>OW240914.1:15628683-15640063 GCA_933207985.1 Pelobates cultripes | reverse complement strand
TCAGCTAAAGTATACAAATAGAATAGGGGATAGTCTGCTAAATACAAATGAAATAAAAGAACATAGCGTTTATCTGTGTAGGGACTTATAATAGTGTGCAATCACAATTGGTCACTCACAAATTATCTGATGTAAAAGCAGCCTTGAATAATATCTTTTTCTTCAGTATCCACTGTGTTGTCCCTCCTCACACTTCCATCAGCGAATTAGTATATATGGCTCAAAATAGAAAAATATATACAAAAATGTAGTGCACTTCCAGAGTATAATAAAAATTTTTTTTAATAACTTACATTTAGGTATAAAACAAATAGCATGTCACCATAAGAACGTCCTATGCGTTTCGTCCTTCAATTGGACTTCCTCAGGGACTTGGTGAAAAACAATAATAATAACAGCAGCAATAACAACTATCCTTCCCACAGTTCTTTTATACATCCCCCATTAATTATTCAATGATTTCCAGCCAGTGTTCAACTTCCGTTTTGGCGGTATTTTCTGTGTGTTTAAAACCGGATGACGTCATCACGTGCGCCGTTTGCGTTCCATCTTGCGTTCCACGAACCCGGAAGTGGATCGCGGTTGTCTATTTTCATTTCCTTCATTGTTATAACTACTCTGAACGTGTGTGGATAGATGAATAAACAGAGGGGGGGAGGAAATACTGTTAAAAAAAAAAAAACTCTGGATGGCACTACATTAATAAGATTATTACAATAATTTCGATTATTTTACAATAGAATCTATGGGTGCAGAAACATGCATATATATCCACTAATTACTTATGTGAACAAAAAATTATTTACACTTATAAAAAATCTTAAATTATATATAAAGTGCATCTTTACATAATGGGCACATGTACAAATGTTTACACCCTCACAATTCATAGGAAATGTATATGAAAAAGATACATAAAATACATAAATGGCAACATAACTTAACATCATATCTAATCACAATACATTAGTCACTCTATCAGGCTCTGGAAGGATCTGCCCCTGGAGAACGTAGGATCCAAGTGCAGTATGCTTGATGAACTCACTCTCAGTCTAAGGGTTGAAGCATACAAAAATATTCCTTTAATTGACAAATAAACAAATATATCAATGATAAAAATAATAAAAAGTGGAGTAGGAGTAGACCAAGTATAGTACAGGATGTCAGTAAATAGACCGTACAAGTTCTATCACACTGTGTTTTCCAGCTGATCACAGAATCTCCATCTACGTGTAGTGTCTTCCAGGTTCGGCGTGCAACGTGTTTCGCCTCTCGGGGCTTTCTCAAGCATAAGTGAGTTCTATTGGGCGTGTGTTTTATACCTTCTCTAATCACTTGAAGGTGTGTCTACCTCCAAAATATAAGTCCACATGACATAGAAGGCAGAATTATAGAGATGAAGACATGAAAGCACCAGTAAAAGAAAATTCAATAAAGATTACATGGAGTAAAAACAAGGGCATATTGCCTAAACGCAATATATCAATAAAAATGTAATGTCTAAAAAAACTCCAGATTATATCTAATATTGCAAAATGAGGTATTTATGACAAGTAAGTGCATTAGTCTGAGTGATCCAAGGCTAAATTCATAAGACATAGATGTGCAAGGGCTCTGAGGGCTATACACCTAAAAGCATTTATTCACTCAAGCCCCTATTTGTCATATTTTGATAAAAAAGCGAAAATTGTTAGTCAAAGTATGGTGCATCTTTGTAAGGAGAAACAAAACATAAAAACAACTAAACAAGATCTGTCAAAAAAAAAAAAGGTGTATCACCTAAACACAGCTTAGAAAATGAATAATCATATTGTAGAAAAAACCCAAATTGTATCTAATCAGGTCCTGAGAAGTAATTAATTATAAATGAGTATACTCTGTGGTCTAAAACTAGAACAGTCAAGAAAATATGCATAAATATATTAGCGGAATTTAACAACTTATAATTGGCATATCTTCCTAAACAAAGTTTAGTATGACCCCCATTTATGTTCCTTGTGTCAGACATGTGCAGACAGGATAAAACATCAAGAGCTCTACAACAATCCATCCGGTGGGAAAAGGGGGCTTATCGCCTAAGAGCATTTTCCCCCAAAAAGGAAGGTTGTAGTTTAGTAGATATATACGACTAGGAAATGCAAAGCTAGTAGTAAACCTGTCAAAAAGGTTAAAGTGGAGAGGTTGATTAGTATACATCTCAAGGGGATATTAAAAAGTCTGATATTATAGAAAATGAAAAAGATCAAAATCTATGCTGAGACCCGCAGGGACTAGGGTCTCCATATAGAAAACCCATTTAATTTCTTCCTGCCCAATTTTTCTAATAAAATCCCCCCTCTCCAATCTTTAACCCCTTAAGGACCAAACTTCTGGAATAAAAGGGAATCATGACATGTCATACATGTCATGTGTCCTTAAGGGGTTAAAGAGACACTATAGTCACCTGAACAACTTAAAGGACCACTCTAGGCACCCAGACCACTTCAGCTTAATGAAGTGGTCTGGGTGCCAGGTCCAGCTAGGGTTAACCCATTTTTTCATAAACATAGCGGTTTCAGAGAAACTGCTATGTTTATGAATGGGTTAAGCCTTCCCCTATTTCCTCTAGTGGCTGTCTCATTGACAGCCACTAGAGGCGCTTGCGTGCTTCTCACTGTGATTTTCACAGTGAGAGCACGCCAGCGTCCATAGGAAAGCATTATGAATGCTTTCCTAGGTGACCGGCTGAATGCGCGCGCAGCTCTTGCCGCGCGTGCACATTCAGCCGACGGGGAGGAGAAGAGGAAGATCGGAGGAGGAGAGCTCCCCGCCCAGCTGGAAAAGGTAGTTTTAACCTCTTTCCCTTCCAGAGCCGGCAGGAGGGGGGGACCCTGAGGGTAAGCAATTAGGTACTATAAAGTGCCAGGAAAACGAGTATGTTTTCCTGGCACTATAGTGGTCCTTTTTGCTTAATGAGGTTGTTCAGGTGAGAACTATAGCTCCCTGCAGCCTTTCATTTAAACACTGTATTTTCTGTGAAAATACAGTGTTTACATTGAAAGCTAGGAACACCTCCAATTGCAATCACTCAGAATGCCACCAGAGGGACTTCTGAGTTGATTGAGGCATAAAACTCCTCAATCCACTCAGATCTGTTGTCAGTAGATCACAGGGCAGCATGCAGACACTCCCACTGCATGCAGACACTGAACTTTCCTCATAGAGATTCATTGCTTCAATTCATCTCTATGAGGAGATGCTGATTGGCCAGGGCTTTGTTTGAATCATGCTGGCTCTGCCGATGATCTGCTTCTTTGTTAGTCTCAGCCAATCCTATGGGGAAGCACTGTGATTGGATCAGACTACCACTTCTGATGATGTCAGCAGACTGTTTTGTTTTTTTAGGCAAACAGCATGCAGAGTTACAGCTTCTGGCTTGAATACAGTAAGAGTTTTACTATATTTATGGAGGCATGAGGGGCCCAGGGGGGCTAGATGGTGGTGTTAACACTATAGGGTCAGGAATACATATAGTTGCACTGGTGACTATAGTGTCCCTTTAAAAACTCTCTTGATGCCTACAAACTCTAGACCTGAAGGATCTTGGTTGTGTACATTTTTAAAGTGATCTGAAACACTATGGCTAGTAACACCCTTTCGGATATTATAAACGTGTTCCCGTATTCTCTTATACAGGGTACGTGTCGTTCTCCCTATGTATTGCAAATTGCAGAGACATTGTAGTAAGTATATCATATTGTTACTTTGGCACGGACCCAAGAGGGGAGAAAAAAGGGGATGATTGGGTACAGGTAGTAAAAAGAGGTAGGAGGACTAATCACATACAGAACAGGAATCAAAACACAAACAGGGAAAATGACAATAAAGACAATAAAGATAACCAAAGGAATCATAGACAGAGAAGGGAACATGATCAACTAAATAGAACTTTCCACCAAAATAGATTCCAGGCCTAATTTTTTAGAAAGAGCCCCGATGAGGAGAATTTCCAATAAAAAGGACACGAAACGTAAGCTTCGAGGATGTAGAGGAGGGAAACAACAGAAAAGAAAAAGGATACAGTCGGTAGTACCAATTGGTATCAATAACATCTCTTCACACATCTTAAGTAGTGATGCACCAAACGGTTCGCCGGCGAACAGTTCCCGGTGAACATAGCGTGTTCGCGTCCGCCGCAGACGGCGAACGCATGCGCGGTTCGATCCGCCCCCTATTCATCATCATTGAGTAAACTTTGACCCTGTACCTCACAGTCAGCAGACAAATTCCAGCCAATTAGCAGCACACCCTCCCTAGCAGACCCTCCCACCTACTGGAAGGCATCCATTTTACATTCATTCTCAAGCTGCATGCTTAGTGAGAGGAGGGAAAGTGTAGCTGCTGTTGATTAGATAGGGAAATGCATAGCTAGGTTAGGGTATGCTTTTTTTTTTCTGTGTAATGTAATTGCAGTTAGTTGTCTGCCACTGCTGCCAGCTTCTGTGTCAGGCTCACAGTGGATACTGTGCCCATTTGCCCAGTCAGTGCCACCACTCATATCTGGTGTGACAATAGCTTGCATTTAAAAACAAAAAACTTTTTTCACTGTTATTGATTGAATAGCAGTCAGTGTCCTTAAAGCCGGTGTGTTAAGCTCACAGTGGATATGGTGCCCAGTGCCACCACTCACTGGTGTCACAATAGCTTGCATTTAAAAACAAAAAACTTTTTTCACTGTTATAGATTGAATAGCAGTCAGTGTCCTTAAAGCGGGTGTGTTAAGCTCACAGTGGATACGGTGCCCAGTGCAACCACTCACTGGTGTCACAATAGCTTGCATTTAAAAACAAAAAACTTTTTTCACTGTTATAGATTGAATAGCAGTCAGTGTCCTTAAAGCGGGTGTGTTACGCTAACAGTGGATATGGTGCCCAGTGCCACCACTCACTGGTGTCACAATAGTTTGCATTTAAAAACAAAAAACTTTTTTCACTGTTATAGATTGAATAGCAGTCAGTGTCCTTAAAGCGGGTGTGTTACGCTAACAGTGGATACAGTGCGCAGTGCCACCACTCACTAGATCTGGTGACACAAAGCTTGGATTTAAAAACAAAAAACTTCTTTCACTGTTATAGATTGAATAGCAGTCAGTGTCCTTAAAGCGGGTGTCAGGCCTCCTTCAGCGTGTGCTCTGCAGACCTCTGCCCGTGTACTTTGCCACTCATATCTGGTGTCTCTGTAGCGTGCTTTTACAAAGAAAAAAAGGTTTCCAGTGTAAGCTAATAGCAGCCAGTCAGTGTCCTTCAAACGGCTGTGTCAGGCCTACAGCCTGTGCTCTGCACAACTGTGCCAGTGCACATTGCCACTCATATCTGGTCTCACAGTAGCTTGCACGCATAGTACCACTAATCCCAAAAATGACAGGCAGAGGCAGGCCACCCCGCAGGAGCCATCGTGGTCGTGGTGCTGTGATTCCCTTTGGCCCTAGAATAATGCCCAGTTTTCAGAGGCCACGTACCCTGAACTTGAAAAGTTCTGAGGACATAGTTGACTGGCTAACACAGGACACCCAATCTTCACAGCCTCCGCTCAGAACCTTGACGCACCATCCTCCTCCAGCTTAGCTTCAGGCACCTCTCAAGATACCACTCACCTGCCTGCCGCCACCACCAAAACTAGCACCACAGCCGCTTTACTTGGTATGTCAGAGGAGTTATTCACACATCCGTTTGAAGAAATGAGTGATGCGCAACCATTATTGCCAGAGGATGTAGATAACAGGGATATGTCTCAGGCAGGCAGCATTACACACATGGACGTACGGTGTGATGATGATGATGATGTTGTACCGCTGCTGCTTCCTTTGCGGAGTTGTCAGATACAAGTGAAGCGGTTGATGATGACGATGCGTCCATGGATGTCACGTGGGTGCCCGCTCGTCAAGAAGAAGAACAGGGCGAAAGTTCAGATGGGGAGACAGGGAGGAGGAGGAGGCGAGTTGGAAGCAGGGGGAGGTCGTCGCAAGGAGCTAGTGGCACAGTCAGACAGCATGCATCGACACCCGGGGTCAGCCCGACAGCACGCCAATCAGCGCATGCTGTGTCCACCACCAGAATGCCGTCATTGCAGAGCTCAGCAGTGTGGAATTTTTTGTGTGTGTCTGCCTCTGACAACAGCGATGCCATTTGCAACCTGTGCCAAAAGAAACTGAGTGGTGGGAAGTCCAACACCCACCTAGGTACAACTGCTTTGCGTAGGCACATGATCTCACATCACAAACGCCTATGGGATCAACACATGAGTACAAGCAACACGCCTACTCTAAGCCGCCATCCTCCTCCTGGTCCAGCATCTTCAGCCACGTCAACCACTGCTGTCCTCCTTGCCCCCTCTCAACCATCCGCCACTCCGTCTCCCGCCTTGAGCAGTTCCCGCTCATCTGCCCACAGTCATGTGTCTGTCAAGGACATGTTTGAGCGTAAGAAGCCAGTGTCAGAAAGTCACCCCCTTGCCCAGCGTCTGACAGCTGGCTTGTACGAACTATTAGCCCGCCAGCTTTTACCATACAAGCTGGTGGAGTCTGAGGCGTTCCAAAAATTTGTAGCTATTGGGACACCGCAGTGGAAGGTACCCAGCCAAAATTTCTTTTCACAAAAGGCAATCCCCAACCTGTACTCAATTGTGCAAAAGGAAGTAATAGCATGTCTGGCACACAGTGTTGGGGCAAGGTACCTGGTCTGCAAAGCATGGTCAGGGCAGGTATATCACCTACACTGCGCATTGGGTAAACCTGCTGACTGCTGCCAAGCATGGAATGCATGGCTCTGCAGAGGAGTTGGTGACACAGCCACGACTTGCAGGCAGTCCTGCTGCCACCTCCTCTACTCCTCCTACTCCATCCTCTTCCATAACCTCCTCGGCTGAGTCCTCTTCTGCTGCTGCGTCTTGCTCCACATCAGCGGCACCCCCCCAGGTACTATTCCACATCCCGGATACGGCAGTGTCACGCCGTCTTGGGTTTGACTTGCTTGAAAGCAGAGAGTCACACCGGACAAGCACTCCTGTCCGCCCTGAACGCACAGGTGGAAAAGTGGCTGACTCCGCAGCGACTGGATATCGGCAAAGTGGTTTGTGACAACGGAACAAATTTGTTAGCGGCATAGAAGTTGGGCAAGTTGACACATGTGCCGTGCATGTGCATGATAATCTGATCGTACAACGCTTTGTGCATAAGTACATAGGCTTACAGGATGTCCTGAAGCTGGCCAGGAAGGTATGTGGCCATTTCAGGCGTTCCTACATGGCCATGGCTCACTTTGCCGATATCCAGCGGTGAAACAACATGCCAGTGAGGCGCTTGATTTGCGACAGCCCGACACGTTGGAATTCAACACTCCTAATGTTCGACCGCCTGCTCCAACAAGAAAAAGCCGTTAATGAATATTTGTATGACCGGGGTGCTAGGACGGCCTCTGGGGAGCTGGGAATTTTTTTGCCACGTTACTGGACGCTCATGCGCAATGCGTGTAGGCTCATGCGTCCTTTTGAGGAGGTGACAAATTTAGTCAGTCGCACCGAAGGCACCATCAGCGACATCATACCATTTGTTTTCTTCCTGGAGCGTGCCCTGCGAAGAGTGCAGGATCAGGCCGTAGATGAGCGTGAAGAGGAAGAGTTCTGGTCACCATCACCACCAGAAACAGCCTTATCAGCATCGCTTGCTGGACCTGCGGCAACGCTGGAAGAGGATTGTGAGGAAGAGGAGTCAGAGCAGGAATGTGGCTTTGAGGAGGAGGAAGAGGAGGAGCAAGACCAACCACAACAGGCATCCCAGGGTGCTCGTTGTCACCTATCTGGTACCCGTGGTGTTGTACGTGGCTGGGGGGAAGAAAATACCTTCATTGACATCAGTGAGGAGGAGGAACGGGAATTGAGTAGCTCGGCATCCAACCTTGTGCAAATGGGGTCTTTCATGCTGTCGTGCCTGTTGAGGGACCCTCGTATAAAAAGGCTGAAGGAGAGCGACCTGTACTGGGTGTCCACGCTACTAGACCCCCGGTATAAGCAGAAAGTGGCGGAAATGTTACCGAATTACAAGTCGGAAAGGATGCAGCATTTGCAAAATAAATTAAAAAGTATGCTTTACACAGCGTATAAGGGTGATGTCACAGCACAACGGGAATTTAACAGGGGGAGAGGTGGAAGTCATCCTCCTCCTCCCATGACCACGCCGGCAAGGACAGGACGCTTTAGAGACGTGTTGTTGATGGAGGACATGCGGACCTTTTTAAGTCCTACGCATCGCCACAGCCCTTCGGGATCCACCCTCAGAGAGCGACTCGACCGACAGGTAGCAGACTACCTCACCTTAACTGCAGATATCGACACTCTGAGGAGCGATGAACCCTTGACTACTGGGTGTGCAGGCTTGACCTGTGGCCTGAGCTATCCCAATTTGCGATAGAACTTCTGGCCTGCCCCGCTTCAAGTGTCCTGTCAGAAAGGACCTTCGGTGCAGCAGGAGGTATTGTCACTGAGAAGAGAAGTTGCCTAGGTCAAAAAAGTCTAGATTACCTCACCTTTATTAAGATGAATGAGGGATGGATCCTGAAGGGACTGACACTGGGCGATACATTTGATTAAAAAAGGCCTGATGAGATGAGCTGCCTTGGGCTAAAAATGGTCCACAAGCTGCTGTATTTTAGCTCTGAATGCCGGTTGACTTGCGTGACTTATCCGCCACCAACTAGGGTTCAAGCCGCCATGTTTTAGGGCACTTTCTGCCTGTGAAACAAGCATCGTTTATTCTGGCCGCTGCTACAGCAGTGGCTGCAACAATACCGAATTTTTCAGGCATGTGTACATGCCTAATTTTTAGGCCCTCTGGTGCTGCACTGTGGCTTCAAAACTTTTTTCACTGTTATAGATTGAATAGCAGTTAGTTGTCTGCAAGCGTCAGAAAGTCACCCCCTTGCCCGGCGTCTGACACCTGGCTTGTCTGAACTATTAGCCCGCCAGCTTTTACCATACAATCTGGTGGAGTCTGAGGCGTTCAAAAAATTTGTAGCTATTAGGACACCGCAGTGGAAGGTACCCGGCCAAAATTTCTTTGCGCAAAAGGAAATCCCCAACCTGTACTCGACTGTGCAAAAGGAAGTAATGGCATGTCTGGCACACAGTGTTGGGGCAAGGGTCCATCTGACCACTGATACCTGGTCTGCAAAGCAGTGGGTACTTTATAAATGGCTCCACCTGCCACCCATACAGCAACACAGTCTCCAGTTAGGAGGACCGACCAAGCATCTTCTTCCATCTCCCTGTTACAGAAATCACTGCCATATACATGTCCGCTGATAGGAGACGCGGAAGGTATTAAACTGATAAAAATAGAGCTAAACACACCACTCCTATCTGGTGGCACATTAGCTTGACCGCGCAGTGCCCCAAATTTGAAGTAAGAGGACCGACCAAGCATCTTCTTCCATCTCCCTGTTACAGAAATCACTGCCGTGTACACGTCCACTGATAGGAGGCGCGGAAGGTATTAAACTGATAAAAATAGTACTAAACACACCACTCCTATCTGGTGTCACATTAGCTTGACCGCGCAGTGCCCCAAATTTGAAGTAAGATGACCGACCAAGCATCTTCTTCCATCTCCCTGTTACAGAAATCACTGCCGTGTACACGTCCACTGATAGGAGACGCGGAAGGTATTAAACTGATAAAATAGTACTAAACACACCACTCCTATCTGGTGTCACATTAGCTTGACCGCGCAGTGCCCCAAATTTGCAGTAAGAGGACCGACCAAGCATCTTCTTCCATCTCCCTGTTACAGAAATCACTGCCATGTACACGTCCACTGATAGGAGACTCGGAAGGTATTAAACTGATAAAAATAGTACTAAACACACCACTCCTATCTGGTGTCACATTAGCTTGACCGCGCAGTGCCCCAAATTTGCAGTAAGAGTACCGACCAAGCATCTTCTTCCATCTCCCTGTTACAGAAATCACTGCCATGTACACGTCCACTGATAGGAGACGCGGAAGGTATTAAACTGATAAAAATAGTACTTAACACACCACTCCTATCTGGTGTCACATTAGCTTGACCGCGCAGTGCCC
This sequence comes from Pelobates cultripes, assembly GCA_933207985.1. Taxonomy (NCBI): domain Eukaryota; kingdom Metazoa; phylum Chordata; class Amphibia; order Anura; family Pelobatidae; genus Pelobates; species Pelobates cultripes. Next base: position 15,629,953 of record OW240914.1, on the reverse strand, counting down.
CAAATTTGCAGTAAGAGGACCAACCAAGCCTCTTCTTCCATCTCCCTGTTACAAAAATCAATGCCGTGTACACGTCCACTGATAGGAGACGCGGAAGGTATTAAACTGATAAAAATAGTACTAAACACACCACTCCTATCTGGTGTCACATTAGCTTGACCGCGCAGTGCCCCAAATTTGAAGTAAGAGGACCGACCAAGCATCTTCTTCAATCTCCCTGATACAGAAATCACTGCCGTGTACACGTCCACTGATAGGAGACGCGGAAGGTATTAAACTGATAAAAATAGTACTAAACACACCACTCCTATCTGGTGTCACATTAGCTTGACCGCGCAGTGCCCCAAATTTGCAGTAAAAAAAAATGTATGCAGGACTGACCAAGTATCTTCTTCCATCTCCGTTACAGAAATCACTGCCATATCCATACAAATTGTACAGAATGTCCAGGATAGTTTTCCAGGGACAAATGTTGTCGCCTGTTGAACGAGGTGACCTTGCTCGGGTTCCAGGTGTGCGGTTCCTAAAATGGCTGCCATATACACGTCCACTGATAGGAGACGCGAAAGGTATTAAACTGATCAGAACAATACTAAACACACCACTTCTTTTTTTTGGTGAGGCTTTACAGGACAGAGTGCTTCTCCACGGGACATGTTAACTCACGGGCAGCTGGCTCATCAAGGAACCAGAGCAGCTTTCCATGTACAGGTAAGACACGTGCAGCCGGTAAGGGTTCAGGCTCTTCTTCCTGGAGGATACGCTGCAAGCCTGTTGAACGAGGTGACCTTGCTCGGGTCCCAGGTAGTGATGTACCCGAATGGTTAAGCTGGCGGCGGTTCCTGGCGAACATAGCATGTTCGCGTTCGCCACAGCGGGCGAACATATGCGCGGTTCGACCCGCCCCCTATTCGTCATCATTGAGTAAACTTTGACCTGTACCTCACAGTCAGCAGACACATTCCAGCCAATTAGCAGCACAGCCTCCCTAGCAGACCCTCCCACCTACTGGACAGCATCCATTTTAGATTCATTCTCAAGCTGCATGCTTAGTAAGAGGAGGGAAAGTGTAGCTGCTGTTCATAGATAGGGAAAAGCATAGCTAGGTTAGGGATAAGGGTATGCTTTTTTTGGAATTTTTTTTTCTATCTAATGTAAATGCACTTAGTTGTCTGCCACTGCTGCCAGCTTCTGTGTCAGGCTCACAGTGCCCATTTCCCCAGTTAGTGCCACCAATTACATCTGGTGTCACAATAGCTTGGATTTAAAA
>OW240914.1:15601265-15628583 GCA_933207985.1 Pelobates cultripes | reverse complement strand
CAAAAATCAATGCCGTACACGCCCACTGATAGAGACGCGGAAGGTATTAAACTGATCAGAAAAAATACTAAACACACCACTCCTTTTTTGGTGAGGCTTTACAGGACAGAGTGCTTCTCCACGGGACATGTTAACTCACGGGCAGCTGGCTCATCAAGGAACCACAGCAGCTTTCCATGTACAGGTAAGACACGTGCAGCCGGTAAGGGTTCAGGCTCTTCTTCCTGGAGGATACGCTGCAAGCCTGTTGAACGAGGTGACCTTGCTCGGGTCCCAGGTGTACGGTTCCTAAAATGGCTGCCATATACACGTCCACTGATAGGAGACGCGGAAGGTATTAAACTGATCAGAACAATACTAAACACACCACAAATAAGGTTTCTCTCCTGTATGGCTCCTCAAATGATGCTTAAGATTAGAAGCGGCTGAAAAGCATTTCTCACACTCCGAACAAAAATATATTTTTTTAACATTCTCTCCACTTTGAACGAAATGACGTTTGGGAAGAGATTAACATAATTAAACACAGGCAGTAAAAATACAGTTTTTAGCCATACCCTGTAACTTTAAAACTACACATCCCATCTTCATAATTACATATTTGGAATCAGCACACTTAAAACATAAACATAACCAAAAATCAGCCAAATCCATCCAGGGGTTAAAAAGTTAGCTGGAGGTCCCTTTATGACCGACCGCAAGCACATTTTCCTGCCCAAACAGTTCCATAGATTTGGGCTGTGAGGTCGGTCTATTTCAGGCTGAAAAAACGACTAAGTCCCATCGCGAATGGGACTTAGTCTCTGCAGCTGAAATAAGGCTGAAAAAAACGGCTGAAAAAAAGACTAAGTCCCATCGCTGAATGGGACTTAGTCTCTGCAGCTGAAATAATTTCCCATTTACTGAACCAAGTGGGAAATAGCAAGGCAGGCACAAAGGGTTTGCACCAGGTCTGGGGACACAGGGGACACCGTCTTAAAGGGGCCGTGTCCCCAACAAGTCTGGGGACACGGCCTTAAAGGGGCAGTGTCCCAATCTTCCTGATGTCCCAAAAAAGGTGTTTAAAGGGCCAGCACCAGTCACATAAAGAGTCCATAAGCCCCAATATGCCCACCGACAGTCTTAAAGGGCCATACACACCAAATAAAAGTGCATACATTTTCACAATCTCCCAGGGGCCATAGTCATGCGGGAGGAGGCTGGCAAATAGGCTTCTCCACAACCCAGGGAAGCAGGGCAATTTGCCATTTAAAGGGCCCGTTACAAATAGCAGTTTGTAACAAGGTGTCAATCCATATCTGCCAAGTGACCCGATGTAGGGGGAACAGTCCCTATTCTGCTCTGTGTCAGTGTGTATCATGGTCTCTGAGGACAGGTGTCAATCCATATCTGCCAAGTGACCCTATGTAGGGGGAACAGTCCCTATTCTGCTCTGTGTCAGTGTGTATCAGGGATCCTTAGGACAGGTGTCAATCCATATCTGCCAAGTGACCCTATGTAGGGGACCAGTCTCTATTCTGCTCTGTGTCCGTGTGCATCAGGGGCTCTGAGGACAGGTGTCAATCCATATGTCAAGGTGTCAATATGTCATATGTCAGGTGTCAATCCATATTGATTGTGATTTAGGAATGTTAGGTGATTTCTGCCCTTTATGGATTAAAACCAGACTCTGTATCAACTGTGTAATTTTCCATGGGAGTTTTGCCATGGATCCCCCTCCGGCATGCCACAGTCCAGGTGTTAGTCCCCTTGAAACAACTTTTCCATCCCTATTGTGGCCAGAAAGAGTCCCTGTGTGTTTTAAAATTCGCCTCCCCATTGAAGTCAATGGCGTTTCGGGCGGTTCGCCGGTTCGCAAACATTTGCGGAAGTTCGCGTTCGCTGTTCGCGAACCGAAAATTTCGGGTTCGCGACATCACTAGTAATAAATGACTCATTTATCATTTTTCCTAACTGAGGTCCCTTTCCTTCATTTTCATCTGTAAATACTGAACAAAATATTCATTGAGGCAGTCAGCTAGACCTTTATCCTCTTCGGCATAGCTTCCTTCTTTTGTTTTTAATCTAACTAATCCTTGTTTTACTTTTCTTTTCTCATTTATGTATCTAAAAATGTTTTGTCCCCTTTTTTTACTGAGTGTGCTATTTTCTCTTCTGTGTGTGATTTGGAAGCTCTTATAACTTGCTTAGCCTCCTTCTGCCTAATCTTATAGATCATTCTGTCTTCCTCACTCCGGGTTTTTTTTTATACTTACTAAATGCTAACTTTCAGTTTTTTACTATTTTTGCCACATCTGCGGAGTACCACAGTGGTTTCTTGAATTTTTTGCTTTTACTGACAAGCCTAATGCAATTTTCTGTTGCCTTCAGCAGTGCAACTTTTAAATAATCCCATTTCTCTTGGACTTCATTTAAATTGCTCCAGTCTGATAATGACTCCTTTACACATATTCTAATTTTAGAAAAGTCTTTTTTTTAAAATCTAAAACTTTTGTTTTTGTGTGGTGTGACTCAGTCACTGTTCTTATATTAAACCACACTGACTGATGATCACTGGATCTTAAACTTTCACCTACATTAATATCTGATACCAAATCTCCATCTGTTAACACTAAATCTAGTATGGCCTCTTTACGAGTTGGCTCTTCAACAACTTGTTTTAGAGGCAATCCCAGTAGGGAGTTTAGAATATGTGTGCTCCTCGCACAAGCAGCTATTTTGGTTTTCCAATTCATCAGGAAGATTAAAGTCACCCATGATGATAACTTCCCCCTTCATTGTCATTTTAGCTATTTCCTCAACTCGTAGATTATCTAACTATTCTATTTGTCATGGGGGCTTATAAATCACACCTACACGAGTTACTGTGTGATTACCAAATTCTAACGTAACCCAAACGGACTCTATGTTCACCTCACTAACTTTTATTAGGCTAGATTTTATGCTATCTTTCACATACAGGGCCACCCCTCCCCCTTTCTTACTTTCCTTGTCTTTTCTATATAAAGAGTACCCTGGTATTGCTATGTCCCAGTCATTTTTCTCATTATACCATGTCTCAGTAACAGCGACTAAATCTACATTATCAGTTGTCATTATTGCCACAAATTCATGGATCTTATTACCTAAACTGCGAGCATTTGTAGACATGACTCTAAGTTTATCATTTTTAACACACTTGCTACAGGCACCTTCTGTCCTTGTTTTTGGGGGGGGGCAATTGGATTGCTGTTTTATCACCCTTTTGCCCCCCCCCTTCTAGTTTAAATACATCCTAGAAAAACCTCTGAACTGCTCACTGAGAACATTTGTTCCCTTTTGAGAAAGATGCAAACCATCTTTTTTTGTTTGCACTTTGGATATTTTTCAAGAAAAGGACTTACAGGGCTATAAATAATAGAGTAGACCTTAATATTTAAAACTTGTTGATCTAAGGAGAATTATAATTGCCTTTTGGAGTCAATAATGATTTTTTTCCACCTATTATAGGTATTAAATTATGTTGGATCATCAGCAAAAAAAAAATATGAGGAAGGCTGAACTTGATGGACGCAAGTTTCTTTTCAGCTATGTAACTATGTAACTATGTTAAACCACATTTTATCATATTTGTCTTGCTTCATAACATCAATATCCAAGGAAAAAAAACAGGAAAAAGGTGGGCATGGATGGTGAGCTGATTCGGTGGTGCAATGGGCCACTTGACTGGATTTGCCTCCCCAGTCCTAAGGCTCCCAGCCCTCCCCTGTATGGCACCCTGTGCAGCCTCACAACTTGTACATCCCTTAGGCCAACCCTGCACAGAATGAACCTACACAGACACTCAATCAAGAACCATAAGGAAAATTAATATTGTACTCATATTGGTCATCACTTCACCCAGACTGATCACTCCATCCAAAACCTCATGAAGCTGAAAAACAGAAAAATAAATAAATGAACTATAAACAAAGAACCGTCATTTGGAGTGTGATAGTGCACAGATGGTGAAAACATGGCCTTAGTTTGCCTCAGGAAGATAAATACTCCCCGTGTTGGACATATTCCCCCACAGGTGGAGGAGATAGTACAAAACTTAGGTGTGGTTTGATAGGTGATAATGTAATATTTTTACAGCAGCTTATTATTATTATTAATGCCATTTATTTAGCGCCAACAGATTCCATAGCACTTTACAATATTGTGAGAGGGGGGATTTAACTATAAATAGGACAATTACAAGAAACCTTGCAAGAACGATAGGTTGAAGATGGCCCTGCTCAAATGAGCTTACAGTTTATAGGAGGTGGGGTATACTTTAGGACAGGAAATAGCAATCAAAAAAGGTGGGAGCAAAGCAGAGCTGGAGGAGAGAGTAAAGTGCTGCCTCTTAAGAGAGAGCAAGAGACAGGTATATGAGGTAGAGGTTACTCTGGGAGGCCATAAGCTTTCCTATGGAGATGGGTTTTAAGGCACTTCTTAAACAATCAAAGACTAGGGGAGAGTCTGATGGCGGTAAGCAGGCTATTCCATAGGAAGGAAGCTGCCCACGAGAAGTCCTGCAAGTGTGAGTTGGCCGTATGTGTGCGAGCAACGAACAGGAGAAGGGCATGGTCAGAGCGGAGAGACCGAGAAGGGGCATACTTATGGATCTGTGAAGAGATATAAGAGGGGCTAGAATTGTTCAGTGCTTTATAGTTATGGGTTAGCACCTTTGAATAGACTCCTATAGGATACAGGAAGCCAATGTAAGGACTGACAGAGGGGTGAGGTGTGAGAGGACCGACTAAAGAGGAAAATCAGTCTGGCAGCAGCATTCATTATAGATGGTAGTGAGGCAATGTGGCTTTTCAGAAGACCAATTAGGAGAGGGTTACAATAATCCATGCAGGAAATTACTAGAGCATGGACAAGCTCCTTGGTAGCATCTTGCGTAAGAAAGATGTATGCTATGTCTTTAAGATGTAATCTACAAGATTTGGCAACATACTGGATGTGAGGCTCAAAGGTGAGTCCAGAATCAATTATCAGTTTTAGAGAGATTGAGTTTCAGAAAGCAGGAGGACATCCAATCAGAGATGGAAGAAAGGCAAGCAGTGACATGTTGCAGGATGGAAGGGGAGAGATCCAGGGAGGAGAGATATATCTGGGTGTCATCAGCATACAGGTTGTAGTGGAATACAAATGAGGTAATACGTTTACCAAGAGAAGCAAGAAAATAAAAGGGGACAAAGGACAGAGCCTTTGGGGACTCCAACCGAGACAGGACGAGGAGAGGAGGTATCATTAGAAAAGGAGACACTGAATGAGCGATAAGAGGAAAACCACAAGAGACAGAGTCACTTAGACCAAGTGATTGAAGAGTTTGAGGAAAGAGAGCATGATCAACGGTGTCAAATATATACAAAAAATAGGGGATAATCTTCTAAACCAATTTTAAAAAAAAACGGAAAACGTATAACTCTGTGGACAATGAGCCACAAATGTTGTATTCCCAAATGGCCACTCACACTTTCACTGAAGTATTAACATAAATCCCCTCCAAGGGGTCAGTCTTCACAGTGTGTTCAGATCACCATGTGTTGGCTGGAGTACATATACTCAAAAGAATAGATAAAGTTGTAGTGCACAATCGAGTATGTAATAGAAAAAAAAAATGTATTCACTTACATAGAAGTTAAAAACAATAGGTGTAGTTGCTCAGAATCACCACCAGGTGTCCTATGCATTTTGTCAGTGTAAAGGACTTCCTCAGAGACTTTAGCAATGTTCAATAACAATCCTGAATGAATAATAATTCCCCCTCCCTAGTCCTTTCATACCTCCTCAAACGTCCATACATGTCCAATAATCTATTTCAGGTGTTCTTCCAGTTTTGTCTGAACGTTGTGACATCATTGCGCATTGCGTCGATGATGTCATGCGTTCCAATGTGCATTCCATGGTCGAAACCCAGAAGTAGCTGAAGCTTGCTGATCATTTTAGTATTATTTGTGTGTGACATGCTCACAGTCAATGTGGAGGATATGAAAGAGGGGAATAAGAGACAAAAGGGTATGGGGAATTAGGTATCTCTGCTTGGCACTGATAAAACTTAAAGCAAAGTAATATGAAGGACTAATGATAATGAAAATTAAAAATAGATAGCTTATCATACAAGCCTCAAATAAAGATTAAAAAAAATGTGGTGTAGCCATAATATTTGGTGAAAAAATAGAGGTAGAAATAATTCAACAATTACAAGATGCAGATGGTAGATTTTTGGTAATAGTATGTAAAATTAATTCTAAGTTATTTACCCTCTGTAATGGCTACCTCCCATATTATTCACCAGCTTCTTATTTAAGATCTATTCTAAAAAAAAATAGAAGAAATAAAAGTAGGAAATTTAATATTAGCTGGATATTTCAATGCGGTTAATGATCCACAAATAGATAAGAAAATAATGAAAGGTGTCAAAATAAACAAAATGGTAGTTAAACAAGCTAAATCCTTAAAAAATATCAAAGATATATTCAACCTGTTTGATATCTGGAGAATTCATAATCCAAATTTAAGAGATTATACACACTTCTCTTAAGTTCACTTTTCCTACTCAAGGCTGGATATGATTTGGATAGACCCCAAACTTATTGATATGGTTCAAAATGTAAATATAAAGGAAACAGTTTGGACAGATCATAATGGTGTATTATGCGTAATAGATACTGGAAAAAAATATAAAAGAACCATATAGCTGGCGTCTAAATGACAGTTTGCTCTGTTCTGATGTGAATAAAAAACATATGGAAACAAATATAAGTAATTATTTCAAAGAAAACAGTACAGAAGATATTGATCCACTCACCTTGTAATGTGCCTTTAAGGCAGTAATAAGAGGCCATTTTATTAAACTTCAAAGCCAAATTGATAAAAATACTAGCTTATCTTACCTTCATACTCAGCTAAGGAAGTTGATCCAAATTAATAAACAAAATCCAACAGTTGAAAATTCTGAGAAAATATCAGCAATAAAGGATAATATAAATCAAAAATTAATGGAAAGAACGGTTAACAGCTTAGACAGATTAAAATTACAATATTATTCTAAGGGCAACAGAGCTGACAAATTGCTATCACAAAAACTTAGAAAACAAAATGGTCTAAATAAGGTGGAAAAAATAAGAAACAATGGAATAACTGCAGTAGCTCCCAAAGATATAGGACAACAATTTAATGACTTCTATAGCAAGCTATATAACATACTTCAAACCACGACAGTTGAAGATATAAAAAAAAAAATTGAAAAAATAAACAAGTTTCAGTTAACAGAATTACAAAGAGAAGCAATAAACAAAGATATAGCTATGGATGAAATAATGAAGGCTATAAATAACTTGGAAGGGTTTAAAACCCCAGGTCCAGATGGATTTAGCAATTTATTTTATAAAATATTTAAAGATTTAATTTGCCCTCATATGACCAATACTTTAAATAGTGCAGCTAAAAGAGGATTTCTTCCAACAGAGATGTTAAAAGCTAACATCTTACCAATTCTAAAACAAAATAAAAATCCTACTGACGTTAAGAATTATCGTCCAATATCCTTGATAGATGTTGATACCAAATTGTATGCCTCAGTCTTGGCTGCAAGAGTTAAGAAACTCTTACCATTGATTATACATCAAGATCAAATAGGATATGTTCCAGGCAGAAACTCTTATACTAGTATTAGGAAAATTATTAATATCTTGGACGATGCTAAAAGAAATAAGGTTCCAGTTTTGGCTTGATGCTGAAAAAGCATTCGACAGAGTCAACTGGAGCTATTTAGATGTTGTACTGTCGCATTATGGCCTTGATGGCTGGATCAAGAAAGCCATTATGGCCCTTTATGCAAATCCATTAGCACGTACTAAAGGACCAAACATCACTGCTCCATGGTTCCAACTGAAAAACGGGACACGACAGGGGTGTCCACTTTCACCATTATTGTATTTGCTCTCTATTGAACCATTAGCTGAGAAAATCAGAAATAATCAGAATATTAATGGCTATAAAACAGTAGATGTAGAACAGAAATTAAGTTTATATGCCGACGATATTTTAATTACTATAACCAACCCTGATATTTCATTGGATTTTGTAATGTCAAAAATCGACAGCAATAGTAAAATATCTAACTATAAATTAAATATAAACAAATCTATGATTTTGGATATTAATTTGGATAAACAAACTAAAAATAAGATTAAGGACAGATATAATTTTTCATGGGTTAAGGATAGTTTGGATTATTTGGGAGTTAAACTGACTAGAGATGTAAATAGAATTATGGAGATAATTTTTTTTAGATTTATTACAAAATCTTAATAAATGGTTAAAAAAAACAAAGGAATTTAGAAATATCTTTTTGGGGAAGAATAAACGTGGTTAATTCATATGTTATTCCAAAATGGAACTATATGTTTCAAATGCTGCCATTATATATCTCTAATCATTGTTTGGAATTGATACAGAAACGTTTCACCCAATATATCTGGCAAGGTAAGAAACCAAGATTGCTTATTTGCAAACAATAGCTAATTAACCAGCAGTCAACAGCAAGTAACTAGCTTAATCAAATCAAATGCCTTATAATTACCAACAGGAATTCAAACCTTGTGCAATCAGTAAACTTTTCCTACAGATGAATCTTACCTGTAACAGTAGAAAAGAAAGCTCTTAGCACAACTCTTAGACGGTTGAAGCTTCTGTAAAACTCTCCAGAATATCTCCAACTACACACTTAGAAACAGCACTTAGAAGTAGCACCAAGCTATATTAGACAAGCTAATGACACCAAGCCTTATATAACTCCTAGAACAGCTATAGCTGCTTGGAAAGAATAATTAAACATAGATATAAATATCAGATATTGGGGTTCTTCATTGATAGGAGTTTCGAAGAATATACACTCGCTAAATTTATAAGAAACCCATTTTAAGGTTCTAAATAGATGGTACTTAGTACCAGATAAATTGAACTAAATTAACCCCACAATAAACAACCTATGTTGGAGATGTGGTATAGTTACAGGTACTTTTAAGAATATTTGGTGGGAGTGCAGCAAACTGAATAATTTGTGGTCTAATATCCAAAGGTTTGTGTCTGCAGATCTGGATCTTGAGTTGAGGCTCTCTCCAGAGGTCGTCCTGCTCCATCTAAATTGGCCGGTAATGGCGTATGATTTGAAAACTATTCTTATTCATTTTTTTTTAGCTGCCAAAATTGTGATTGCGAGAGGCTGGAAAAATGATAGGGACGTTCCTTGGGATCAAGTTAGAGCCCAGCTTAAGTTTCAGATTAAAATGGAACTGTTGTTGAGCAAACAAAAATTAAGTAAAAAAATAACTGTTTGGACGAAATGTTGGGAGAGGATTAATAAATAGAGCTTTCAAAAAAGGTTTGTCAAAATTAACTTCTTTACAAACCTAAAGGGAAACTTTGTCGGCTTGGTCATACTTTGGATAATATAAGATATAAAATATAAGATATAAGATATACATTCTTACACGATATGTGTTTTCTCCTTTCTCTTTTGCTGCATTGTCTTGTTTATGTAGATATGTAAGTTAAATGTATTGTTTGTCTTTGGTCAAGTGAAATGTATAAAGAAAATTTTTATGGATGTATTTTTCAAATGAGAGTAATGTTTCCTACCACTTGTATGTAATTGTCATATTGTATTGTCTTTCATGAAAAAAAAAAAAAAAGGGAAAACCTTTCAATAAAGACTATTTAAAAAAAAGAAAATGAAAAATAGAAAATAATTTAAATAAAATATACAATTAAATTAAATATCAAAGCAAAATATTGAAATTAAGAAAAACGATAATGATGAAAAAATAAATAAATAAAAATAAATATAGAAATACAAATAAAAATATAAAATATAATAAAATAAAAAATAAAACAAAATAGAAATAAGATAAAATGAATAAAAATAAAAGAAAACATGAAAGAAAACAGATAATTATGTTGAGTACAAATTATGTGGATAAAGTTGAAATCACTCTAAATGTAAGAAGGGACAGGAGCTTATATATAAACTATTGCACTGTTCCCATCTAGTGGTTTATAATAAAGTTTTGTTGCCTAATTCTAATGGCGCCCCAAAAGTGGGGAAGGGCTTGCCACATAGAGGAGGGAAAAATCCTTTGTTACAGAAAAGGGTATATAAAGAAAGGGGCATGTAAAAAAGGGGACATAAAAAAATGAGACTATAAAAAATCTTCCTTCTTATTTTAAAATTACATTCTAGAAGTAAGTGCAATATTTCTGAAAAAGCTTTAAGCTCTGGAAATATTTTTTTTTGTAAAATTACCTTTAGTTACACAAACCTCTATGTCTGAAAATGGGAAAAGTACAATATTTACATAAACGTGCAGAAGTGTCAATCCTTCAAAAAACACCATCAATATATATCCAAGTTCAGCCCACAAGGCTGCTAGTGGGAAATAAATTCAATACACCTGGGAAACTCAATTCCCTCCCATAGCCATTGGATGGGGGCTACAATTAAATCTAGAAGGTTGGTGAACATGCCAATTTCAATCACCTTCCTCAAAAAAAATATATATATCCACCCCCAGGTGGCAAGGTGTCCCTAATTCCCTAACCATCTAATAAATAAAGAAACACCCTACCTACCACCCTACCTGGGGAAAAAATGAATCTATTATATGGAGCTTATACATACCATTAGATTATTTTTACTTCAAACTACTTTCCTTCAACCAGAGGAAAGGCCAGAAGAAAAAGTTAAGACCTGACATAAAAAAGGTCACAATATAATGCAATTTAGTTCTTGGAAAATTATCTGACCAAATTTACTAATGCCACTAAAGCGTTAAATAAAATTCTATTAATATGACCTTGTCTAACAATAAGGAGAATTCATACCTCCCTCGTGTCATTGTGTTATTATAGCCCATTCTAACATTACTGCAATAACACAGCTTATTATATACCTTTAGAGCTCATTGTAATTTTACAGCTTATTGTATTATTACAGTTTGTTGTAACATTATAGCTCATTGTATATCTATAGCTTATTTTATTATTTTTATTATTATTAATGCATTATTCCAGATTTATGTACCATTATTAGCTCATTGTTTTATGAAAGCTTGTTGTATCATTTTATGGCCACAATATATTGTATTATTCCAGCTCATTGTAGCATTACAATTTATTTTATTAATACGTAAAGGTTATGCATCTATGAATAGTTTTCGTATATTTCTTTATTTTCATTCAAATATCCTATAATATTTGATTAATAAATATGACAAATATTATTTGTACTACTAAAAGCCATAATGATCTTTCAAACGCCTGGTGGTGGATATAATGTACCCTACTTTTGTAATGTCTTTGGCTTTATCCCCTTAATCGTTTAATTTATTTTTTATATGAATCTACTCATGATATTCTTAGTGGATCAAGAGAAAAAACTATTTGTAAGACCAACAACAAAGTCTTTCCTCCTTTTCCTATTTTGTGCACAGGAAAATGTGATTATGTAGACCAAGGGTTAGCAACCGTATCTCACACTGTAGGGATTCATGATGTCACTAAGATTAACCCATTGTTGTGTGTAGAACTAATGCAAGCTTTACTCTTCATTACTTTCTTAAGCCACCGGACAAGAGGGATGAGGCCTTCCTAACCATTATGTTGGACAGCTTATAGGTAGAGAAGGGATATTGGGAACAGGGAGAGACACATAAACCTTCTAAAGAAAGGGTATAAAGAAGATGAGAGAAGTGTGACACTGAAAGAAAAAGGGGACAATGATAAAAAGGACAACACTGCTACATATTGGGCAATGAGAATGGAAAAAGATAGATGCTGCTAAAGATAGTTTTAAAAAGTATATGATCAGTGGGAATAATCAGCTAATCCCTTTAATGTAAATATACATCTTGAACATCTGCTTTATTGTAACTTTAGATTGTACAATGGCTTTGAGTCTGCACATTGTGTCATTGTGTTGTTTTGATGTATCCGCTGCTCCTGATGCGTGAACCTAAAAATTCTTACAATAACAGAAAAACATCAAAAAGGAAAAATATAGATGCCAAATGATGCTCACATCTGACATTTTAGGTGGATATAACATCCCATTTTAAAAAATAGAAATGTAAATACAACAAGATTTTCACTATATCAATATATTTCTCAAATAATCTGTTCATAAATATTAAGCACATAATTTATAAACACATTGAATTTATACAAATGTACACATTTGGTACTCTATCTAATTTTAAGGTAAATACGGATAAATCTGAAGTATTGAGTAGGGATAAGCATAGGAATTAAGGAGAAAATACAGAAGCTTTATAGGTATAAGTGGACAGACTCTAGCATAATATATTCAGGAATACATCTGACGGCTCATTTAAAAGATTTATTTAAACTAAACTATGGAAAATTATCAAGAAAAATTGAAGAAGATGTAAAAAAATTGGAACAAACCCTTCTACTCATTAATAGGGAGAGTTAACATCATAAAAATGATGATACTCCCTAAGGTATTATACTTATTCCAGACATTGCCTATTTCGCTGCCGAAAGCCTTTTTTGCGAAAGTACGATCTATATTGCTTTCATTTATATCGAATAATAACCACCCACGTATCGCGTACAATACACTGACAGTTGAGAAAGGAGGCCTGGGCCTCCCACATATTTATAAATACTATGTTGTGGTACTATGTGCGCGAATTAGAGAATGGACAGCTATAGACAAAAAAAAAGCCTTGGTATAAATTAGAACAAGATTTTATAAAGGTTAAATTGGAGACCCTACCATGACAGAATTGTAAATTAAATTTAATATCTCCTTCTAATCCCCTAATTATAAATCATATAATACAGATTTGGAGAAGGCTTAAAGATAGATGGAGGCTATCTCTGGGACTATCAGTATTTTTTCCAGTTGCATCAAATTTGGAGTTCCAGCATTTGATGAGCCTCAAAATACTGGGAACATTAACGGGAGAAGCAGACCCGCCAGTAACAAGTTTAATAATAGACGATACACCCACTAGACTAAGAGAGTTTCCTAGCTGTGACAATACGATAACAATTCTAGATAAAATGGGTATGGTTTATTTAAAGGTTTTTTTAAACCAAAAAGTGTTACCATAATGGCAGACAAGAGATAAAACTGAGTTTGAGTTACTCTGTGGTACCGGGAAAGATAAAAAACTATATCTGTCTAGTATCTATAACCTAATTCAGAGGGGTTCCATGGATAAGATAGTACCCTAAATTCAGTTGAAATGGATGCTAGGATTGAACATCCAATTGACTGGCATTGACTGGTCATTTGTATTCAAAATGGGAATGAAAGCCAAGGTAAGTACTGCTAGGAAAATGATTTTCTTCAAAAGAATTACTAGATGGTATAATACTCCAGATCGACTTAAGAAATATGGTGCATCTGCATTGGATGAATGCTGGAGATGTGTAGAGAAGGGAGCAAACATAGAACACATCTGGTGGGAGTGTAAACGTATTGGGAACTACTGGATCCAAGTATTGAGTGTCATCTATAAGATTTTACCAATGTCAGATCAATTATCCCCATCTAAGATCTTACTGGGCTGGCCAGCTTCTTTCAAGGAGAACAATAAACAGATATTGTTAATTTTCTTATTGAATGAGGCAAATGCTTTGATCCCGCTGTATTGGCTTAAACCTAGCATCCCCACTGTAAAACAATGGATTTTTAGAGTGGAATCATTAAGGGAATTAGAAGAGATTCATTGGACTACCCAGGGAAAAAGAGATCCCTATGTGAAGAAATGGAACCATTGGAAAAGTTCTGGGCAGGACTATCATAATAAGACTATTTTATGATAAACTGACGATGAGCAAATAAATTACTAATGTAAAATAGAACATTAATGTTAGAAATAGAGGCAGAGCTATATTCTTTTTTTTTCTCCTTTTCTCTTTCTCTCTTCTCCTTTTTTTTTCGTTTTTGTTCTGATGAGATGCATATGATGATGTGGGACCTTGATAATGCTATTTGGTTATGGCGTAAAGTAGTCCCAATATCTGATGATAAAAAAAAAAAAAAAAACAATTTTTAAAAAATGTACATATATTAAATATTATCCAGTAGTAGAAATGGTATATATAATTTTTTTCTCTTGGGCAAAAACCAATGGCATAAAATGTAAGAAGGTAGTTGCTGAGTGCCGAGTATTCTGAGACACTTGGGTAGAATAATACTTCTTACACAACACATCAAAATACCCATGTGCTTAATTTGCTATTCACTAATGTTATTTAGAAGAAGTTAAACATCAGGCAAGCATGGGACAAAACATTTAAAATTGAGGGAGTTTAATGGGCATGCAAAGAAGGGTAATATAAAAACTGTAAACTGATCCTAGAAAAACAAATGTTGGTATTGACATAAAATTACTAGAGCACTTAATAATAGTACAGATACCCAAGACACTGCTCTTGTTGCAGTATGTGTAAGTGAAGTAAATTCAACTTTTAAAATTTATGAGGAGTTTGATCAACTTTTCCCCATTAAGGGCACAATCGGGTGTCCGGGTTCAACTCAAAGACACTTGAAGCCTCTGGAATTGAACATAACATTCACAAAATACACCTACAATACAGCAGGCATTAGAAGGATGTAAAGCAAGTCATGGACACTTTGGTGAAGTTTCAACAAGTTTTGCTGAAAGCAGAGGCTCCATGTGTAGACCTGCTCTACTTCTGCAATGGTTTCTGGATTAGTCAATGTGCTATGTTAGGAAAAGTATATGATCGGTGGGAATAAACAGCTACATTCCTTAATTGTAAATATACATCTTGAACATCTGCTTTATTGTAACTTTAGATTGTTCAATGGCTTTGAGTCTGCACATTGTGTCATTGCGTTGTTTTGATGTATTCGCTGCTCCAGATGTGTGAACCTAAAAAATCTTACAACAACAGAAAAACACCAAAAAGGAAAAATATAGATGCCAAATTATGCTCACATCTGACATTTTAGGTGGATAGAACATTCCATTTTAAAAAATGGATATTGCAGCTTCAGGAAAAAAAAAATGCTGATCGACGAAATGCATGAATACATCAGAAAAACAAATCGTGGCATTTTTTGTCCATGAGGTGCTTTGGGTTTTAGACCCCCGTTATGCATGACATCAATTAGATCATTAGGTAATGGAAATTATGCATAGATGATGTCACTCTATGTACAGGGTTTGAAAATAAGATCTGCTCCGTTAAGTTACGGGCAAATCATTCAATTGATGCAGCATATTGCTTTATCTGGAATTCAAAATGAATTCACAATGACATTTAAAGGGACGCTGTAGTCACCTGAACAATACAGCTTAATGTAGTGGTTCTGCTGTCTATAGACTGTACCTGCATTGCTAGCACTAAAAACACTGCCTTTTCAGTGATAAGACATTGTTTACATTCATGCATAGTAACACCTCTAGCTGCAGTCACTCAGACGGCCTAAGAGGTGCTACCTAGTTGAGTGTCACACAGTGTGTGATTATTTTTGTGGCAATATTTTTAAAAATTTGCTATTTCCATGACAACTAAAACAATAATAATTTCACCCCATTATTTTACTACTTTTACCTGGTGATACTTAGATACAACCTTCCCCCATTTTATCTATTTTAAATGAGTTTTCAATATCTATCTGAATATATGAAATTTTGACAGGCAAAAAAAGGTAACAAAAAGGTTTAACTGGAATTTAGTTTATATTTTTCAAATACAGACATATTAAATATATAAATACATAGAGTAAAAGTTTATTATTCGTCTCACAGTTGAATAAACAGATTGTCCCTCACTGTTCTCATACAGTTATTTATATTATACTCAGTGGGATATGATAATATATTTAAATAGTTTTCCCAGTGCTGCCCTAATTTCTTGGTTTCTAAAACTATATATTATAGGATTCGCTAATGGTGTCCCTAAAATGTACAACAAAGATCTGAACTTATTCACATTGACAGAGTTCTCCCCAGATGGAGCTATATAAACTACTATAAGAGTCACGTAATAAGTGCACACAGTGCTAAGGTGGGAACTACAAGTGGAGATGAACTTTCTCCTTTCAGTTTTAGAAGACATACTAATAAATGTAAATGAAATTAAAATGTACGTGATGACAATAAAAACAAATGGGACAAATATCATATTGACTGAGATGACGAAGTCCAATGTCATTAAAAGTGATGTGTCAGATATAGATAGTGCTACTACAGGACCAAAGTCGCAGAAGAAATGGTCTAAATTATTAAGACCACAAAATTTTAATTGGCAAATTATCACAAATTCACTGGATACTAAAATAAAAACTAGCAACCAGGACCCAGAAACCAGTGAGAGACAAACATTAGAAGTCATTATTGAGGTGTAACTGAATGGTTTGCGAATTGCTACGTATCTATCATAGGACATCACTGCAAGGAGTAAACACTGCACAAAACCAAAAATGCCAAAAAGATAGAGTTGAGTTAAACAGCCAACAAGAGGCACTCTCCTTTCTTTCATTATTATAATATTTAGTGTAAGTGGCATAACGCTTGTGGTGAATAACAAATCAGTTAAAGCTAAGTTTCTGAGGAAGTAAAACATTGGAACATTGAGGTGGTCAATAGTTGTCACCAATACAATGATGAGAAGATTTCCACACAGTATTGCCGTGTAGATTAGTAGGAACAGCATGAAGAGGAGGCCTTTTAAATGGTATAAACCTTGAAAACCCAAGAGCAGAAACTCTGGGACTTGAGTCTGGTTATCCTCACACATCGTGTAAACATATAACATGGGCAGATAATTTGATGGTCCTTCATCTAAAAAATAAAAAATAAATTATTGGTGTCACTTTGAAGACAGACTATGTCAAACCAAGATGTTAAGCTAATATATTAATTGTCTACAACCCATTAAACCAGGGGTACGCAACCTTTTGCTCTCCAGATGTTGTGGAATGCTTATCCCAAAATGTTATTACAGACAATGCTGACAAAGCATCATGGTCCACAATGTATGGAATGCCAAAGGTTGCCTATTCCTTCATTAGACAATCAGCCTGTCATATTTTATAGAGAAAATATCACATATAGTCAGTGGATATTTTTTACTATGTTTACTGAATGAACAGTGTGATATGTTAGATTTATAAAATAGCTTAATAGATGTTAAGCAATGTTTTAGTTTTTATGACATTTATACCAGGTGGCTACCAGAGATTTATCACTTATAGATAGCATATTACAATGGTGAAAGCTCTGTCTTCTCACAATTGGCTGCTTTATTTATTTGCAAAACATGATCACGTTCATAGGAGAAATGAAGTTATATATTGCTCATCAGTTTAATATTCAGACACTTGGTAAAATGTTTCAATTACTCCAGTTTAATATTTATAAAGATTTGTTCCCCAGGAAATTATAATTATAAAATATGGAGCTTAATGTTACATTTATTCTCATACACTAAATACATAAAATGTGTGTACACAAAAATAATATACACAATAATATGTTTTCTATATACATGTTGTCACTGGAGTTCAGTGACAACTCCAACTTACCTTTCCATGTGGAAACTGTTGCATATAAAATTCCCATTTTTATAGTATTCAGAACTGAACAATAGAAGTATCCTAATTGCTTTGAGAAATGCATTATTGTCCCAACAGAGAAAAAGGAAAACACATTAATTAGAACAGACTGGTTAACTAATTCAAACTAAAACAAATCATTTTTTATTCTATTCCACAAACGAGTTTAAGATTTTTGCTTGAAATCAGTTCTTGTTCAAAAAATGGCAACCCATAAAATCTAGTCTTCAGTAAAATTTATTTTTAATATTTTTTCACCCATCTTTCACATTTTCTAAAATCTACTTGTATATTTATTATTTACAAGGGTTGAAAAAATATTTTAGCA
This sequence comes from Pelobates cultripes, assembly GCA_933207985.1. Classification (NCBI taxonomy): domain Eukaryota; kingdom Metazoa; phylum Chordata; class Amphibia; order Anura; family Pelobatidae; genus Pelobates; species Pelobates cultripes. The sequence continues at coordinate 15,610,614 of OW240914.1, read as the reverse complement.
ATATAAGAATATTAAAATATATCATAAATGTATAATTTGATCCTTTTCTCACTTGTTGATAACATGACTTTGTGGGCTCTAAAATGTTATTTGATGAAAGATGAGATCATATTCTTGGAGGAGATATCTGGTATAGTATAAAACATAACACCAATAATTATTTAAACTCACTGTTCAGTCTACTTTATAGGGTCACTGTAAGCATCCTCAAGTGATGAATGTAACTGCTCCTGCATAATAAACTACTAATGTCACAAACTCCTGCTGGTCAGACGTTTACAGAATAAGACTCCATACATTACATAGTTACATAGGCTAAAAAGAAACGTGTCCATCAAGGTTAATCTTCTTCCCTTCAGTTTTTTGCTGTTGATCTAAACGAAGGCAAAAAAAAAACAATTTATGCACTTCCAACAAAGTAAGAAAACATTCCTTCTTGACTCCAGAATGGCAGTCAGATTTATCCTTGGATCAAGAAGCTCTTACCCTACAATTGAAAAATGATATAATTGAATATTATGTTTTTTATATTATGTTTTTTCATATTCTTGCAATATGACACAATTTAAAACATATGGAGATTATTCAATAAATTAAATGATACTATACTATTTATTAGACATGTGCAATTCATTTGCTTCAGAATGTCCGAATTGGCAAATTGATGAATTTCCGAAGTGACGAGCCGAACCGAATTGCCGAAATCACGAATTGCCGAAGTGCAGAATTTCTGAAGGGCCGAAGTGCTTCGGAATTCAGAAAAGTGGCAAAACAGGAGAGGGAGGGAAAATTAAGGGGTTAGGGGAAGGGTTAGGGGAAGGGGTAGGCTTAGTGTTAGGGGTAGGGTTAGGATTGGGTGTAGGTTTAGGGTTAGGGTTAGGGTTATTGTTAGGGGTAGGGTTAGGGATAGGGTTAGTTCTAGAGGTAGGCATAGGGTTAGGGGTAGGGTTAAGCTTCGAGTTAGGGTTAGAGTTAGAGTAAGGGGTAGGGTTAAGGGTAAGGTTAGAGTTTAGGGTAGGGTTAGGGTTAGAAGTTTTTGACTTCTTTTTGATCTTTTTCCAGCAATCTAGAAGTGAGTCTAAAATCACATTACAGATTTTCCCCACAGTTATTTGTGGATCGGTGCTTTCAAACCACAAAAGCATACCTAGATCCCTAATTCCACAATTCTCCTTCTCCAAGTAATACCATTAGGGTTAGGGTTGGGGTTAGGAGTAGGTCTAGGGTTAGGGTAGGGATAGGGTTAGGGTTAGGGGTAGGGTAAGGGTTAGGGAATTGCCAAAGTCCTGAATTCCCAAAGTCCCGAAGTGGCAAAGTCCCGAAGTACCAAAGTCCCTAAGTGAAGAATTCCTGAATTGCAGAAGTCCAGAATTTTGTAAGTGCCGAACCGAGCCGAATTGCTGAAGTGCTGAATTTCCGAAGTCCTGAATTTCGGAAGTGCCGAACCAAAGTGTAGAAGTGCCGAATTGCCAAAGTCACACATTGCTGAAGTGCTAAACCAAACCAAATTTTTTGCCCATGCACATCCCTTCTATTTATATTGTCTATTCCTTTTTGAAGAAGCCTTGTAAGGTGAAACACGTTGTGGATATTTTATATTGTGTATTTTAATCTATTAAAGATTTTTTGGACACTTTACTTGTGCCAATCATCTTTTTATACACTTTATACTGTTTTTTTTATTTTTACCTGGCATTTTATCATCCTGGACTCCAAGTAATCCTAGGTGGGGATCATACCACTAATGCTATCATCAAGGAGCAGTTTGCCTGCTCCTCCCTTGTGAGTACCATTTTAAATATATTTGAAATACCATTGTTTTATCCAGTGATCACTATTGGTTGTATCCTTTTACCCTTCTTTTTGAGTGTTGAACATACTCCTGATGGAGGAAGTCTACCCCATATCCCATAAGCAGAGATTGTACCGCTATACGCTCTTCACACTAGAGCTAGCTATAGCTCTAATATATGTGAGTTTATTACCATATTTTTATCATTTGTTATATTAGACTGGACATAGTACACTATTTGGTTCTCAATTTGTTTTATCTTTTCATATGAGTGCATCTACCCGGGCAATGACAGCGAGGACATTGTTCCTGACCAAGCACTTTATAGACTATCTGATCTGAGTAAGATCATTCCAGTTAAGACTCTTTTGTTTGGATTACCCTCATATTTTGATTATTACATGTTATAAGGTCTTTTTGGCATAGACCTTATCTCTCTTTGTTATTATTCTTGTGATACCACACACTGGTCCATTTTTTATTTTTTTAACTATTGCCATTCAGTTTTCTTTTTGGTTACGTTTACCCTATGCATTGAGTAATATTTACATAGAAACATAGAAACATAGAATGTGATGGCAGATAAGAACCATTTGGCCCATCTAGTCTGCCCAATTTTCTAAATACTTTCATTAGTCCCTAGCCTTATGCCTAACTGTGTTAACCTCTACCACTTCACCTGGAAGGCTATTCCATGCATCCACTACCCTCTCAGTAAAGTAATACATTACAGATATAATTTTTAAACCTTTGCCCCTCTAATTTAAGACTATGTCCTCTTGTTGTGGTAGTTTTTCTTCTTTTAAATATGGTCTCCTCCTTTACTGTGTTGATTGCCTTTATGTATTTAAATGTTTCAATCATATCCCCCTGTCTCGTCCTTCCTCCAAGCTATACATTATTATTATTACTATTATTATTTTATTATTTATATAGCGCCAACAAATTCCGTAGTGCTGTACAATGCATGTTAAGTTCCTTTAACCTTTCCTCTTAAGTTTTATCCTGCAATCCATGAACCAGTTTAGTAGCCCTTCTCTGAACTATTTTTAAAGTATCAATATCCTTCTGAAGATACGGTCTCCAGTACTGCGTACAATACTCCAAGTGAGGTCTCATCAGTGTTCTGTACAATGGCATGAACACCTCCCTCTTTCTACTGCTAATACCTCTCCTTATGCAACCAAGCATTCTGCTAGCATTTCCTGCTGCTCTATTACATTGTCTGCCTCCCTTTAAGTAATCAGAAATAATCACCCCTAAATCACTTTCCTCAGGTGTTGAGGGTAGGACTCTATCAAATATTCTGTACTCTGCCCTTGGGTTTTTACGTCCAAGATGCATTATCTTGCACTAATCCACATTAAATGTCAGTTGCCACAACTCTGACCATTTTTCTGGTTTACCTAAATCATTTGGCTTATCCCTCCTGGAACATCAACCCTGTTACATATCTTAGTATCATCGGCAAAAAGACATACCTTACCATCAAGACCTTCTGCAATATCACTAATAAAAATATTAAAGAGAATGGGTCCAAGTACAGATCCCTGAGCTACCCCACTGGTGACAAGCCCAAGTTTCGAATATACTCCATTGACTACAACGCTCTGATGCCTGTCACTCAGCCACTGCCTTACCCATTCAACAATGTTGGAATCCAAACTTAAAGATTGCAATTTATTGATAAGCCTTCTATGTGCAACAGTGTCAAAAGCCTTACTGAAATCTAAGTAAGCAATGTCTACTGCACCACCCTGATCTATTATTTTAGTTACCCAATCAAAAAATTCAATAAGATTAGTTCGGCATGATCTTCCTGAAGTAAACCCATGTTGTTGCTGATCTTGAAATCTATGAGTTTTTAGATGTTCAACAATCCTATCCTTTAACATGATTTCCATTACTTTCCCCACTACTGAAGTAAGGCTTACTGGCCTATAGTTGCCCGACTCCTCCCTATTACCTTTCTTGTGAATGGGCACAACATTCGCTAACTTCCAATATTCTTTGACTACTCCTGTTAACAATGATTGGTTAAATAAATCTGTTAATGGTTTTGCAAGTACACCACTAGGCTCTTTTAATATCTTTGGGTGTATTCCATCAGGTCCGCTTGACTTATTTGTCTTTACTTTTGACAGTTGAAATAGAGCCTCTTCCTCTGTAAACTCACATGTAATAAATTACTTATTTGTCCTTTTTCCTTAACTGAGGTCTCTTTCCTTCATTTTCATCTGTAAATACTGAACAAAAATAGACCTTTATCCTCTTCTGCATACCTTCCTTCTTTTGTTTTTAATCTAACAATCCTTGTTTTACTTTTCTTTTCTCATTTATGTATCTAAAAAATGTTTTCTTCCCTTTTTTTACTCACTGTGCTATTTTCTCTTCTGTGTGTGATTTTGAAGCTCTTATAACTTGCTTAGCCTCCTTCTGCCTAATCTTATAGATCATTCTGTCTTCCTCACTCTTGGTTTTTTTATAATTACTAAATGCTAACTTTCAGTTTTTTACTATGTTTGCCACATCTGCGGAGTACCACAGTGGTTTCTTTAATATTTTGCTTTTCCTGACAAGCCTAATGAAATTGTCTGTTGCCTTCAGCATTGCAGCTTTTAAATAATTCCATTTCTCTTGGACTTCATTTAAATTGCTCCAGTCTGATAGTGACTCATTTACACATGTTCTAATTTTAGAAAAGTCAGTTTTTTTAAAGTCTAAAACTTTTGTTTTTCTGTGGTGTGACTCAGTCACTGTTCTTATATTAAACCACACTGACTGATGATCACTGGATCCTAAACTTTCACCTACAGTAATATCTGATACCAAATCTCCATGTGTTAACACTAAATCTAGTATGGCCTCTTTACGAGTTGGCTCCTTAACAACTTGTTTTAGAGGCAATCCCAGTAGAGAGTTCAGAATATTTGTGCTCCTGGCACAGGCAGCTATTTTGGTTTTCCAATTCACATCAGGAAGATTAAAGTCACCCATGATGATAACTTCCCCCTTCATTATCATTTTAGCTATTTCCTCAACTAGTAGATTATCTAACTCTTCTATTTGTCCTGGGGGCCTATAAATCACACCTACACGAGTTACTGTGTGATTACCAAATTCTAACATAACCCAAACGGACTCCATGTTCGCCTCACTAACTTTTATTAGGCTAGATTTTATGCTATCCTTCACATACAGGGCCACCCCTCCCACTTTCTTGCCTTCCCTGTCTTTTCTATAGTACCCTGGTATTGCTATGTCCCAGTCATTGTTCTCATTATTCCATATCTCAGTAACAGCAACTAAATCTACATTATCAGTTGCCATTATTGCCACAAGTTCATGGATCTTATTCCCTAAATAGTGATGTACCGAACTGTTCGCTGGCGAACGGTTCCTGGCGAACATAGCATGTTCGCGTTCGCCACGGCGGGCGAACATATGCACGGTTCGACCCGCCCCCTATTCGTCATCATTGAGTAAACTTGACCCTGTACCTCACAGTCAGCAGACACATTCCAGCCAATTAGCAGCACACCCTCCCTAGCAGACCCTCCCACCTCCTGGAAGGCATCCATTTTAGATTCATTCTAAAGCTGCATGCTTAGTAAGAGGAGGGAAAGTGTAGCTGCTGTTCATAAGATAGGGAAAAGCATAGCTAGGTTAGGGATAAGGGTATGCTTTTTTTAATTTATTTTTTCTATGTAATGTAAATGCACTTAGTTGTCTGCCACTGCTGCCAGCTTCTGTGTCAGGCTCACAGTGCATACTGTGCCCATTTCCCCAGTCAGTGCCACCACTTACATCTGGTGTCACAATAGCTTGGATTTAAAAACAAAAAACTTTTTTCACTGTTATAGATTGAATAGCAGTCAGTTGTCTGCCACTGCTGCCAGCTTCTGTGTCAGGCTCACAGCGCATACTGTGCCCATTTCCCCAGTCAGTGCCACCACTTACATCTGGTGTCACAATAACTTGGATTTAAAAACAAAAAACTTTTTTCACTGTTATAGATTGAATAGCAGTCAGTGTCCTTAAAGCGGGTGTGTTACGCTAACAGTGGATACGGTGACCAGTGCCACCAATTAGATCTGGTGTCACAATAGCTTGGATTTAAAAAAAACAAACACTTTTTTTCACTGTTATAGATTGAATAGCAGTCAGTGTCCTTAAAGCGGGTGTGTTACGCTAACAGTGGATACGGTGACCAGTGCCACCACTTATATCTGGTGTCACAATAGCTTGGATTTAAAAACAAAAAACTTTTTCACTGTTATAGATTGAATAGCAGTCAGTTGTCTGCCACTGCTGCCAGCTTCTGTGTCAGGCTCACAGTGCATACTGTGCCCATTTCCCCAGTCAGTGCCACCAATTACATCTGGTGTCACAATAGCTTGATTTAAAAACAAAAAACTTTTTTTACTGTTATAGATTGAATAGCAGTCAGTGTCCTTAAAGCCGGTGTGTTACGCTAACAGTGGATACGCTGACAAGTGCCACTAATTAGATCTGGTGTCACAATAGTTTGGATTTAAAAAAAAAATAATCTTTTTTCACTGTTATAGATTGAATAGCAGTCAGTGTCCTTAAAGCGGGTGTGTTACGCTAACAGTGGATACGGTGACCAGTGCCACCACTTAGATCTGTGACACAAAGCTTGGATTTAAAAAAACAAAAGACTTTTTTCACTGTTATAGATTGAATAGCAGTCAGTGTCCTTAAAGCGGGTGTGTTACGCTAACAGTGGATACGGTGACCAGTGCTACCACTTAGATCTGGTGACACAAAGCTTGGATTTAAAAACAAAACACTTTTTTCTCTGTTATAGATTGAATAGCAGTCAGTGTCCTTAAAGCGGGTGTGTTACACTAACAGTGGATACGGTGAACAGTGCCACCACTTAGATCTGGTGACACAAAGCTTGGATTTAAAAACAAAACACTTTTTTCTGTTATAGATTGAATAGCAGTCAGTGTCCTTAAAGCGGGTGTGTTACGCTAACAGTGGATACGGTGCCCAGTGCCACCACTCTCTAGTGTCACAATAGCTTGCATTTAAAAACAAAAAACTTTTTTCACTGTTATAGATTGAATAGCAGCCAGTGTCCTTAAAGCGGGTGTGTTACGCTAACAGTGGATACGGTGACCAGTGCCACCACTTAGATCTGGTGACACAATAGCTTGGATTTAAAAACAAAATTTTTTTTCACTGTTATAGATTGAATAGCAGTTAGTTATCTTCAAGCAGGTGTGTTACGCTAACAGTGGATACTGTGACCAGTGCCACCACTTAGATCTGGTGACACAATAGCTTGGATTTAAAAACAAAAAACTTTTTTCACTGTTATAGATTGAATAGCAGTCAGTGTCCTTAAAGCGGGTGTGTTACGCTAACAGTGGATACGGTGACCAGTGCCACCACTTAGATCTGGTGACACAAAGCTTGTATTTAAAAACAAAAAACACTTTTTTCACTGTTATAGATTGAATAGCAGTCAAAGTCCTTAAAGCGGGTGTGTTACGCTAACAGTGGATACGGTGACCAGTGCCACCACTTACATCTGGTGTCACAATAGCTTGGATTTAAAAACAAAAAACTTTTTTCACTGTTATAGATTGAATAGCAGTCAGTGTCCTTAAAGCGGTGTGTTACGCTAACAGTGGATAGGGTGACCAGTGCCACCACTTAGATCTGGTGTCACAATAGCTTGGATTTAAAAACAAAAAACTTTTTTCACTGTTATAGATTGAATAGCAGTTAGTTATCTTCAAGCAGGTGTGTTACGCTAACAGTGGATACGGTGACTAGTGCCACCACTTATATCTGGTGTCACAATAGCTTGGATTTAAAAACAAAAAACTTTTTCTACTGTTATAGATTGAATAGCAGTCAGTGTCCTTAAAGCGGGTGTGTTACGCTAACAGTGGATACGCTGACAAGTGCCACTAATTAGATCTGGTGTCACAATAGCTTGGATTTAAAAACAAAAAACTTTTTTTACTGTTATAGATTGAATAGCAGTCAGTGTCCTCAAAGCGGGTGTGTTACGCTAACAGTGGATACGGTGACCAGTGCCACCACTTAGATCTGGTGACACAAAGCTTGTATTTAAAAACAAAAAACACTTTTTTCACTGTTATAGATTGAATAGCAGTCAGTGTCCTTAAAGCGGGTGTGTTACGCTAACAGTGGATACGTTGACCATTGCCACCACTTAGATCTGGTGACACAAAGCCACTCATATCTGGTCTCACAGTAGCTTGCACGCATAGTACCACTAATCCCAACAAAAATGACAGGCAGAGGCAGGCCACCCCGCAGGGGCCATCGTGGTCGTGGTGCTGTGATTCCCTTTGGCCCTAGAATAATGCCCAGTTTTCAGAGGCCACGTACCCTGAACTTGAAAAGTTCTGAGGACATAGTTGACTGGCTAACACAGGACACCCAATCTTCTACAGCCTCCGCTCAGAACCTTGACGCACCATCCTCCTCCAGCTTAGCTTCAGGCACCTCTCAAGATACCACTCACCCGCCTGCCGCCACCACCAAAACTAGCACCACAGCCGCCTCAGTTGGTATGTCAGAGGAGTTATTCACACATCCGTTTGAAGAAATGAGTGATGCGCAACCATTATTGCCAGAGGATGTAGATAACAGGGATATGTCTCTGGCAGGCAGCATTACACACATGGACGTACGGTGTGATGATGATGATGTTGTACCCGCTGCTGCTTCCTTTGCTGAGTTGTCAGATACAAGTGAAGCGGTTGATGATGACTCATGTGTCCATGGATACGCGGGTGCCCGGCCAAGCCAAGGCTAGCAAACAGGCTTAAAGTTCAGATGGGGGAGACAGGGAGGAGGAGGAGACCTAGGTTGGAAGCAGGGGAGGTTGTCACAAGGAGCTAGTGTGCACAAAGTCAGACAGCATGCATCACACTGGTCAGCCCAACAGCACGCCAATCAACGCATGCTGTGGGCCCACCCACCAGAATGCCGTCATTGCAGAGCTCAGCAGTGTGGAATTTTTTTTGTGTGTCTGCCTCTGACAACAGCGATGCCATTTGCAACCTGTGCCAAAAGAAACTGAGTCGTGGGAAGTCCAACACCCACCTAGGTACAACTGTTTTGCGTAGGCACATGATCGCACATCACAAACGCCTATGGGATCAACACATGAGTACAAGCAGCACACAAACTCAAAGCCGCCATCCTCCTCCTGGTCCAGCATCTTCAGCCACTTCAACCACTGCTGTCCTCCTTGTCCCCTCTCAACCATCCGCCACTCCGCCTCCCGCCTTGAGCAGTTCACGCCCATCTTCCCACAGTCATGTGTCTGTCAAGGACATGTTTGAGCGTAAGAAGACAATGTCAGAAAGTCACCCCCTTGCCCAGCGTCTGACAGCTGGCTTGTCTGAACTATTAGCCCGCCAGCTTTTACCATACAATCTGGTGGAGTCTGAGGCGTTCCAAAAATTTGTAGCTATTGGGACACCGCAGTGGAAGGTACCCGGCCGAAATTTCTTTTCAGAAAAGGCAATCCCCAACCTGTAC
>OW240914.1:15562141-15601165 GCA_933207985.1 Pelobates cultripes | reverse complement strand
ATATGTATATGTGAAATATATAAGTGTATAGATGTACTATTCAGTATATCTAATATATGAGTAGTGATATTAAAACAGGCACTGTCACCTTAATTTGTATTAACATTTTTCATGCGATACGCTGCTTCAATTTAATTTTATTGAAACATTTTAGCAAATTACATCATAATCCAGTTCAGACAAGTCAAAACCAGGGCAGCATTGTTTTATTTCTACTCTTCTCAATGTGCTTTCTCTATGCTAACTGTCAGAGCTTAGAACATTGATTGACAAAGAGCTACAATGTAGACAGTGTCAGAATAAAGGGGTGTGGATTTCTATATTTAATTTAATTTCTCACACTTTACAAATACACATTTGTTGAATATAGATATAAATAAACATACTACTGAAATCCTGGGGAGTAACAGTTCCACATTAATATTGGTACTCCTTCCTTGGTAGTCCATATTAGATTTGTGAAAGGACATATTTTGGAAAGGGAAATACTGAAAATATTTATGAGCATTGGAGTTGAGGAATTCTGCCCACATTTGACAATACAAGAGATGACAACAGAATTGATCTCGTATTGTTGTCCACTCACCCACTTATTGATGTTCTCAGTGTATTATGACAATAATTTGCATAGCAACTTTTCTCAGAGCGACCCTAATTTTCGTGTTCCTCAAGCTGTATATAATGGGATTCATAAGCGGAGTGACTATGATGTACAACAAAGATCTGAACTTATTTAAGTTCATAGAATTGTCCCTAGATGGCATTAGATAAACTACAAACAGAGCTACATAATAAGTGCATACTATGGTCAGGTGGGAACTACAGGTGAAAAATAGCTTTCTCCTTGCAGTTACGGAAGGAATTCTAATGATGGTGAATACAATTAAAATATATGTAATGATAATAAAAACAAATGGGACAAATATTAATGTGATTGAGATGAAAAAGTCCAATAGCATCAATGTGGATGTATCAGATGTAGACAGTTTCACAACAGGACCAAAATCACAGAAGAAATGGTCCAAGAAATTGAGACCACAATATTGTAACTGGAAAACTAAAATAATTTCAGTTGTTATCAATGTAAAAACTAAAAACCAGGATCCATAAACCAACTGGAGACAGACTTTAGGACTCATTATTAAATTGTAATTAAGTGGATGACAGATTGCCAAATATCTGTCGTAGGACATCACTGCAAGAAGTAAACACTGCACAAAACCAGAAATACAAAAAATGTAGAGTTGGGTTATACAACCAGCAATTGATAATGTCCTCTTTTTCATTATTATGATATGTAGCATAAATGGTACAACACTTGTGGTGAGTATCACATCTGCTAAAGCTAAGTGTTTTAGGAAGCAAAACATTGGAATATTGAGATGATCAGTGATTGCGACTAAGACGATGATGATAAGATTTGCAACCAATATCGCAATGTAGACTAATAGAAACAGCACAAAGAGAAGAGTTTTCTGGTTGTAGACACTTTTAAATCCCAGTAGTAGAATTTCCGTGACCTCAGTCTGATTTTCTTTGCACATTGTGTAAACATATCACATGGACAGTTAAAAAAGATTATATGGGGTCACATTGAAATTGAGGAGTGTTCATAGCTTTAAGTATAATCAACCATTTATGTTCTCCAGGAATTGGACAAGCAATTAAAATGTTCTCAACAATCAATGGATATCCTTTTGTCATTTCTGCCAAATGAGAAAGGGTGATGCAGGTTAATGTCAACTACATTACATTTTATTCTGTTTATCAATAATTATAATAAAATGTTGGTTACTTTACTGTTTTTCAGTGTACTCATGTACTGCTTGCGAGGTTTCTACACAAGTTGATCAATATGCACATGAATATATCAATAAAAAAAACACCTTTTTGACAAAAGTATGCAAATAATACATAGACATAAATAATAAAGTAATAAATAATACAATATTAAAATGTATATAAAAATGAATAACATGCACTTGCTATCAAATAATAGTGACAAATAAGGTCATTAACACCCCACTCTCTGACATGGGTTTGATACTGACTGAGTTCATATCTTTCAGTTATTTTTGCACTGAACTTAATGTAAGTATTTATGTTATTTACAGGTGTGAGGTGCTATATTAATTATGATTGTCCTAGAAAAAAATAGCTTTCAATGTTTTTGAAACATTAAATAAGAAAAATATTCATTATATCAGGAAGCTGAGTTATATTATTTTTTCTGGATTTTATTTAATGCAATATGTAGAGTTACAAGAGACTTAGACAATATTATTTGTCGTACATAGTCATCTTCTCTGTTGAAAAAAAAATAGTTACAAAGAGTAAGACAATATAATTTGGAGTACATAATCATCTTCTCCCCTAGCTCTAAAGGTTCATAATGTTCTACTCATCAAGCGTGCAATAATAATTACATAGTACAAATCTATCTTGGGACATGTTACCTATAATTTTTCAGGATGTTTTCTGAAACTGCTTTGATTTTTGGCTGTATCAAATGATTCTGCCCTTTTCCCTAATATATAGAGATCTTGACAGGCTGAGTGATTTAATCTGATATTATATACTAAAGTTAATGTACACTTCTGGTGTATTACGGAAGACATGGTATATTTACCATTTTAATGAAAGGTTTTAGCAGTTGTTTTTCCTGATATGTGTAATAAGATACTACAAGAGAGGAGAAACACAGATGGCATTGATTTGCGATGAAAAATATAAAGCTGAATTTGCTAATAACGAACTTTGAATAAACTGCCCATGGGATAGCGTTTACTCCATGTTTGGCAGGTGGATATGTAACACAATCAGCAGTGCAGCTAACGATTTACTCATTAAGTGGATGCCATAAACAGATATAAACTGTCTACATTAGACTGAATAAGTATGAGTTGTAATGATCATTACATTACAGTACAGTTAAAATGTTAATATTCTGGTAAATAGTATTCCTGAATTTAAACTTAGTAGGAATCATCACGTTCTTATAATACACAGTCCTGACCAAACTCTTGGCGTAGCATTTTCTCATTTTATCCTTCAGCCCCAGCTTTTCTTGTTTTTGAATTTCTCTTTATATTGCGATTCACCTTTTCATTCTCAAAAATTTTCGTGATTTGAATGTTATAGAAATTGTTTTGTAAAACTGGTTTTACTCGATTTTGGGGTATTTTAAAGAAGAACCTGTTAACTGTGGAAATTTGTGTAGAAGAGTCAGTAGCTTCCTGGGGCAATGCCCTGAAAGTGTTTCCAATGTTTTTCTGTCTACTTGCTTAATAATAAATCCATAAAATGATGCAGAAATTAACCTTTCACAGTCAATGGACTTTTTGCTGGTGGTTAATCGTTTATCATCTGGTGAATACCAGCGTACCTCAAAGCTATCTCTAAACTTCAGCATATGATTATTGTCACTGGTATCCAGGCAGATACTAATCAATGGCAACTGTAAATATTGTTATAGGAATTCATAGATTAAAACATGATCAGCACTTTCTTATAGTATAATATAGTATTAAAATATAGTATAATATAAAGATGTTAATAAAAAATTATTGTTTAAAAATTATTCATTTTGAATAAAATCATATTATTTATAAACACATTTTAAATGAAAATTCTACTTACAATATTTCTTCTCAAATTAGAGAGATGGTCAGAAGTGAATCCAATGATAATTACTCATTAAATTACCAGATATTCTAAAATATTTTCAAGGTGCAAACTGCTTTGCAAGTAAATATCCCAGATGTCGTGCCAATTTTATAGTTTTCAGACCTGAGCGTAGAAGCTCACATTTTCTCCTAATTGAGCTGAGAAATCAAAGATCCCAAGAGTGCACGACTAAACAGATGAATTAGAACAGAATAATGAAGTCACTCTGCCTAAAACAAAAACTCCCTTGGGTAATCAGATATTTTTTAGATGCTCAGGAATATGGTTCCAGAACAGCAGTTCAAAATGTTTGTACAACATTATGGAAAACCACTTAGTTCTTTTCAAAAACATTACTTGTAGCTATAATATTTTAGAATTTAATATATGCACTTGCTTTAAAATAAAAATTAATTTAAAGACGATTTAAACCAGTAGCGGAACTACTGGCGGTGCAAATATGATATATGCTGCCATTGGTCTGATGGGCCATCTGGATAGGGCTGCGGCAGTGCACAAAAGTGGGTAGTCGGTTCAGGGCCCCTGCATTCTATTTCTCTCAGAGAAAGAAACAGGAGCAAGGCCAACTGACCAGGCAATATTGAGGTGAGGTAACCCACAGGTTCCAAGTTCCCACAGCTCCACCGGCCCACAGCAAATTGTACCTTGGGGAGCTCAATAAAGGGGACACTGTGCTGGAAGGAAGTAATTACATTTCACTTCCTCATGGGTCACAGTAAGCAGCACGGGGAAGAGATAAGAAGAGGAGAGGAAGCTCAGCTCTGCCCAGCATGGGAGAATGAGGCATTCAGGCAGTTGCTTGTGAGTGTGTGTGTGTGTGTGTGTGTGCGTGTGGAGGGGGGATGGGTCAGTCATTGTGTATGGGTCACTGTGTGTGTGTGTGTGTGTGTGTGTGGTAAGTCTCTGTGTTTATGGACCAGCAGTCTCTGTCTGTGTATGGGTCATTATGTGTGTGTGTTGGGGGGAGGGGTCAGTCTGTGTGTGTGTTGGTCACTGTGTGTAAGGCAAACAAACAGAAAAAGAAGGTTTTGAGGGTTACCTTCCTATTTAGGTGTGCAGCCCCCTTGTGATCAGTTGTTGTAGCTCTGTTCCACCCTTGCTTTTACTGTGTGTGAGGGGTCAATCTCTGTGTTTATGGGCCAGCTTCTGTCGGTGTACTGGTCAGTCTGTGTGCGTATGGAGGGGATGATGGACCAGTCTGTGTGTTTATGGGACACTGTGTGTGAGGGGTCAATCTCTGTGTTTATTGGTCAGCTTCTGTCGGTGTATGGGGCAGTCTGTGTGTGTGTTGGAGGTTCTGTCTCCTTGTTTTTGGGTAGGTCTACTTTTGAACGGTTAGTCTCTGTGTTTATGGGCCAGTGTCTGCCTGTGTAAGGGTCAGTATGTGTGTGTATGGGAATCATTCTCTGTGTTTATGGGTCAGTCTCTGTGTGTGAGGGGTCAGTCTCTGTTTTTATGGACCAGTCTGTGTATGGATCAGTCTGTGTGTGTGTATATCCCTGTATGTTATGGTTTTGCAAGTAAATATCCAATTACATCTGTATGGACTCTGTTAAAATCACCTCTTCAGGGAGAGAATTCCATATCCTTATTGCTCTTACTGTAAAAAAACAACAACTTTTCTTTGCCTTAGATGAAATCTTCTTTCTTCCAGCCTAAATGTGTGACCTCGTGTCCTGTGTATATGAATAGATTTCCAGATAATGTTATAATATCCCTGTTTTTCCAAACTAAAGAGATTTAAATTTTATTAACCTTTGTTCGTAACTAAAATGCACCATTCCTTTTATCAATTTTGGAGCTCGTCTCTGCACTTTTTCTAGTGCCATGATATCCTTCTTTAGAACAGGTTCCCAAAATTGCACAGCATATTCAAGGTGTGGTCTTACTAGCGGTTTATAAAGAACCAAAATTATATTTTCATCCCGAGAATTTATGCCCCTATTTATACATGACAAAACCTTACTGGCCTTAGCAACTGCAGCTTGACATTGCATATTGCTGCCTAATTTGTTGTCTATAACAATTCCCAAATCCTTCTCGTGTGTGGTTATTCCTAATTCACTATCATTTAGGGTATAAGTTGCTTGTGCATTCTTGACCCCGAAGTGCATAATTTTGCATTTCTCTACATTACATTTATCTGCCATTTTAGTGCCCAATCCCCCAATCTATCCAAATCCCACCACGTACCACTTTTGTCCAGCCTTAAAATGTACTATTAATGACAACTCGTTGTACTCTGTCCTTAAGCCAATGTTCTTCCCAAGAACAAGAATAATCATCTTGACCAATTTCTTTTAGTATGGCTAACCTATTGTGAGGAACAGTATCAAATGCCTTGGCAAAATCCAAGTAGATCACATCCACTACAACACCCTGATCTATACTTCTACTTACTTCTCCGTAGACTGCAATTAGGTTAGTTTGACATGACCTATGTTTTATAAAACTATGTTGATTATTGCTAATAGCAAAGTTTTTCCCAATGTGTCCTGAATATTATCCCTTAATAGCCCTTCAAATATTTTCCCAGAAGTTGAGCTCACAGGTCTATAATTTCCAGCCAAGGATTTTGAACCCTTTTTAAATATAAGAACAAAATCTGCCTTCCTCCAATCCTCTGGTACAATACCTGAAACAAAAGAATCTTGAAAAATTAAATACAGGGGTTCACTTATTTCCCCACTTAGCCTCTTAAGTACTCATGGGTGAATACCGTCAGGCCCCAGAGATCTTGATAAAGACTGTGAGATGGTCGAAACGTTGATTTGTTTGTTCACCATTTAATATAATCTTTTTGCTAAATCCAGTGAGTGCTCTTATTTTTTCTGTTTTATATATGTACATAGAGAAGCACCCTGGTTAAATTTTGTATCAATTGAAAAATTTCTTTGGGAAGAGTGCCAGATTTTGGACTATTATATATATATATATATATATATATATATATATATATATATATGTGTATATATATATATATATATATATATATATATATATATATATATATATATATATATATATATAATCTAAGTATATATTATTTACTTTTACACTGTTTTTAACATTTATTATTTTTTTTATTTTCATACAGCAGGGGGAGTACCTGTCATTACAGGCACTCACCCTGCTGGCAATGCCTTGGACAGCATCACATGGCCCAGGGGTGCCGAAGAGGTGCCAGGTGAGTCCCCATACCGCGATCGCCGGCGTGGTAGAATGGACGGTTTGGGCGTTCTATGACGCCCTCCGGCGTTTAGAGCCGGTTCCTTCAGGACAGCATAGAACGCCCGCCATCTTTAAGGGGTTAAGAGAGGCACTTTGTTAAGAGACAAACTGGATAAAACGCTTGAACCCATAGGTGATGTTACCACTACTGTTAAACCAGACAACTTTCCATGCTATAACTGTGTCTCTTGCCACTCTATGAAACGAGGTGATGTTATACATCACCCACAATGTGGCAAAAAATATCCAATTAGACAATTTTTGACATGCAACTCTGATTTTGTGGTGTACACATTAAAATGCCCTTGTGGTTTTTTGTATGTGGGCCAAACTAGCCAAAGGTTTAAGACGAGGTTCTCTAAACACAAGTCGGCAATCCGTACTGAATTGACTGACTTACCTGTTCCTGCTCATTTTTTGGAAGCGAGACATAATGTCTCTAAACTAAGGTCCCAGATTTTAGAACAAATTGTGGAACTGCCTAATAGAAATAAGAGATTATTATTACGTGAGGCTTACTGGATTCGGGAACTTGACACGTTACATCCTAAAGGTTTAAATTATGAATATGATTTATCTACGTTGATTTGCGCTATGGTTGCTGTTCCTGTTGGTTTTATTGCTGTAGGACTACAAGTAGCTAATTTTTAATGTTTACTCTTTTTTCAGGTTTCCTGATAGAAATTTGGTGATGGTTCTTACCGACACCCTAATTACTTTTTAATTTGGCTTGAATTCTGGATTATCTTTTCGGGACCACTTTCACTTGGACACAATATATTATCTATTTAGTTGCACTATCAGTATTTTAATATAATAATATTTTTATATGCACTTTATAGTCACATAATATAATGTCATATTGCTTTATGATAATACCTTATTACTAGAGTTGAACAGACACCTGGATGTTCGGGTCCAGTGGGTTCGGCCGAACTTTGAAAAAAAGTCCGGGTTCGTGATCGAACTTGACCCTGAATTTGACCCTGAACTAGAGTTGAGCGAACCCGGACTTTAAAGTTCGGGTTCATACCGAACATTAGGTTTTTTGGACCCCGGACCCGAACACAGACATATCACTGTATGTTCGGGTTGGAGTTTGGTGTTCGGTGATTTAATGGTGCGTTTTGAAAGGCTGCAGGGCAGCCAATCAAAAAGCGCTTGCCTTGTGTGCCCTTAGAAGCCATCACAGCCATGCCTACTAATGGAGTTGCGTAGCGCCACATGCACATGAGCTCTTATTAGTGTAGGGACAGGATGCTGCAGCTGTTAGGGACAGATTAGGAAAGATTTCTGCAAACTAATACATTAGTGGGGTGCACTTCATATCTGAGAGTCAAATAGAAGCGCCAAATATTGCGGTTACAGCGCAGTTGTAAGAATTCAAATTGTTTTGGTGCTAATCTGCTAAATAGTAAATTTGGTGCGTGCTCTTCATATCTGAGAGTCAAATAGAAGCGTCAAATAATGCGGTTACAACGCAATTGTAAACATTCTTATTTTCTGGGTGCTAATCTGCTAAATAGTACATTTGCTGCATGCACTTAATATCTGACAGTCATATAGAACCGTCAAATACCAATATAACAATATTGTAATTCGGGGGCAATACCCTCACAAGTAAAACTGAGAGGTCAGTTTATAGAGAAAACTGTTGCCTGGATACAATTCTAAAACAATTTCCATATGTCCTTTGCAGACTTTACATGCTGGAAAAACACAGGTGCCAACTGCTGTGGCATTCTGCAGTGTGCACACTGGCAAGGAGGGAAGGGTTGAGGAGTGGGTGGAAGATGATGTGTGGAATGGATTAGCAGTGTCTGGTGCGGGTAACCGCACGCCCCCTGGTGTTAAGCACCAGAGTTTGTGCGGCCACATACCAGGATCCTGATGCAGCTTCAGTAAAAAGATGGATACCAGAAGCAATCACCAGACTGATCCTCAAGTTGGAACAGGATGTGACATTCACTGTAGCAGCTGTGCACGCTTTCGGCATTCTCACCCTGCTGCTGCTCGCCTGTCTTCACTGCAGAGTAACTTTGGCCTTCCTGCTCACCTCCTCATATGCGACGTGCCCACAAGGTGGAACTCCACCTTGCACATGTTGGAGAGACTGTGCGAGCAGCAGCAGGAGATAGTGGAGTTTCAGCTGCAGCACGCACGGGTCAGTCGCTCTGCACCAGACTTGACCTCCAATTGATTTCAAGTGGACTCATTACAATTACAGGGCCTCTAAAAAGTCCTGTTTTGTTATTTGTCGTCACTACCTTCCCGCGTCGGGAGTGGGTAATTTTTGCGCCTGCTACCTTTCTTGCATATGGTAGCCGTTTCAATGGGGTTCGGGTTCAGGGTCAAATTTGGGGTCAAGTTCGATCCCAAACCCGGACTTTTTTTCAAAGTTCTGCCGAACCCGCCGGACCCGAACATCCAGGTGTCTGCTTAACTCTACCCATGTGTCCTTTTTCTTAACTGAGGTCCATTTCCTTCATTTTCGTCTGTAAAAATACTGACCAAAAATATTAATTGAGGCAGTCCGTTAGACCTTTATCCTCTTCTACATACGTTCATTCTTTTGTTTTTAATCTAACTAATCCTTGTTTTACTTTTCTCCTTTATGTATCTAAAGAAAGTTGTGTCCCCTTTTTTTACTGACTTTTCTATTTTCTCTTCTGTGTGTGATTTAGAAGCTCTTATAACTTGCTTAGCCTCCTTCTGCATAATTGTATATATCTGTCTATCTTCCTCACTGTTTTTTTTATAATTACTAAATGCTAGCTTTTTTTTTTTTATACTATATTGGCCACATCTGCGGAGTACCACAGTGGTTTCTTTTTTTGCTTTTACTGACAAGCCTAATGCTATTTCCTGTTGCCTTCAGCAGTGCGACTTTTAAATGATTACATTTTTCTTGAACTGCATTTAAACTGCTCCATTATGATAATGACCCCTTTACACATATTCTAATTTTAGAAAAGTTTGTCTTTCTAAAGTCTAAAACTTTTGTTGTTGTGTGGTGTAACTCAGTCACTGTTCTTATATTAAACCACACTGACTGATGATCACTGGATCCTAAACGTTCACCTACAGTAATATCTGATACCAAATCCCCATTTGTTAACACTACATATAGTATGGCCTCTTTACAAGTTGGCTCCTCAACGTCTTGTTTTAGAGACAATCCCAGTTGTGAGTTTAGAATATGTGTGATTACCAAATTCTAACGTAACCCAAACTGACCCTGTAATCACCTCACTAACTTTGATTAGGCTAGATTTTATGCTATCCTTCACATACAGGAACATACCTCCCCCTTTCTTACCTTCTCTGTCTTTTCTATATATAGAGTACCCTGTTATTGATATGTCCCAGTTTTCTCATTATACCATGTCTATATAACAGCGACTAAATCTACATTATCAGTTGCCATTATTGCCACAAGTTCGTGGATCTTATTCTCTAAACTGCGAGCATTTGTAGACATGACTCTAAGCTTATCACTTTTTAGCACACTTGCTATAGGCACCTTCTGTCTTTGTTTCGTGGGGCAATTGGATTGAGGCCTTATTACCCTTTTGCCCCCTCCTAGTTTAACTACATCCTAGCAAAACCTTTGAACTGCTCACTGAGAACATGTGTTCCCTTTTGAGATAGATGCAAATCATCTTTTTTTGTACATTTTATTTCCATTCCAAATATGAAATTAAGCCAAATCCTTGCTCCCGACACCATTCACCAAGCCACAAGTTAAAGTTAAATATGTGGATCCGGAAGCCAAGAAAACAAAATCTAAATAATTTAAATGTATATTTAAAAGTTTGTACACTGTATTAGAATTTGCACATTGCTTCACGGGTGCTTGGTGCGGCTGGTCGAGCAGCAAACCAGCATCTCCACAGATTAACCCCAGAAAATTGAGAAAAGTGGAAAAAAAGAAAAGGAAAAGAGAGAAAGATTGTAAAGATATAAAGAAAATTCATATGAAAAGAAAATATATACAAAATATTGAGAAAAAATTTGAAAAATCTCTCCCAAAGTAAAAGTGTTAAATGTAGTGTTTCTATGGATCGCCTTATACATTTTCCACACTGTCTTGGAATTTGCACATCGTTTTACAGGTGCGAGCTGTGGGTGGGCGAGCTGTGAATCAGCACCTTCAGAAAGCTAAACCAAAAAAAAAAAAGAATTGTAAGATATAAAGAAAATTCACATGAAAAACAAATACACACAAAAGATTGAGAAAAGTCTGAAAAAATCTCTCTTAAAGTAATAGTGCTAAATGTAGCATGAACTGCCCCACATATCTTACATACTGGATTAAAATCTGCTTCATGGGTGCTTGGTGTAGCAGGGTGAGTAGTAAACCAGCATCTACACAAAATGAAGCCCAAAAAATTGGAAAGTTGGAAAAATTGGAAATATTGTAAAGCTATATAAGAAAATACATATAAAAGACAGAGAAAAGTCTGAAAAATATTTTTTTCTAAGTAGTAAGGACATAGAGGAGCAAGGGAAAAGAAACTGGAGATGAAGCAGAACTACAGGGAAGCACTGCAATAATCTGGTTTTGAACTGTAAGGTTCGACAACATGGCAAAAAGAAAGAAAGAAAATGGCAATAAAGTGTTTTATGCCAATAAAATGTCTTTATTATTAAAATTAGGAACAATAATAAAGAAATGTTATTGGCGTAAAACACTTTATTGCCATTTTCTTTGTTTTTACCTGATTTTACATATATTGCATATTTTACAAGAAGTGCAAAGCATCCATAGGTGGGGATTATACCACCCAAGCGCTTACACCGAGCAGTCTGAGCCTGCTCTATATTACGTGAGTAGTATACTTTATACTCCTTTATTTTGAATTATATACAGTGAGCACTATGTATTTTATTCTCTTCTTCTGGGTCGCACAATATCAATTTGGACATTGAATCTACGCCAGATATTCAGCTATCAAACCCTACTCCACATGTCCTTGAAGTGGGGATCATTCCACTTTACGTGCACAATATCAGAGCTGATTTTAGCGCTGAAAAGTGTGAGTAAGACTGATTTTACTATTATTATATACTTTATCTACCGATTTACTGTGCCATTGGAGTTTTGTTTTATTTTCTCTCTACATATGCCTTACCGAATTCCTAACATATAATCGTGAAGACTTGATCCCATCAAAGATCCTAAGAATATTTCTCTACACGTGGGACCTACTATCACGGACTGTGATAAGTTTCTTTGGACTATCGCTTATTATTTATTTTATCTTATATTTTTAATATTTTATCATAATTTTAAGTATTTTTTGTCTTTTATATACTTTAGGCGCACCCTTGTTTTACTGTTTGTTTTATGTTGTTTGGTACCATTAGGGGATTATTGGGAACTCCCCTTTGAGGAGTGCAGCCTTTTTATTTATATTCTTTTGTGGCAATTTAGCACTAATTTTCTTTTTTTGTTCTTCCATTTATCATATATTTGATAGAAATTTCTCCTTCCATTAATCTCCTACTCCTATGGCTCCTTAGTCCAATTTTCAGAATTACCACTGGGGTGGTGATAATTTGACTTATTTTATTTTTATTCTTTATTTTTGCAGTGCATATATAAATCACAATACGAGTGTGGTACCCCCACGGCAAGCCACATGCTATTCAATAACAATTATAACAGTGGGGTACATGGTAATACTTGCATTATTTTATCTTAACATGAAAAATCGGTCTTGTTTCAAGTTGCTTATGTGTAAGTTCTATACGTGTAACGTGGCTAGTTCAGTAGCATTAAATGAATACTGGTACTACTGTCAGGTGTTACAATGGCAATGTTAGTCTCCTAACAGGCGTTTCATTGGCTGCCGACTTAACCTGCTTGTATTTTGCTGGGCAAGTGCGTCTAGTGTTGAGGCAAAGCTTTGTGTTATTTAGTGGCTCAATCTAGGAACACGGTAGTGTAGACAGGCCTAGGCTGTTGTCAGTGTGCCGGCAGCATGGCTCCTGAGCTATTAAGGCTTATCTAACTGACAGTGTGGTGAGTGGATTGAACATGTATAAAGAGTGTGAGACAGCTATGCATATTAACAAAGTATACGTCTAGGTTAGATAAATAAATTGATGCTGGATCTCCCTGTCAGTTATTTAGCCAAGCTAAAAGGTAGAAAGACTATCGCATTGACTATCATTTGGGACCCTGCATTGTGGTATCAGCGGCTTTATTGTTTATGTGTGCTGACTGTGCTGACTGTCTACTTTTTTTATCTTTGGGCTATTTGTATGCTAATGTGTTATTGATTTGGTGCACTTTCGGTACTAGTACCTTGTATTTGAATATTTGTACTTTAACACTATACGTTGAACTTTAGCATTTGCACTTTATTGCCCAGTTCAGCATTATGTATTAGTGAGCTGCTATACCTATGGGTTCCTGTTCATTATATGTTTGAGCACTTATTATTGTGCTGTTATTTTATTTATTCTGTACTAATAAATTACTATTTTTATCTAGATATCAGATATATTTAAGTATATGGTTCTTCCCTTCACATATACCGATTTAGTGATTGTGGCGCCCTGTTAGTTCGTATATACCTGTTATTTAGCTAAGCTAGTCTGCTTCAGGCATATACAGGTAATTGAGGGTCATAAGGGCTTATTGTCCACACAGCGACAGTTGAGAAGGGGCTCCCAGGATGCTGGAGCGTAGTGCCCACCGTTAGGCATGGTTGTGAGTGCTATAGCCTATGCCCATAGCAGGGAAGTCTCTCTTGATATGTCCTGTCTTTGGTGCTTCTGTATTGGGAGTCTGCTCTTGTAGTGACCTGTAGAATGTGCAGCCAATTGATTGCTTGGTGTGCAGTGTTGGTTATGATGAGCTGGATCATGCTGCGCTTGATGCAGAGTTTCAGGTCAGATGAGGTGCTTGTGTGTTTTGCTTGGTAGGTTATCCCGCTTATGTGTATTTGGGAGTGGGAGTATCGTGTTGCCTTTTCCCGCCAGGAGGATCGTAGATATCTATGTCGCCGGATGACTGCCCTGGGAGCTTGAGACAGGTGTCTGTAGTAGTGGCGTCTCGTTACAGGTCGGACCAATGACGCTACAGTTTTAACCGCCAGTTGGAGAGTCACTCCGCGGCTGTGCAGCGTGGTCAAGAAGCTTGCACAGATCTGGTTGAAGGCCCCCAGGGGGTATGTGGGTGGCTGGGTGCAGGTACTCCGCTTGTTAGGTCTGTGCTGGGCAGCCATTTTGGCTGTGTCTTGGCAGTTTGGTGCCCTTGCCTGTTGTGTGGTCGGTTCAGCTGCCATCTGTGCTGGTCAGATTGTCCAGTATGGACCGGGATGTCCCCCACCGGTCTACAGGGGGGTTGGGGTGATGTGAGGTCTCTTGAGGGCTCCGGTGTTGGGGAGAGTGGCTGCCTCTCCACGGACCTAATCCCAGTAGGCCGCGCTTTGATTCCCGCTCCCTTAGCTCCGACAGGCTCCGGGGTGGTTTTGATTGGGTCTGTGGTGCACCCCCGATGTGGGTGGTGCAGGCTCGGTGGTCCTTGAGCTAAGTAGCCATCACTTTTGCCCGGCTTGGCGGTCAGGCTCCGCCCCAATTTGACTTATTTTGAGTCTCCCTATCCAGTGTTTTCTGGGTAGCATAGGAAAGGAAAATTTTACTTTTCAATTCCCCGATGTCAGAGTTTATCTCTGAGACAGGTTTTAGGACCTATAGTTGTTTTGTTTTTTTTGTATGTTTTTTTGTTTAATTTTCTCTTGATGCTGGATTCTGTGGGAGGAGAGAGGGGGTTGGCGTTGTGATAGAATTTATCTTGATTCCAAGGCTCAAGCTTATAGGTGTCATATAATGATATCCTATATTAAAATTGGCTAACTTGGACTCAGGAAATGCTTGATGCTTAAACAACACTTAAGACCATATATGTCTAAGTTCCGGGAGCAGAGAGCCCCCACATAAGATGTCTCTGCTCTAATCATTTTGTTCTCTCTTACCTTGAAACTTCTTTGTTATGTGTACATGATGCTAATCCCTATGTTTTATCTGTACTCCCTTCCTATTACTGTTCTAAGAGTATTTGCACGTAAGCACTTACTTTTTAATGTATAAAACCCAGCTGATGAATAAAACGTCAGAGGCTTATTTTGAATACCAACAGATGTCTGGTGTCTAATTCTCGCTTCTCCAAGTGCACTTGTAACAACAATTTGGGCTTCCTCTGAATATAACAAAGATCAACATTTCTGATCCAGAACAGGGTATATCACCAAACAATGGTTACGTTTGCTTCTCTAAACATACCGGGATTAAATTATCCTCATAAAAGTTTTATTCTCATCCAACTATTAAAAAAACAGAGAATACCTATTTGTGCCATACAAGAGACGCATCGGAAGAGTTTAGATACATTCTTTAATAATTCAAAAGACTTCCCTGAGATGGGTGGTCGTCGTTCGTATGTACAAATACAAGGCGGCAGCCATTTTGGTCATGCAAACGCCCAGTGATGTTCATCGACGTTTCCCCGGAACTAAAAACAGACACTATTCCATGCGAACACCGCTGAAGTACTGACCTCCCTCGTCATGTTCTCATTTGTGTATACGAACGCTGTGTCGTTCGGGACTTTGGCCGTCAGAACAGAGCTACCCCAGATAGCTATCCCATGGAGCCCATCCATATGACGAAAGACTATGTGAAAGACTTTGGCTCCATGACGATTGAACTGTATGTATGTGATCTGAGCGCTGTTCAGTAATATAGTAATATGTGTGCTCAGATCTAAGCTATCTGGGGATATGTTAAATGTGCATGTTTCATTCAGTAGTTTCAGTATTATATATTTTTATGTATTTTGTATTTTATTTGTAAAATGGAGTTTGTCCTCTATCCTCGGAGATAATTGGATTACTTCCCAATTACCTCCAGGATAGAGAGGAGGGTCTTATACAATTAGAGGGGAGTGTTTATGGCTGTAACACTGTGATTGGCTACTGTACTGTTTTTGTCACAGTTTTCCACCAGGTCCCCTGTGGGAGTGTACACCTGGTGGAAGACCTGCATAAAAGGCGGGCATGTAGCCCACGTTAAACCAGATTCCTGCTTGACCCTCAATACAGAGCCTCATCTCGTACTTGGGGTGATTATTCATATGGTTTTCCTGTTTGGCTGTTTGGAGTGTGGAGTATTCGTATGGTTTTCGTGTTCGACTGTTCAGAGCGTTGATTATTCGTTTGCTTGCTTGTTCGGCTGATTGGAGTGTTCGGTAGCTGCCTTTGTGTTCGGGAAGGGAATATCCTAACCCCTTTAACCCCTTCTATACTCGGGGTGCCGTTACAGAAACTCAATACAAAGGGTCAAAAAAATTTATATTAACAAAATTACATGGTCAGACCATAATATACCCATTATGGAACTAAAAGTTAATTTTACCAAAAAGTGACCAGACTGGAAACTTAACAGACGCTATTCAAATCCCCACAAAATAGGGAGTTTATAAAAAAAAATATTAAGCAATATTTTCAAGAAAATTCTTCTAGGCAGGTATCTCCAATTATTGTATGGGCTGCTTTTAAATGTGTGACCTGAGGCCATTTTATAAAATTGGCTTTTCAAAATAAGGAAAACAGAGAAAATAATCTCCCTGAATTATATATTAAATTGGAAAATGTGTCACGTTGAAACAAGGAAAGTCCCTCAAAAGATACCTCAGATCAAATTAACGACATGAAAAAATGCATTAATGAGAAAATAATGCTTGAGACTTGCAAGAAATTAGAAAAACTAAAATCTTACCGCTATTACAAGAGCAATAAAGTGGACAAACAAGTTGAAAAATATCCAAAAAGCCAAATCTATATCTAAAATAATATATAATAATGAAACTCTCCTGTCACCTGATAAAATAGCAAAATGCCTTTGAAAGTTATTACGGTGACTTATATAACATCGGCTCTAAAGATTCCCTGCAAAACATTGAATCTTATTTTACGGTAAGATATTTAAGAAAATAACTCCCCTACAATTAGAAAAACTATAGGAATCTTTTACAAGGAAACATTAGATATAGACGAGGTAGTCTGGAGAGTTTTTGGGCACAGTACTCATTTGGTAATTCTCTCCTACACCAATGTCTACATGTCACCAACGTCAATTTCAAATCTGAAAGTAGTGTTTTGTAAATAAAGTTTATTTAAATAGGAGAAATTTGCACCAACAAGGGCAAGTCAAAATCTAATGAACCATTGGAAACATCCAAGAAAATTGAACTGATAGAAATACAAAGTGTACATAAGGAGTAGGAAGAGACAATAGAAAAGACAAAAAGAGGTGATCTTCCATATTGGGTTTAGGCTGCTCTGTGTCAAGAAGAAATCATATTATTGATCAACTCAATTGGGTGTCTGTGATCTTAGTTTCCGTTAGGTGATCTCTTCAATACACCTACAAAGTAACTAAGACCTTGATGCCCTAACAGATGTTTCACTTATTTTCAGAAGTGGTTATCATTCTTAAGGCAGATTTTTAAAAAAGCACAGCATATTAAAGTAGTAGAAACACAAGACATACAATGTTCACCATTTTATCACTAACTTAAGATGGAAAATTGTACTGGTAGATTATCATGGGAGCTACAAATTTTAGATCAAAATTTAATTTAGTTTTTAGTTTAGTTAAAACATTTGATTGGTTAAAAGATTTTGTTTTTTTTAGATCTATTTTTGACTAAACTTTTTTTATGTTATTTGTCCACAATTTTCAACTTAATAAATAAATACATAAATAAATTAGCAGTAATTTTCTATGATTTTTTTTCTTTTCCAATGTATGACACTAGGGTATTTGGATATTTTTCTGTAAACACAAAACGTCTCTGAATTATCGAAACTCTAAAGAACATTTTCATTAACATCTAAAGAATATAACAACTACCTGCCTGACTAACTATCTAATGTGGTAAACTGTTCTAAGACCAACTGTTCTTTTTTGTGTTTACGTTGGATACATTATTAGAAGCACTGCTGATTAAGGAATAAATCAATCCATCAAGCATGGGCTAAAAGCTATCTTATAAGCCATTAATTCAAAGGTCGTTCTTAACAATTCAGTTTTATACGTTCATCTCCCAACAATAAAAACATCTGTTTCTCGTTTCTTGGTGTATCCTATTACCCGTATCACAAGTATGTGTTTGTCTCTGCGGTAAGGAAAGCATATTACATTATTTTAAATTACTCAGAATGACAAATCTATACATACAGAGTAATCTTAGAAGAATCATATCATTTGACCTAAAATTAAAACAGCTCCAGAAAAGCTTCCAATATGGATCCATTATTTTGGATCCATTATTTTGTAATTTTAACTTCCTGGGCAGCATAGCTTTATAAAAATTAAACTCTAGAGTCATTGAAATATTTTCCCAAGTGTTTGTATAATAAACAAATAACCAATATATATTTTTTTCCTGTAAATGTGAACATGTATTGTAAATAATATTAAGCAGCCCATTATGAGAAGACAGAGCTTTCTCCATCGAGATTTATTATGTACATGTGGTTAATCTCTGAGGGCCTCCTGCCATAAAAACACCCCCAAAAATATTGGTCAACAGTTAATTTGCAATTGTATACAGTAGACATGGTAAAACAATATCTACTGACTGTACATGGCATGACAGTCTGATTGCCAAATACAGGAATAGGCAACCTTTGGCATTCCACACATTGTGGACCATGATGCTTTGCCAGCATTATGTCTGTAATAGCATTTTGGGAGATACATTCCACAACACAAAGGTTACATACCCCTGGTCTAATGGGTTGTAGACAATTACTATATTCGCTCAACATTTTGGTTTGACGTGGTCTGTGTTCAAAGTGACAATAGCAATTTTTTAAATTTTTTCTGAGAAGGACCATCAAATTAACTGCCCATGTTATCTGTTTACACGATGTGTGAGGATAACCAGACTCAAGTTCCAGAGTTTCTGCTCTTGGGGTTTCAGGGTTTAAACCATCTAAAAGGCCTTCTCTTCATGCTGTTCTTACTAATCTACACTGCACTGTATTGTACATGGGTATGATATTAGACCCCAATCTATCTTTTGGCCTGCACATAGAAAAGCTTACATCTAAACTTCATCCAAAATTAGGTGCCCTGTACAGAAACAAAGCCTGCCTAAGCCCTACAGTAAAGGAAAAGATTGTACAGCAAATGCTGATGCCAATCATTGATTATGGGAATGTAGTATATGCGTCTGCATCGCAATCCCACATTAATAAACTCAACACATTGTATAACTCGTTCTGCCGATTTGTGCTACAATGTAATTACAGGACCCATCATTGTGACATGCTAAAGGAACTAAACTGTCTGTCGCTGGAATCCAGACGCACCATTCATCTTTCCAGCCTTGTTTTTAAGAGCTTTTCTGGGAAACTCCCACCCTACATGAACAAAATGCTTTCCCCAGCTGTTCCCACTTTCTATAAGCTCCGATCCAGTACAAGCACTTTACTTAGTCTACCTCAATACAAAAAGAAAGCGGCCCGATCCTCCTTCTCCTACAGAGCACCGCAATTGTGGAACGACCTCCCGCACAATTTAAAATCTTCCCTAAGCCTAAAGTCATTTAAGAGATCCCTCTCTACATACCTCAAAACAGAATGCACGTGTCATGGTTGATTATATATTTCCTGCCTGTTCTATGTTAAATTTTGTATATATTGTGTATTAATATTGTTTTTGTTGTACCTAATGTAACAATGCAATGATTTGTGGACCCAGGACATACTTGAAAACGAGAGAAATCTCAATATATCTTTCCTGGTAAAATATTTTATAAATAATAATAATAATACTGTGTGGAAATCTTCTCATCATTGTATTGGTGACAACTATTGACCATCTCAATGTTCCAGTGTTTTACTTCCTCAGAAACTTAGATTTAGCTGATGTGTTACTCACCACAAATGTTATGCCATTTGCACTAAATATTATAATAAGAAATGACAGTGCCTGTGTCTGGCTGCTTAACTCAGCTCTATATTTTTGGTATTTCTGGTCTTGTGCAGTGTTTTCTCCTTGCAGTGGTGTCCTACGATAGATACCTAGTGTTGTGGACAAAAATATTAAACAAATCCATGTTGATAAAATGCCTATTTACTCAGTATAACTACAATCAGCAATATTCAACTTTCTATGTGATTTACCTAAAATGGCCGCTAGGGAGTTTCCCTTTGACATCGACTAACACCCTCATTAACAAGATGGCGCTGGAATCTGTGGGAGACCTCCAAGATACCAGTGACATCACACCCGGTAGGAAGAGCACTAAATGAACCACTTAACACCTAACCAATTATTGATGTATTATTCCATGTTATCTCTGACAATGCATATGATTTTATAAGGGACATGCCGTCCCCTCAGAATAAACATTCCTCAAGTTTTTCATTAACCCGAAACCTGTGTCTGGTGTGAATTACTTTAGCAGCGTG
Source organism: Pelobates cultripes (assembly GCA_933207985.1). NCBI lineage: Eukaryota > Metazoa > Chordata > Amphibia > Anura > Pelobatidae > Pelobates > Pelobates cultripes. Next base: position 15,580,751 of record OW240914.1, on the reverse strand, counting down.
CACGCATTACTTCTTAATTTGGCCGGGGGCAGATATGCAAGATAATCAATTTATTAATTGATTCCACATCATTTGACGCCCAATGTGGGGTACCGGTACTCGCCGGTTCGGGCGGCCGGAAAACGGGACCGGAGTGGATCTCTGGAAAGTGGGACGACCGGAGCCTGATCACCTCCTAAATACAGCGGTTTGCCTGTATTCTCCTGTTTTGTGTCAGTCTGTCTCCGTGTCCACTTCCGGCTTCCAGAAGGCTACAAGACAGGTAATCTCTTATCCGGTGCCTTTTAAAACGAACATGTTGATTGTCTATCTGCCTCCTGAGTGTATGTATGTGTGTGAGACAGCTGGTGTGTGGTTTATGCTTTATCATCATTATAGCTTGACTGCCTAGCGGGCAGGGAACGCATCCACCCGGTGAAGGGCTGGGAACCGCCTAGAGAAAGGCTGGGAATATTGTCTGCCCGGTAAAGGGCTGGGAACCTCCTAGAGAAAGGCTGGGGATTTATCATAGCTTGACTGCCTAGCGGGCAAGGAACACATCCGCCTAGAGAAAGGCTTGGAATTTTACTGCACTGTTCAGAGTAGAACAGGGTTTATTTACTGTTTAGTTGTTACTATGTTTGTAGTTATACTGTTCTTTGTTATATTATGTTTTCTATTCAGTTGTGGGTACCCTAGTTGTGTGTGTATGTGTTGTTTGGCTTGTCCTTGATTTCGTATTATGTGCGCATCTCTACATCTGTGACTCCTGTAAATGTCTTCTGATTAGTCTCTCCACGTTCACCTTTTCCCTTATTCTTTACCTCTCTCCTGTACTTGTTGCCCAGAGCCGTGTTAGTCACCCACGCTCGCCCGCTCAGATCCGTGGCCACCATTTCGAGTGGGCGGATCCTGTGACTAGTCTACGTTTAGGGAACACACACGGGAATCAATTCCTCGTGGCAGTCGAGCACTGTAGACATTCCTTCTTTTTTCTCTCTCTCTCTCTCTCTCTGTCCCTTACAGGGAAAGCCTTATTTGGTAAAAATGGGATAAGAACACTCCAGACCCTCCAAAGGCTATTTAGCTTGGGATATTGTTAAGGATAGAGCAGGAGAAGAGGCTATGTTAAAAATAAAGATGATAGCAAAATTAGTGGTTTTCAAATGTCACCCAGTGGTAGATCATAGCCAGAGTTTTGGAGGAAATTACTTATTGACTTATCTACTTAAGAGGACTTGCTATTGGATAATGGGTTGACAAAAGCCGTGGAGGCTTGGTATCGTTTAGCAAGAGGACTCAAGCAGGAGGGTTGGTCAGAAGAAGAAATATATGTTTGTAATGATGATTCATCTCATGATGTTCCCTGGCCACCGCCCTATGATGGCGCCCAGAATACTGTGAATGAATCTCGCCCCGCCTCCCCAGTCACTGCACAGTCACCACCTCCAATTGTCATAGGTCCTTCTGTCCCCACCCCTCTGTACCACATTCTCGGGGTGGATGAATCCTATTATTACCCTGTCCCTCTCGCCTACCTCCACACTTCCCATTATTCCGGTTCCCCTCCCATTTCCCTCTTCCACCTTCCCTTGTCACTACTGATGCCGTCCCTCTGCTACCTCCCTCCATCACTTCACCCGACATCACCCCTCTCCCACCTCCCCGTCATCCCTCCTATTCCTGCTTCCCTCGCACCTTTACTTGTTGCCTCCCCTGACACCCCTATAGTTCCTCTCCCTGTCATTCCTTCTGCTCCTGTTCCCCTCTTGCCTTCACCCGTTGTTCCCCCGTCGCATGTCTCTCTGCCATATCCCCCTCTTCCCTTGCTATTCCCTCTACTCCTGCTCCTTCCTCTCTTCTCCCCACAACCCCTTCTGTCCCTGTTCCAGATTCCCCTCCTCTTCCTGCCTTTTCTGTTGTCCCTCCCTCCTTCAATCTTTCGTCACTCATCTCTGCCCTCTGCGCTCATCTCCCTCAGCCTACTCAGCCCACCCTCTCACCCAGTCCGACTCCTGTCTCCACCTCCCTCATGGCAACTCCCAGTTACCCAATCATGATCGTTGGGTTGAATGAATCTACCATGTCAGGACAGCCTCATGCTGTAGGCACTTCTCCTGCCACATCAGGCTTCCATCCCACTACTTCCCAGTTAGTTACTCCCCAGGCCATAGCTGTCGGTTCTCCCGGCTCCGATGCTCCAGCCACTCAAGCCCCTAATTCAGAAGATGTTGCTAGCTATCATGGTCTCCCATTCCCGGTTCCCCCCGAGGATGACAATGTGCAGGGGCTTAGCCCATTCCGTCCTTCGAATAATAGGGTTTCCCAGAGACAGGCCACCACAGCCAACCACATGCCTGCTCTATCAACAGTGGAAGGGGCTCCCCCGATGTATGTTACTTTCAACCCATCCCAAGCTGCAACCCAAGTAACCTCTCTCCCCGACCCTGAGAAGCAGCCTATGCCCTTCTTCCGGAGGGTTGCCCAGATTCGTAAGACATACTCAGCAGCCTGGCGTGATCTGTATAGTCTGTGTGAGATCAAGGCTGGGGATGCCTATTGGCCCATTATGGAAAGGAGTTTTAATGACACTCTCCTCACTACCGATATGGATTTCCAGTCAGGTATTACATTCTGTGAACAGCTTCGGGCCTGGGCCCAGGATAAACTAGCTGACAAAGCCACTTGTATAAATGACATTATACAAGACAAACTCAAATCTGTGGAAAAATACCATTCACGGTTGACTCAAACTTTCTCTGATCTCAGATTTAGTGTATACAACAAAGCACATACCCAGATGTTTTGTGCTGCATTTGTTGCTGGCCTTAAGGAAGCCATCAGGAAAGGCTTACTGCTCTCTCGCCCCGAATTCAGAATTATCCCTTCGGACACTCTCTTTCTAGCTGCCAAGCGCCTATAATCTGCTCTACAGCCACCCAAAATGTATGTTTTCCATTTATAGACCTGCCACCAGACCCGCCCTGGTTCCCCCAGGATATCCCGTGCTATCTACCCTGCCAGCTGCACAGGGGCAGCACAGGACACCCACCCCTAGGCCTCAGACCAGGGCATGTGTTAATTGTAACCAGCCAGGCCATTTCCGGAGAGATTGCCCACACCCCAGGGTGCATAGACAGCCGACCACTAGACCACCTATGCATCCCAATGCCTCTGCAGCCACGTATGGTGGCCTCCAACCAGGTTACCCTCCACAGGTATATCCTCAGGCACATACATCGTATTACCCTCCTCATGAATATGCCCAAGCTGTCTACCAGCCCTCTCCATCTGATACTCACCCCCCACCCCGCAGCTATGCTTCCCCTGGTAGTTACAATACAGATGATTTCCAACAAGATGAACGTCCTGCACCCAGTCATTATCACACTACACGTCAAACCCATCAAGCCAGCCACTCCACCACACCTGCACGTCACTACACGAGCCCTGATCAATCTCATCTAGACCTTGACCAACCCTCCCGCTTGAGTCCTCTTGCTAAACGATACCAAGCCTCCACGGCTTTTGTCAACCCATTATCCAATAGCAAGTCCTCTTAAGTAGATAAGTCAATAAGTAACTTCCTCCAAAACTCTGGCTATGATCTACCACTGGGTGACATTTGAAAACCACTAATTTTGCTATCATCTTTATTTTTAACATAGCCTCTTCTCCTGCTCTATCCTTAACAATATCCCAAGCTAAAAATAGCCTTTGGAGGGTCTGGAGTGTTCTTGTCCCATTTTTACCAAATAAGGCTTTCCCTGTAAGGGACAGAGAGAGAGAGAGAGAGAGAAAAAAGAAGGAATGTCTACAGTGCTCGACTGCCACGAGGAATTGATTCCCGTGTGTGTTCCCTAAACGTAGACTAGTCACAGGATCCGCCCACTCGAAATGGTGGCCACGGATCTGAGCGGGCGAGCGTGGGTGACTAACACGGCTCTGGGCAACAAGTACAGGGGAGAGGTAGAGAATAAGGGAAAAGGTGAACGTGGAGAGACTAATCAGAAGACATTTACAGGAGTCACAGATGTAGAGATGCGAACATAATACGAAATCAAGGACAAGCCACACAACACATACACACACAACTAGGGTACCCACAACTGAATAGAAAACATAATATAACAAAGAACAGTATAACTACAAACATAGTAACAACTAAACCGTAAATAAACCCTGTTCTACTCTGAACAGTGCAGTAAAATTCCAAGCCTTTCTCTAGGCGGATGTGTTCCTTGCCCGCTAGGCAGTCAAGCTATGATAAATCCCCAGCCTTTCTCTAGGAGGTTCCCAGCCCTTTACCGGGCGGACAATATTCCCAGCCTTTCTCTAGGCGGTTCCCAGCCCTTCACCGGGTGGATGCGTTCCCTGCCCGCTAGGCAGTCAAGCTATAATGATGATAAAGCATAACTTGTGTCTAACACCCCTGTCATAGCAGTGTCTACAGGGGACAAGGGGGGTAACCTCTCTCTACAGTTGTCCTACCAGTTGAGGGTCATCCTACTACCATTTTAGTTGACACAGGTGCAGCCTGCAGTGTTCTCAGGGAACAAGACCTGCTTTACCTATCCGACACAGATGTTTCTCGTGTAGGTGTTGATGGTACCCCCCGAAACAACCCATTAACTAAGCTCCTGCCGGCTGGTTCTGACATTCTCTCTTGGTTTGCGGTCTCTTCCACTTGTCCAATTAACCTTTTAGGAGCAGATGTTCTGTCTCGTCTTCAAGCTTCTATCTCCTTTACTGCTGATGGCCAGGTTCAATTACTAACCCCCCTTTCTCGCAAAGATACTTCCGTCTCTCTGCCCCTACTACTACATATGACATCACCCACCGAGGAGGTAAGGGTCCCAGATGCTCCCAGTGTCCTGAAAAGGGTTCCAACTAAACTTTGGTCCACGGGCCCAGATGACATTGGACGACTATGAGCCCCACCTGTGGTAGTTACACTAATTAAGGGAGCTAATCCACCACAAATAAATTCTCGAAATGAAAATATAATTTTACCTCTTCATAAATCGCTGGTAAGACCACACCTTATATATGCTGTGCAATTTTGGGCACCTGTTCTAAAGAAAGATATTATGGCACTAGAAAAAGAGCAGAGACGAGCTACAAAATTGATAAAAGGAATGGAGAATTTTAGTTACGAAGAAAGGTTAAAAAAATTCTAAATCTGTTTAGTTAGGAAAAACAGGGCATGAGAGGGGATATGATAACATTATACAAATATATTCGGGGCCAGTACAAACCTTTATCTGAAAATCTATTCATAAACAGAGCTATACACAGGACACAAGGTCACACATTTAGGCTGGAAGAAAGGAGATTTCATCTAAGGCAAAAGGTTTTTTACAGTAAGAGCAATAAGGATATGGAATTCTCTGCCTGAAAATGAGAAAAGACAGTGGAATGGACCAGCACCTTAGTCACATCTGACATTGAGTAGGGTCAGATGCACGCAATGTTTTTGAGATGGAAGTGGCAGGATTTGGTGATAGACTGAACATGAGGCGTGAAGGAGAGGTCTGAGTCAAAGAGAACACCTAGGCAGCTAGCCTGCATGGTGGAGCTGATGGTAGTACCGTTGACTTGGAGGGAGACAGACACAGGAGTAGCAACACTTGAGGGAGGAAAGACCAGAATTTCAGTTTTGGTCAAATTGAGTTTAAGGAAGTGGGCAGCCATCCAGTTAGAAATAACACAGAGGCAGTCAGAGATACTAATCAAGAGGGATGGGGAGAGATCAGGAGAGGACACATAGATTTGAATGTCATCCACATAGAAATGATATTGGAAGCCAATGGTGCTAATGAGTTTACCAAGAGAGGCAGTAAAGATAGAGAACAGTAGGTGAACAAGAACTAAACTTGGGGGACACCAACAAAGAGGAGTTGGGGAGAAGAAGCAGAGCCAGAGAAAGAAACACTGAAAGAGCGCTGGGAGAGGTAGGAGGAGCACCAGCATAGAGCAATATCTTGCAGACCAATATTGCAAAGGATGTTCTGTGTAATTTCAGCATTACGCTGAATATGTTGGTCAAACTGTAGAAAGTCTAGAAAATTAGTCTATACCAGAAATGTGGATCCAGTACTAAATCATAATCTTATTAATCAGCATACCGATCTTGTTAGACGCTGCACCCCAAACCTGGTAGGAGGTAAATACTGTGTTACCAATCCCTGCTTCTAAGCGCTATGTAACTGAGTTGATCAGCATAAGTGAATAAATACCTAACCACTACAGCTAATATATATATATATATATATATATATATATGTTATTAGATGTCCCAAAGGATCATCGAAAAGGACAGAGTATCTGATTCTCCAACAATTAACTGTAAGAGAGCTGTCAGAAGCTAAAGTGGTAAAGTCAACTCGAGATCTCGGAGCTATTGTAATAGCTGGTCTTGTTGAGTCTATACGAGAGCAAGAAAAGTCCCATATCATTCCCTCGGAATTTATAATTGCTTCCACTATCTTTTCATTGTCCTCTCCGCTGCTTGGCTCCATCATGGAGGCTCAGTCTCAGGCGCCCTGCGGTAAACCTCAGGACAAATTGTTTGTTTCATTGGGGGAAAGGGTTAATATCATGAAGGTGTTTCACGACAATGTGTCTGCTGGTCACCCAGGTATTAATAAATCCACTTCTGCTATCATGAGGTCATTCTGGTGGGATTTCCTCAGGAAGGTTGTTAAGGAATATGTGCAGGCTTGTTCTGTTTGTGCGGTTTCCAAAGTGGCTTGTTACAACCTCTTCCTATTCCTGAGGTCCCACTTGTCCATGGATTTCGCTGTAGAACTTCCCAGTTCTAATGGTTATACCACTATTCTAATGGTTGTTGACCATTTTTCTAAAATGGCTCACTTCATCCCTCTCAAGAAATTACCATCATCTCAAGACCTGGTACTGATCTATATGCGTTAGATTGTCCGTCTGCATGGCATTCCTCACAATATTGTGAGTGATAGAGGTTCTCAGTTTGTATCCCAGTTTTGGAGGGCTTTCAATAAGCAATTGGGGATTGAATTGGCTTTTTCATCCTCTTACCACCCCCAGACTAATGGTACAGCTGAGAGGGCTAACCAGTCTTTGAAGTTATACTTGCATTGTTTTGTTAATAGCACTCAAGACAATTGGTCCAAATTATTACCGTGGGCCGAGTTTGCTAGGAACAATGCAGACCATGACTCCTCTGGGCATAGTCCATTTTTTGGTAATAATGGCCGGCATCCTACTGACCGTCCGGCTGTTTTTTCTGATACGGCTATTTTCTGCTTTGGATGACCGTCTGGCTTCCATCCGTGATACCTGGGTTAAAGTTCAATCTGCTCTGGGTACTGCTGCTTATCGTTTCAAGCATTATGCTGATACACGTCGAGGTGCCAACCCTGTTTACCAAGTCGGTGAAAGGGTTTGGTTATCTTCTCGTAACATCAGGCTCAAAATCCCTAGCATTAAGTTTGCTCCTAGGTTCCTTGGACCTTTTCGTGACCTTCCTAGGATCAATCCTGTTGCGTACTCTCTGGCCCTTCCGGTCTCCTTGAAAATTCCTAATACCTTTCATGTGTCCTTGCTCAAACCTCTTGTTTGCAATAAATACACTGTCTCAAGTGTCCTTCCTTCTCCCTTAGTTGTTTCTGGACAGGAAGAGTATGAGGTCTCCTCCATAATTGATTCCAGGTTTTCTCGGGGCACTTTACAGTACTTGGTGGATTGGAAAGGTTATTGACCAGCCAATCGTTCTTGGGTTCCGGCATCTGATATACATGCTGGCCGCAAGATTTGCTATTTGCCCGCGAGGTGGGCGTTCATGTCACGTATTCATCCGCTTATAAAAATGTGGTTAATGGCATTTACTGTCCACACAGGAAAAGTTGTGCCGAGCAGCAACTAAATCCACAGAAGGGTTAATGCTGAGCAGCAATTATGCAAATGGAAACCTGGTAACTGCCTTTGGGGTCAAAGGCTGGTTACAGCCTATCAGATCTAGAGGAGGGGTATTTAGTTCTCATCCTGCTCAATGCCCTGTCGTGGTTTCCCTTGTGGTTGTCCGAGAGCGCGTTATTGATTCTGGTAGTTCTGGTTATTTGACTTTGGCATTGTTTTTGACTTCCCTGTCTTCTGGCATCCCTGACTCCTGGCTTTTCCTTATCATTGTGTCTCTTTCTGTTTCCCTTGACCTTGGCTATTCCTGACTATTCTTTGGTACGTTAGTCCGGCCATTCTAAGGTCCGGTATACGTTACCTATCAGTCCTCTGTATTACACAATTCTACGTGCTGGGTCATTCTGTAATCCTGACATTGTTTCTGTTTGTATAGGTTCAATGTGTGTATCAATTTTGTACCTATTATTTAAGAATAGATTATTTACCCCATTAACGCCAGCAGGCATTCTATGTCGTCCTGCAAAATTTTGCCTTTAACTCCACAGGGCGTCAGTTGTTTGTGGATTGCTGGCCCCTGGCCGTTCTATACTTACCTGGTTTGGCAATTTCGCTCAAGGGGACTACTGATAACCCAGACAGTCCCCCTGTGGCTATTCTCAAGGTAGAGTTGGAGGCCACTGATGGCAACAAATTGCTTTACCTATGCAAAGCTTATTGAATATTCACCCTAGACATACATATACATGGCTGGGATCTCACTGTCTCTTCCCACCCTGGACCAAACTCCTGTATCCACCTCCCAGTGGAAGGCCTCTCCTCCAAGAGAGTATAGCTGTGTAGCTATTTCAAGAGCTACAGGTTGTAACCTGTAAACCCTTCCCTTACAAGAGACAACACTCTGTGTTGAGATTAGTAGAACTGATTTTAATGGAACCACACTTGGCCTTTTATGACAATCCCCATGCAAGGGGCACTCCCACATAGACCTTGTGGGGAAATATGGTACAAAGTCACAGACCAATTGTAGCAGGGTTACAATGCATGACAATCCAACAAATAGCATACAATCCCTCCCCTCTGCCTGGGAGATAATTGAGTCAGATACTGTATTAACTCAATTATCTCCAGGCAGAAAAAACAAATTTTCTAAAACCCCAAATATACCCCCAAAACACAGAAACCCTCCACAAATGTTACATCCCCTGATAGCCCTGATCTGGGTGACCAACATATAAAAACAATTCACCCAGATCAGTTTAGGGGTTCAGGAATTTCACATTTTGACTGACCGCACGCATGGTCCCATGCCCAAAACAGTTTCAGAGAATCAGGCTGTGCGGTCGGTCCACTTCAGGAATTCAAAGCAGGATTCAAAATACCAAACGTAAGAGTCCGTATGGATACTTGGTTGATGTATCTGGTTCGGGAGTTTATTCCCACCGAACGACGTTCGACTCCTGTTTGAACGCCATTCGGTGGCCACCGCCACGTGTTTGAATGCTGCTTCGAACCACTTCGGGAGTTCGAAGTGTAACCATACAAGTCTAAAAGGCACAAACAGTGTCTTTAACTCAAATCTATCACAGGGGCCATAGTCACAGGGCAAGAGGCTGGCAAACAGGCTACTCCAAAAGCCAGTGGCAAGGTTACTTTCGCCACACTGATTCTGTTCTTGTGTCCTTGCACCAGCTTTCACTATCTTTTTATAAACATCCTGCACTTGAAAAAAGAGCATTCTTTCTAGCACCTTCAATTTTTAATTGGGCTCCTAAATCAAAGACTGTCATGTGCATCAGTTAACAGGAGACTAGCAGCAATACGTAATGTTATATGAAAAATTATTATTAATTCTGAGACTCCTTTAAATGATTAATGTTTGTGTTGAGGTATACACCCCTAGACAAACTGTGTTTTATATTTATGATGTAAGACGCATTAAGACCTTTGAATGCTTATTTATAATCCATCCAGTGGTGAGTATTCCCAGCGCTGATTACAGAGACAAGGAAAGCAGAAATGTGTTAGTGCATAATTCCATGGCAGTGTAAGGGTTTCCAGACACTGTTGTGATTTTTCAGCCTAACAGCAACTTGACCATTTTCCAAATGGGAGAATAAAAATCTAGATGACCTATGGAAAGAAGGAGACTCCAGGCTTATGGCACCAGTTGGTTTATTTCCTCCCATTGGCCACCCCGCTAATATTCTGGCTACCTTGATTCCAACACTAGATAAACAATTATGGATACAAGGGGGGGGGATAAGAGAAAAAATGCAGCTATATAAGGACGGAGACCTCCATCCCTTCCCAGACATACAAACAGAATATAACCTCCCATCCAGACTGATCTTCCCTTACCTGCAGATCAAATCTTACCTATCTAAGAACAAACCTTGCACTCACAACACCAAACTTCAAACAGCAATGTCCAAATTTGCACACCTAAAAGACCACTTAAGAAATTAATCTCTATTAGCTACCGACTACTCCTTCAGATTTCAGACCCGACCAGAGACACACACATACACTCTTGGCAAAAGGAACTGAGGAGCATAATGACAAAAGATAAATGGGAAAAGCATACTCTTCACATAAGGGAACAACCTCTTGCGCCACACACCTGAAACTACAATACAAACTGATGTACCGCTGGTACATAGTACCAGCCAAAATCCACCACATTTGGCCACAATCCACAGATAAATGCTGGAGATGCAGACTTCAAATAGGCACCATGACACATATATGGTGGACATATGAAAGCCTCCAACCCTTTTGGAACGAGTGCAAAATATATCAGATATGGTACACACACACACACACACACAGGTAACACTAACCCTGGAATTATGCATCCTATTGATCCCACCTGAAAAGACCTCCAATGCCACATGGCCAGCCATGTATCACCTACCCATATCAGTTATCGCAAGGGTCTGGGAAAAAAAGAGTAACCCCAACCCGAGAGCTCCTCATAAGAAAAAAATAACACACAATTGGGTTTATGAAAAGGTCTTTGTTTGCAACCCAATTCAGCACAAAGAAACACATGGGGCAAGCCCACACTATGTGGACTGGTTTTCTGAAACAATCTATAGCAGAGGGCACACTCCACTCAGAAACACCCTAACGAGGCTACACCACACCACATCCTTTCTCTCTCTCCCCCCCCAAACTGGAAAGGTTCAGTTAATGTAATGATTGTACTACTCTGCTATGCTGCAAGGTATTTATCATTGATCCAAATGTTAAGCCTTACTGCCAGGTTAATACCAAATGTATAAAGTTACTTATGAGGACTGTGATAAAACGAGACATATACAAAGAACTAATGTTTAAAGATCTGTTAAATGACAAGGTACAATTACATGTCAACCGCTAATGTTGTACTGACCAATAAAAATTGTCACAAAAAAAAAAAATGAAATCTATTAATTCTGAATAAATTTATGTGTCTTGACTGATGTAAAAACACACCTCCAAACCTAAATCATGATGTATGACTGTATATAATGATGTGACATACAAAGTGGCCCAGCTACACTCCTCACTCCACTTTATGTAAACTAGTTCCTGTAATATGGCGTTAGTGTCTTTAACAATGTGCATATTTTTGTAAACAAGAGTCTGTGAGGGCTGGTAAATTAGCTGTGCTGGAATTTATGCCACATCGAATATATTTGTCCCAGAGACTTCACACAAAAAGGAAACTGGTACATGGGGTTACCGTTATATTCAGGAGACACTGTTAAATCGAAATATTGAGGCTTTATTGCACTGACTCATATCAGGAATATGTCCTGAGAAAATCGAGTTAACTTAACCGCTATGTGGGTCCTGCCTTCCTGATAAAGTGGTTAGACCAAATATCTTAAAATTTAGCATTTGGAATAGTCTGGGTTGCCTACTTTTGAAAATGGTATGCCATAATGGTCTGGGTTGCCTACTTTTGAAAATGGTATGCCATAATGGTATGTCCAAGCTTCCATACTCTCTCAAAGGTTACAATAACTTTGTCGAATTTCAATGTGGAAAAACATAAAAAGAGATGCTCTATATTTGACCCTGTAACCTTCCAAAACCCTATAAAACCTATACATGGAGGTTACCGTTGTACTTGTGAGACATCACTGAACAGAAATGTGAGTGTTTCAGAGCAGCAAAATCATAATATCAGTAAAAGTACAGTTTTTATGTGAAAAATGCAACAACAAAAACTCTGAACACTAAATTTGGCTAGGGTTTGTGACTAAGTGGCTACCACAAAAAACTTGACATACTCCACTGTGAATACCCTGGGATGTCTAGTTTTTCAATTGGTTTGCCATGATGGGGGTAATTTTCATTTCTGGGCTGACATACTGTCTCAAATGCAACCTAAGCCAAGCAAACCAATCTACCAAATTTCTATGTGTAAAAAAATAATAATGGACAATCCGTATATTTGACCCTGTAACTTTCCAAAAACCCCATAAAACATGTACATCAGGGGGACTGTTTTACTCTCAAGACATTGCTGAATACAAAAATGTGTGTTTTATTGCAGTAAAACCTAACACTATTCTGAAATACACAGTTAAAATGACATGTAGAACTTGAAAAATAACATTTCTTAATTTGTCTAATGTTTTTAAATTTTATTTATATAAAATTGAGTTCCATGTATGGATATTTGATATGAAATGAAAGCCCTGTTTCTCCTGAACAAAATGAGGTATAATAAGTGTGGATTCACTTAACATTCTGTGGTTTGTTTACATTTTGTTTTGATCACAACTTGTACAACTGGCTCAGTCCTTAAGGGTTAACATATATTTGCTACACTTGTAAACAATAAATATACAAAGAAGAATTCTATGCATAACTTTGGTGACAGCCCGATGGCAACTTGAAAGATTAGTTATAGACCAAGCAGTCTGGAAAGGTTTTGAATTCTTCTGTGTTCTTGAAACCATTTTTGGGCACCTTGATCGTTTGGCATTTCTCTTCTAAACCAATGTCTATATGTAGCAGGTCCATTAATGTCCCCAATAACAGATCGTATAGTGTTTTGCAGATAATGTTCATTTAAATTGGAGAAATTTGAGCCAACAGGGGCAAGTCAAAATCCAATGAAACCTTTAAAACATCCAAGACAGGTTGAGAGACCTGATAGAGAATAGACTACAAGGTATACATAAGGAATAGGATGAGAAAAGGTTTTGGTAAGATAATAAAAAAGCTGAAAAGAGGGGGATACTCCATATTGGGTTTATCCTCCTCTGTGTCAGGAATAAATCATATTTTTGATTATTTTTAATTGATTAGGAAGATTATTTGGGTGCCTGTGATTTTATTTTCCAGTTAGTTGGTTCTTTTCAGTACACCGACATAGTAACTAAGAACTTGATGTCCTAACAGATGTTTCACTGGTTTGTGGAAGTTTTATATATAATAAAATGTATTTATAATAATCCTTCTCATGGTATTCCTCATTCTTAAAGGACCACTATAGTGCCAGGAAAACATACTTGTTTTCCTGGCACTATAGTGCCCTGAGGGTGCCCCCACCCTCAGGGACCCCCTCCCGCCCGGCTCTGGAAAGGGGAAAAGGGGTAAAATGTACCTTTTTCCAGCGGTGGGTGGGGAGCTCTCCGCCTCCGATCCTCCTCCGTTCCTCCCCGTCGGCTGAATGCGCACGTGCGCATTCAGCAGGTCGCATAGGAAAGCATTATCAATGCTTTCCTATGGACGCTTGCGTGCTCTCACTGTGATTTTCACAGTGAGAATCACGCAAGCGCCTCTAGCGGCTGTCAATGAGACAGCTGCTAGAGGCTTTGGGGGAAGGCTTTACCCATTTATAAACATAGCAGTTTCTCTGAAACTGCTATGTTTATAAAAAAAATGGGTTAACCCTAGCTGGACCTAGCACCCAGACCACTTCATTAAGCTGAAGTGGTCTGGGTGCCTAGAGTGGTCCTTTAAGACATGTTTTTTTTTGTTGTTTTTTTTTAAAGCGCAGTATATGAAAGTACTACAAGCCCAACATATTAAACATTCATCATGGAATCACTAACCTAAGATTCGCACTGGTAAATCGTCATGTAGGTCAAAATAAAATGAGTTAAAGATTAGGTTGTAGATGTTGATTTTTAACTATTTTATATTTATCCATGTTTGACTAAACTTTGCATTGTAAGTTGCCCAGTTCTCAAATTAGTAAAAAAACAAACAAAAAAAAACAAACATTTTCTAAACGGATACGCATTGCAATATAAGTGATTAGCAGTAATCATGTCTATTTCTTCTTTTCCAATGTATGGCGCTGGAGTATTTTGGCATTTTTATGCATTCAGTTTTATACGTTCATCTTACAACAATAAAAACATCTGTTTCTCCTCTCTTGGTGTATCCTATTACCCTTATCACAAAAAGCATTTGCCATATCTGCGGTAAGGAACTATTATCTGAATTTACTCAGCATGACAAATCTATAAATAATGAGGTAATCTAAGAAGAATCACATAATTCGACCTTAAAATGAAAGCAGTTGCAGCAAAGTTTCCATTATTGATCCATTATTTATCATTTTAACTTTCTGGGGAACAAATCTTTATAAACATTAAGCTCCAGAGTCATTGAACTGTTTTACTAAGTATCTAAAAATTAAACAAATGAGGACATTGTAACTTATATTTCCCTATGAACGCAATCATGTATTGTAAATAAATAAAGTAGCCTATTATGAGAAGACAAAGCTTTCTCTATTAAGATTTCTTATTTGCATTTCTTATGTAAATCTCTGAGTGCCACCAGCATAAAAAGTAACAATCTTGTTCAACAGCGAATCCATTATTTTGGAGAACAAGTAAAATCTAACATATCACATCATTCATTCAGTAGACATGGTAAACAGATATCCACTGACTATACCTGACATTTTGTCAATATAAATATGACAGGCTGATTGTCTAATGTAGGGATAGAAAACATTTGGCATTCTAGATGTTGTGAATCCTGATACTATGCCAGCATTATGTCTGTAAGAGGATTTTGGGAGATGTATTCTAAAATATCTGGAGTGCCAAAGGTTGCATACCCCTAATGGGTTGTAGATAATTACTATATTAGCTCAAAATTTTGGTTTGACTTGGTCTGTCTGCAAAGTGACTCCAACTATTTATTTATTTTATTTTTTTAGGAGAAGGACCATCAACTTAATTTCCATGTCATATGTTTACCAGATGTGTGAAGATAACCAGACTCAAGTTCCAGAATTTGTGCTCTTGGGGTTCCAGGGTTAATACCATTTAAAATGCCTTCTCTTCATAATGTTCCTACTAATCTACACTGCAATACTGTGTGGAAATCTTCTCATCATTGTACTGGTGACAACTAGTGATGTCCAGAACTGTTCGCCAAACTGTTCGCCATGAACGGTTTGCCGCGGACTCCAGTCAGCTGACACATTCCAGCCAATCAGCAGCAGACCCTCCCTCTCAGACCCTCCCACCTCCTGGACAGCATCCATTTTGAAGCTTCATTCTTAGTGAGCTGTCCAGGAGGTGGGAGGGTCTGGGAGGGAGGGTCTGCTGCTGATTGCCTGGAATGTGTCAGCTGACTGGAGTCCACGCGAACCGTTCGTGGCGAACCGTGACAAACAGTTCGCGAACCGTTCGGCAAAAAGTTCGGGACATCACTAGTGACAACTATTGACCATCTCAATGTTCCAATGTTTTACTTCCTCAAATACTTAGCTTTAGCGGATGTGTTCCTCACCACAAGCGTTATGCCATCTACACTAAATATTATAATAATGGAAGAGACGACAGTGCCTCTGGCTGGCTGTTTAACTCAACTCTATCTTGTTGGTGTTTCCGGTTTTGTGCAGTGTTTACTCCTTGCAGTGATGTCCTATGATAGATACCTAGCAATTTGTCAACCATTCAGTTACACTTTGATAATGACTCCTAATGTCTGTCTCTCACTGGCTTCTGGGTCCTGGTTGCTAGTTGGTATTTTGTCATCCAGTGAATTTGCATTAGTTTGCCAGTTAAAATTTTGTGGTCTCAATTATTTAGACCATTTCTTCTGCGACTTTGCTCCCACTGTGGCACAATCTATATCGGACACATCACGTTTAATGACATTTGACTTGTTCACCTCAATCACTGTGACATTTATCCCATTTGCTTTTATTGTCATTGTTACGGTATCTCCAGTAATAAAATGTTCAAACCGCCGTTTAGCGAATGCTCCCCGTTCGCAATAATGTGGTCTGGTAGCGGGTATAGTAAAACCATGCGAACCGCCAGCTAGGGAACACTCCAAACTCCCGAACGGTACCTGTATGGCTCTTTCCCTTCACAAGCTCCAAATCCACGAACTGATAATAGTAACCGAACGCCAATATCTTCCAAGCGGCAAATAATCCAAATAAGCAGTCTCTAGTCGCCGGTAATAAAATCCCCCCAATAACGAGACCAAGCTCCGCTTTGAGGGTAAAACACGAACTGATTTACTGTGGGCTACCTGCCCGGTATTTATGCAGGTCTCCCACTTGGTGGACACTCCCCTAGGGGACCAAATGGGAGACTGGAATTACAGAAAGACATGGGGACATTTTGGACACACATCCCCACAATATTCCCATCATGCATCACAGTTCCCTTCCCTCTGCTCGGGGGATAATTGGGAAGTAATTCAATTATCTCCCCGAGCAGAGGCAAATCGCCATTTTAAATACAAGTCACAAAACACATAAAAATCTATAACTTTATAACTGCCGAACATATTGTATTCGTGTAATACATCCCCAGATAGCCTGGATCTGAGTGCATATTCTTGGCGAATAGCGCTCAGATCCCATTCGCATAGTTCAATCGCCATGGAGTCAAAGTCTGTTGCAGTTCTTCGGTATGCGATTGACTCCATGGGACGGCTATCTGGGTTAAGTCCATTCGTGTTGTTGAATCTCCCGAACGGCCGGCATTCGTATGCTTTTGTCGATTGAGAAGGGGAGGTCGACGGCTTCAGCGGTGTTCGGTTGAAAAAGTGTCCGTTTTCAGATCCATGAAATAATCGAACACCGCTGGTCTTTCGCATGGTTAAAATGGCCGCCGCCTCGTGGTCGACATACGAACGACGACCACCCGGCATTCGGTTTTAATTGAGAAGTGTCTGTGGTTAACCGCAACGTTCTAATGGGGATCAATATGTTAACCAGCAGCACACTTCTCTTCTGGGTGGCCGTCCGTTCGGTAGTTTCGTTCAACAAAAAACGACATTCCCTTAAAAAAAGCATACGAATGGGGAAATTCATGTAACCAGCAAAGCAGACGAACACAGTACTTTTAATCCAGACAGATGGGTCTGTCACAGTCATAACCTACATTTTAATTTCATTTACATTTATTAGAATGTATTCTAAAACAGGAAGGAGAAAGTTCCTCTCCACCTGTAGCTCCCACCTCAGCAGTGTGTGCACTTATTACGTGACTCTTATAGTAGTGTATATAGTTCCAGCAGGGGAAAACTCTGCCAATGTCAATAAATTCAAACCATTGTTGTACATTGTAGTGACACCGTTAGCAAATCCAATAATATATAGTTTTAGGAACCACGAAATTAAGGCAGCAATGAGAAAAGTACTTAAGTACAGATTAATGTAGTTGTTCTGGTGTCAACGTACTATCCCTGCAGGCTTTTTAATGTGAACACTGACTTTTCAGAGAAAAAGTGGTGTTTACATTACTATCTAGGATAGTTAATACATTGTTAAACACAAATCTGCACACACCAGTCAAGCCATAAGACTTGCAGGATTGGGCATGGCAAACATCTTGTAACCCTAAATTAGCAAGTGAATATAAAATATCCAATAAATAAGTATTTAATAGTGGGGGATTTCTTAGTAAAACATCCCTATAAAGGCAGGTTTGATGCAATAAAGATCTAGAAATGCTAATGAATCTAAAGCACTATAAAGACAGGATATTAAAATGTGATCAAATCATGTATAAACTGTTAATTTGAAAATGTCCCACGTCTATTAAAAAATGGGAACAAGACCTCATAATTAAAATTGATCAAACAGAATGGGAATCTGCAATATTAAATACATAGAACGGTATAAACTGCCTTAATCTAAGAGAAACACAATACAAGATCTATGATAGATAGTATTGGGTACCAGCAAGACTGGCCAAATTTAAGAATAATTCTTTGGAATAAATAATTGTTGCTGGAGATGTGGTAAAAAATATCAGAAGTGTTTTACATATTTATAATTGCTCATTAATTATAGCAAGCATTTGAACTTATATACAATCTGAATGGTAATATAATAGATATGTGTCTAGAATTAACTTCAATACATTTAAGAACAAATAATATACAATAACAAAGTACCTATAATTTTACATTTATAAACAGCAGTTAAATTATTGATTGCCAGGAATTAGAAAACAACTAATATGCCAACAGTAGAAATATTAAATTGAACAATTGATCTTGTAACGGAAAATGGAAAAAGGCTGCAATACCTATGACCATAGGACATCAAGTAAAAAATATAACGGGATCTCTGGATAAATAAATTAGAAACTATAATGAAAAGAGTATATCTATCAGCAATTACAATATATATTTCTGTCTCTCTCTCAGGAATGTTGTATGTATGTATTTATATAAGGTATTGTTTTGTAATTGTATTTGAAGTTTAACTAAATATGGCCAAAGAATGGATGTAAAG
>OW240914.1:15540483-15557610 GCA_933207985.1 Pelobates cultripes | reverse complement strand
AAGGGTAGCAGGGGTGCCGTGTTTCGCTTACCTGTTGCCCGAGTACATTTGGATTGGGGAGTGGGCGCTAGGCATGTGGATGTGGGGGTGATGAAGGACTTGCCCGCAGATGTTCTTTTGGGAAACGATTTGGCCCCTTTGGTTTCGGCCTATGCTCCGATGGGCCCTGCAGACGTGAACCCAGTGACCACCCGTGCTCAGACCCGTGCTGCCGGAACCAGCCCGCTTGCTGACGAGACCCAGGTAAGATCTCCTTCCCCGACTGATACCCCAGATCAGGTCCCCTTAAGCTGGGATTCCCCAGAGGAGTTTGGGAGGGAAACCCGGGCGGATCCGACCCTCCAAAGATACAAGGACAGGGTAGAGGCTGGGGAGGAAGGAATAGATGGGGAACGGTATGAGTGGGTGGGGGACAGGTTATATAGGATCCCTAAACCTTCCCAGAAGAGTGTTGCCTCTCTGCCGAATCGCCAGTTAGTGGTACCTGCAAAGTACCGGCAGGAGATTCTGCGGATAGGGCATGATGTTCCTTTAGCTGGACATCTAGGGTCCCGCCGCACAGCCTACAGGATTTCACAGAACTTCTTTTGGCCAAACTTTAACCAGGCTGTGCGGATGTACTGCAGCACGTGTGACACATGTCAACGGGTAGGGAAGCGGGGGGACCACCCTAAGGCTAGGCTATTATCGATGCCTATTATAGGGGAGCCCTTTGCCCGCATAGCCGTTGACATTGTGGGTCCACTGGCCAGGGCTAGTCCATCCGGTAAGAAGTATGTTCTTACCGTGGTGGACTATGCCACCCTCTATCCAGAGGCAGTAGCACTGTCTAACATAGAGGCAGAGACGGTTGCTGATGCCCTGGTTAGAATTTTTACTAGGGTCGGGTTCCCTAAGGAGATCCTCTCCGACCAGGGAACCCAATTCACCGCTGTGCTCACCCAGCAACTGTGGAAGGTGTGCGGCATTAAGCCGTTACTTAGCTCACCCTACCACCCACAGACTAACGGTCTCTGCGAGCGCTTTAACGGTACCCTCAAACAGATGCTGAGGACCTTTACAGACACTTGCAGAGACTGGGAGAGATTCCTGCCTCATCTATTATTTTCTTATAGAGAGGTGCCCCAGGAATCTACTGGGTTCTCCCCCTTTGAGCTGCTGTATGGGAGAAGGGTCCGCGGACCCCTAGATCTCATTAGAGGCCACTGGGAGGGGGAGACGGAGCAGGAAGGGACCCCCATAGTGCCATATGTTCTGGAACTCCGGGACCGCATGGAGAAACTGTCCCTGATGGTAAGGGAGAATCTCCAGGCGGCCCAGGGGAGACAGAAGAGATGGTACGATCAGGGTGCCCGACAGCGGGTCTTCCAGGTTGGGCAAAAGGTATTGGTGCTTAAACCTGTGAAGGCCAACAAGATGCAAGCATCTTGGCAGGGCCCGTACAAGGTAGTGGCGCAGATCTGCGACACTACTTACTTGATAGCCAGCTGTGCAGATGAGAGGATCCAGCGGTCCTTTCATGTGAACATGCTGAAAGAGTACCAGGAGAGACCTGAGAACATTGCAGCAGTGTGTGCCCCAGCTGCAGATGATTCTGAGAATTTACCCCTTCCAGATCTATTAGAAAGGGATTCCCAGACTGACCTTACTACCTTGGTACAGCTAGGGGACCGGTTGAACCCCACAGAAAGGGTACAGGCGCAGCAGTTGTTATGGGAGAAGCAGGCGACGTTCTCCCAGGAACCAGGTTATACCACCCTAGCTGTGCATAAGGTAGAGACCCCTGGACAGACCCCGTTACGACAGCCCCCCTACCGTATCCCTGAAGCAGTCCGTGAAGGAATGCGGAAGGAGATACAGGAGATGACCCAACTTGGGGTTATCGAGCACTCCGACAGCCCTTGGGCCTCGCCTGTAGTCCTGGTGCCAAAGAAAGATGGGACCACCCGGTTCTGTGTGGACTACAGGCGACTCAACGAGCGGACCACCACTGACGCCTACCCAATGCCCCGGGTAGACGAATTACTAGATCGTATTGCCAGGGGGCGATATCTGACCACCATAGACCTGTGTAAGGGCTACTGGCAGATCCCCCTGGCCGAGGATGCTATCCCCAAGTCGGCATTTGTCACCCCATTTGGCCTGTACCAATTTAAGGTCATGCCTTTTGGGATGAAGAATGCACCGGCTACTTTCCAACGGATGGTGGATAGACTCCTGGATGGCTTCCAAGAATTTGCCTGTGCATACTTGGACGACATTGCGATCTACAGTGGGTCCTGGGAGGAACACCTGGTACATGTAGGGGTAGTGCTGGATAAGATTAGGGCCGCTGGCCTGACGTTGAAGCCAGAAAAGTGTCATCTAGGTATGGCTGAAGTGCAGTACCTGGGTCACAGAGTGGGGTGTGGGAGCCAGAGACCAGAGCCAGCCAAGGTAGAAGCAGTGGCTAACTGGCCCACACCTACTACTAAGACCCAGGTATTGGCCTTCTTGGGGACGGCAGGGTACTACAGACGTTTTGTCCCTGACTACAGCGCTATCGCTAAGCCCCTGACAGACCTGACGAAGAAGAACTTGCCTAAGCAGGTCCTGTGGTCTCCGGCTTGTGAAGCTGCGTTCCAGGCACTGAAGCAGGCTCTTGTGAATGCCCCTGTCTTGGCTGCCCCAGTCCCTAACAAACGCTTTCTCGTCCATACAGATGCTTCCATGTATGGACTGGGGGCTGTGCTGAGCCAAGTCGGGGAAGATGGAGGAGAGCACCCTGTCGCATATCTCAGCAGAAAGTTGTTACCCAGAGAAGTGAGTTATGCGGCAGTGGAGAAGGAATGTTTGGCCTTGGTCTGGGCACTGAAAAAGTTAAGCCCCTATTTGTATGGGCAAGAGTTTTCCCTTGTGACTGATCACAACCCACTCGTTTGGCTTAACCGGGTCTCAGGAGACAATGGGAGACTGCTGAGATGGAGCTTGGCACTACAGCCCTACAATTTTACCATCAGCTACAGACCCGGTAAGCTAAACGGAAACGCAGATGGGTTGTCACGACAAACAGACGTTTCCATCACCTCGTAGTCCGGTCATCCCCAAGTTGACCCGCCACAGGGTCAAGCCGGGTCTGCCGGAGTGTCCCACAAGGAGGGAGCCGTGTGACAGAACCATCTGTCTGCTGGATTTTTGCCCGTTCGTCTGTTTGTCCCCGTTCGTATGAATGGCTGGTTTCTATAGCCCAGCCATTCGAATGACTCTTTTTCCCGAACAAAACTGCCGAACGAACGGCCACCCAAGTGAGGAGTGTGCTGCAGGTTAACGAAGTGATCACCATTATAACGTTGTGGTTAACCGCAGACACTTCTCAATTAAACCGAACTCAGGGTGGTCGTCGTTCGTATGTCGACCACGAGGCAGCGGCCATTTTAAATCATGCGAACGCTCAGCGGTGTTTGGCTCTATTTCTATGGAACGGAAAACGGACACTTTTTCTGTCGAACACCGCTGAAACAAGGGAACGCCTGGCTGCCTCCACGAAAGCATGCGAACATCGGCCGTTCGGGAGATTGAGAACACACAAAAGACTTAACCCAGATAGCCCACCCATGGAGTCATTCGTGTACCGAAGGACTGTAAGAACTTTGACTCCATGGCGATTGAACTATGTGTGTGGGATCTGAGCGCTATTCGCCAATAATATGCACTCAGATCCAGGCTATCTGGGGACATGTAATACGAATGGGAAATGTTCAGTCTTCATGTAGTTATGCATTTTTGTGTCTTTTATTATTTCATGTTTAAGATGGCGACTGTCCTTGTCCTGGAGTTAATTGAGTTACTTGGTAATTAACTCCAGGACAGAGGGGAGGGAATCAGAATGTACTGTGGGTAAAATATGTGACTGTGTGTCAGAAATGTCCTGCTATCTGTCTGTACTTTAAGTCTTCCATTTGGTCCCCTAGGGGAGTGTCCACCAGGTGGGAGACCTGCATAAATACGGGCAGGTAGCCCACAGTAAACCCAGATCTTATTTGACCCTCAATGCGGAGCTTCTGTCTCGTTATTGGGGGGATTTCTTCTTCACGTTTAGAGACTGCTGGATGGAACGAAAGCCGCTTTGGGGATATTATTGTTCGACGGTTCCTAGCAGTTCGTATATTGCCGTTCGGGAGTTTGGAGCCGTTCGTGGATTTCGATCGGGAGATTGCCGCTTCCCCTGCATTTGGTTCGTGGGTTACAGAGTAAGCGAACAGAGACTGTACTGCAGCCGGGGAAAGTTTACTAAACGGCGGTTTGGCTTAAAGACACGGGAGGTGTCTTAACATGGATTAGGACTTTTTTTTTTTTTTTATTCTTTATTTTGTCGTTCAGGTGAGTACAAAACACATACATACACCACAACAGCGTACATGTGCATAGAAACAAGTTGAATAATGGTACAAATAATGAGCAATAGTGTCTTTCGATCACGTGACATTCATCAAGCGTCATAACAGCAGTCATTAAGATGTAGACAGGTTTAACAATTGTAGGTGAGTGCGTACATCTGAAGCAGAAGCAAATTCAATAATGACAGGCTGAGTAGAAACGAGAGGTTATATCCTTACCATACTATAAAGTTCTGCTGTAGAATTATGCTTACTGGTCTGACGGAAAAAACAAGGTAGTAGCATCAATACCAAAAATATGTGACACGTAGAGCAGAAAAGCATTTGCGTCAATAATTAGAGACACTTGACACATAGGCTATTAAGCTTAGTATAGGGAATTATTCGCTTAACTAATTCTATTGTTATGGAATCAATAATTCGGGTTCTAATTTCTTACATGTCACTGTTGAGAAAGCGATTCCCAAAATCTTAGTTTTAACCTGGGATCTCCTATAGAAAGTAGCCCCAAAGGTAATAAATGTTAGCTTGACTGTTTCGGTTTGTTTGTATATCCCTCTGGTCAGGTGTATGTTATGTCTGCGTCCAGTCGCCCTAATATGTCATGGGGCAGATGTTTAGTTCCTATCCTCCCGTCAGTTAATTGTGTCTTACTTTGGGAACTAGTTCTCTGTGTGTCTGGTCCCATTCTACCTCCATCAATCAGCTGTTATTTAAGTCAATGACTCGTATCTACGGAAGTTGCTTCGTGTTATGGCTGTATATCGTGTAACGGCTTGCTCGGGTCCTCCCGGCTCCGGCCTCCTCGGGCGCAGGTCAAGCCGCTTCTGCGAAGACCCTCAGAAAAGTTACATGGATTTGATTAGATGCAGTGGGTAAAAGGAGGGAAGGGGGGGAGGGGAATTTGAAGGACAACATGTGTCTGGGTGCGCTGGGCACCCTCAAACCCCAGGTGTTATGGTGTGTGCTATGTCTCCCTAGTTCCGGGACATGAAAGGTAGACATACAATGGGGTCCAGATGTCGACGTGTTTGGTGCTTCTCCCTAGTAGTTCTGCGTACTGCGCCTCAGCTGTGTGTATTTCCTCAACTCTCTGTAGCCACTCTGTAACGGTCAGTGGTTGGGTCTGTTTCCATTTGACTGGTATAGATGCTTTCGTTGCGTTAAGCAGGTGCCTTAATATCGATCGCTTGTATTGGGCTATCGAGCCTTCCGTGTAATGCAGTAGGGCCATTTCTATGCTAAAGTACGGCAAGTCTCCCAGGATTGTCTTCATTTCCCTTTGTATATCCTCCCAATATGGCTTAATCAGCGCGCAGTCCCACCAGATGTGCCGTAGGGTGCCTGTTTGGGATTCACACCTCCAGCATGTATCTGTGGTTCCCCTGAATATTCTGGTTAGTAGAGATGGGGTCCTGTACCATTGAGAGATTAGCTTAAAGTTGACCTCCTGACACCTGGTGCTTATGGAGCTCTTGTGCTGTAATATTAATATCTGTTCCCATTGTGCCTCAGTGTATGTCCTAGCTGTCAGCTATTCCCACTGCCTCTTAAACGCATTTTTCCGTGTGTGGTCTTCCGTTACTAATTGTTGGTAGATGAGTGATACTCTACCGTCTGCGCCGGTGTTGGTCATGCAGAGGCGTTTGAACCACGTCTGCTCTCTGTGTATCGCTACCCTGTTGGGGAGGTTGAAGTAGAAATGCCGCAGTTGTGCGTAACGAAATCTGTGCATCAGCGTCTGTTGTGGCGCCGCACTCCACTCTCGTAAGTTTCTCAATCCTGTATTGCTCAGGACCTCGGACATCGGGATATAATCTCCGTCTCCCTCTATCGGCCAGGCAGATCGGTGCAGCCCCCCACCTATCGCAGTATTGTGTGTTATCGGGATCAATGGGCTCGGTTGTGGGGAGATACGTTGGTTCCCTCTCAAGGATGACCACGTCTTCAGCGTTTGTACAATGGGTGATTCATTGCCTAATTTTGATGCCGCGTCTGCTGAGCCTTGCCGTCTGCTGAGCCTTGCCATGTATACATGCGGAGGGCTTTGTTTGTGCTCTCTCTATCTAGTGCAGCCCACAATTTGTTTTCGGACGCTGCGTGCCAATCTCTGATCCGCTGTAAAACCGCGGCCTGGAAGTATTTGCGGATATCAGGTAACGCTAGTCCGACCCAGTTCTTAGTTGGTAGGGTATCCTCTGTCCTTCAATCTGTGGGTATCAGATGTTTTGAGGTGCGTTTCCTTTAGCATCGCTACCGAGACCCGTTTACGGTGCAGTTCTCGTAGGAGATGTGAGCTCTTCTCAGGCGTGTTAAGGCCTTGACAGTTCTGCGTTAAGACGTGAAGGGGTGAGGCTGTGTAAGCCATGGAGTGAGTGTGAATGCGTGCGCAGTTCTTACGGCGGTCGTGTTCTGGTGTCTCAGGTCCAGATGCCCGTGCGCACCCCCACTGCTATGGGGGGAGAGGGGAGAGGGGGGGAGTGGGTAGAGGAGAAGTAGTTGGGGGGGGGGGAGAGGGTGTGCGGTTACAGAAAAGTAAGAGGAGGGTTATAACACCCAAGAGTTAGGGCACCCAGGAATTGAACACGGCTCGATCCGCTCCCGATTCGGTCCGACCCGAGAGGTCACCGATATGAGGCCATGGGAGTGTGACCTCAGTAGGGAAATTTCCCTCAATACAAGGGGGTCCTGTGTAGCTGGGTGGATTTCAAGACTGTACCGTCTCCTAGTTGAGCTAGGGCAGCCACGGAGTTGGGTCCCCCAGTAGTTGTGTCTACACAGGTCTAGTCAGGGGTGGTGAAACCAGCTGAGTCCAGTGTGTTCACCTGCAGAGTAGCAGGAGCTCAGTGTCTAGGGTTTGTAGTAGCGTGTGTGGCGTACTCAGTGAGTTGTCCGGGTCCTACATGTTTCCAATCTGATGTCGGTAGCTATGTCTCCTAGACTAACAATCTGTCACGTTATAACGGGGCCCGGGCTAACGTCCAGTTGTCTAATGCGGCGTGAGTGGCTATTGGTGTGTCTTATGTCGACAATTCGGTCGTCCCCCAGGGGTCTTTCCTTGCGTCTGTGCGGTCAGCGTAGTGTGTGGTTGACCTGTTGCGTGCAGTGGGTCGTGGTGGGCAGGGTTGGGTGAGGGGGTGTTTATCATGGGATCCCGTGTCCCACATAAAGGTCCTTGGTAAGTGTCCCCAGAGTCAAGAGGCTGGTGTTGAGTGACCTGTCAGCGGGGAGATAAGTCCTGTGGGCAGACGAGTGCCCGGCTGCAGTATAGGTGTATGCGCTCGTAGGCGGTGATTGTGCTGTGTTGGGGAATCATGTTTCCAGACAGAGTACGGTACATCAAATATACAGTGCATCCCATCGCCACTTTCCGATTTCCGTCCTCCCCCTCACCTAGCCAAACTCAACTGCAATGTTTCATCTACTTGAACAGAGTAAAGCCTTGGGTAGTACAGTTTGAGTTCCAGCCTGTCCCTCCCCACATCCCACCATCCCCATAGCTCTTGATCATCCTACTATCATAACCTGGCTCCTATCCGCATGACCGTCACACCCAGCACAACCCAGTAAAACATTTTCAGCAAAACAATTTCCCATGTATAAGTTCCTCCAGGTACCTCCCACCTCCCTCCAACCACCCCCCAGACAATACTCCAGGTAGCCTTTAGAATAGCGTTGTGGCACGACAAGAGCACTCCCACAGTACCAGAAGTACTTCGCTGCATTGTGAGTTCGGGTGTCCTAGAAACGTCCAGCAGTCTGATGTAGCGCCTCAATTTGTATCCTACGGGCTCATACGGATTTGTCCCTCCAAGGGCCGCAGCATGCATGTATGATGTACCCCACCCCTATCAGGCCCCCCACTCCAATCAACTTGGAGGAGCTTTCCATCCCAAGGGGTGTGCTACTATGGTGCTGCAATGCCCAGCCGTGGGTGTCCATGTAAATGTCCCCGCTTATGTACGTGTGCAAGCAGTACTTATCTGTTTTCTGCGGTATACAGGATGACTCTGGCGTCCGTAAGGGTCTGCAAGCTCGGGTAGGGTGCACGTGTCTTGGTCGGTCTTTCTTGCCTGGTGGGTGTAGGAGGGATTCCTATCCTCACTCCTCCGGATCCGTGGGCACCAGTTGCCTGCGGGTCTGCGGGCGCCTTGGTGTGTTGTCTCATCTTCTGCGCTGCTGGCCTGGAGTGTGGGGCCCCTGCCTCTGTCGGCCCCAGGATCCAGTCGGTGACTTCTGTGGGTGGGAGGTTGAGGTGCTGTAGAAATCTGGGCACCTCTTCTGGCCATCTTAGTGGGAACCATTCATCGTGATGCCTGGCTAGAAGCATAAAGGGGAAACCCCATGTATATGGGATCCCTCTGTCCCTGAGTAGCGTAGTGACGGGTCTCAGGGCCCTGCGGGCTTCGAGCATAAGGGGAGACAGGTCTTGGTAAAGGACCACCTCTGCGTCACGAAATCGCCAGGTAAGTCTCGAACGGGCTTTGTTCATTATTTTCTCTTTTAGCTTGTAGGCGTGCAGACAGCATAAAATGCCTCGTGGCGTGTTATCAGTTGCGCGAGCTCTGGTAGCCCTGTGTGCCCTGTTGATCTGCGGCCCCTGTTGTCAAGATCCTCTGTTTGCCGCCTTAATTGTAAGAGAATATTACCTTGCCTGTGTATTGCAAGATTTGAGGCTTACACCCTGTCTCCGATGGCCTGTACAGTGGATTCAGCTGCCTGCATCCTGCTAGCTTGCGTTGTGATTTCAGCCCTGAGTGAGGTCACCTCTGTGCGGATCGCCGCGTGCAGGGTATCAGAGAGGGTCTGCATATCCACATTCGTCACCATTGCCACTGCCAGGGCTCTGATGTCCGCGCTTTTGTCAGCCAGCGAGGGTTCAACCGGCTCAGAGGTGAGTGAGCGGTCGGGGAGTCGGCCATATTTGCACCCGCCGCCTCGTGGTGTCCGGCCGTCGACGAAGCCAGGTACTTGTCCATGGGTCCCGCCTGGGAGCTACTCGGATGAGTCCTGGGTGTCTGGGAGCCGTCCGGGCGTTTTGTGTGCCCCATTATTGTGCCGTGCTAATGCAGTAGCTTGCTGTAATGGCTGTGTGGGTCGGAGCTCTTCCCCTAAGCAGCCATCTTCTCTCGCGGCCAAACCACGCCCCCCGACTTTTTGTTAGTTCTTTGTTTCAATGTGTCAGGGGTTCCGGATGGCATAATCATCCTCAGGTGCTTGTGTCCCGCAGGCCCATTTCTAGCGCTATTCTGTTGGGCGTCTTTCAGTTGTTACTGTGGGTCTGTTCCTCTGAGTTTGAAGTGGCCGTTTTTGGAGCCCTTTGGGTTGGGGAGCTTGCTGGCCCAAACAAGCGGATTACGTGGAGCATTTTATTTTGGGACATGTTATGTGATGGGGCGCCTGTGCCTTTCTTGTTGTGCCGATCCAAGGTGAATGTTTTTGGGAGAGTTAAGTGGGTTTCCCTTTGTGGGATTCACAGGTCTTTAGTTTGCTTTGTTGCTTGTTTTCAGGGTTTTTGTCTGACTCAACCTCTCATTTGCCCCCATTTGGTTCACTGGGACTCTGGGTTTTTGTCCAGTTTTCAGTTTCTGTCTTTTGTGTGGCTTTGGATGCCATGGGTCTCCCTAGTCGGGAATTTGGGGTCACTCTGTTTGGACTGGTGCGGCGACTGTGGCATCTCACCTGGGTTTCTTGGAGAAGTCGATTCTCATGATAAGTTTATATGGTTTAGGTCATGTGTGCACCATGCTATTCTAATTCCATTTTCACCTGTT
Source organism: Pelobates cultripes (assembly GCA_933207985.1). NCBI lineage: Eukaryota > Metazoa > Chordata > Amphibia > Anura > Pelobatidae > Pelobates > Pelobates cultripes. The sequence goes on along the minus strand of OW240914.1, from coordinate 15,547,460 downwards.
TTGACTTTGTAGGGTCAGAGTGGCGAGCTACTGGGCTCATCAGCATGTGGGTGTTCATCCTGGGGTGGTTCGCCTCAGCTAATCTCCAGCAATGGTGGAGGTTTGGTGATTTAGGTCCTGGGGCATGCATTGGGTTCATCTTACCACACCTCATTCAGTTGTCTTGTCTCCTTAGCGCACCAGATGTTCTGTTGATCGACCCTGGGGGCAACGATTTGGGTAACTTTCCAGGCTTGGTTTTGGGGGAAATGATGACGCAAGACTTAAATCAGTTACTTATCCTGTTTCCCATCCTCTGTTTGGTCATTTCAGAAATAATGTGCAAAAATTATTGGAGGTGTGCTCGGGATCACTTCAGGGTGAAACTGAACAAAATGGTGCCTAAGTTTATTCAGTGGTTCTCAGTGCATCACCGCATTTTTGAACAGAATGCAGCAATGTATTTCAGTGGTGATGGGGTTCACCTTATGGAGGTGGGCCTTGATTTGTTTAACCTGGAGTTTCAGAGTTTGTTTTGAACAAGGCATGGAGATGGTGGGGCACCCCAGCTAATTAGGGTTAAAACAGCACGGCTGGTGATAGATGGGTCCTTGCCAATCAAGGTTGTACCAGGAGGCCATGGAAGAATGATGATCATGGTGGATTCTTTCCCTAACCTCTGATATAAGGTATTGGTTAACAGAGGTGTCACTGAGCTAAAGGCAGGTTATAATTATGTCAACATAGGGCCAAGTTTGAGGCCAGTTGGTGGTTAGGACGAGGGGGGAGGATAGGTGCCCAGGATAAGCTGGGATTGGTTGGCAAGCTCAGATTCTGGGTTGTTATATATTTATTGATTATATTAATAGGTTGTTATTGTTTTATGATCTTACGGATTAATTTAATAAAGATGTGGCCTGTTTTACTGCAAGTTATGTTTTTGTTTCATCATTGGGGTCCAGGTGAAATCTTGGAGAGAGTGGTGGAATGGTTCTACATGGCCCCCACTACCTTCACACATGGCATGCCCAATAAATCTTTATAATAGAGCCCAAATTATGTTGAATTGGGCAAATAGATATACGAAGAGGTTGTGTAAAAAAAAATATTATTCTACTCAAGTGTCTCAGAATACTCAGCACTTAGCAATGTTATGCCATTGTTTTTTTCTGAAGAGAATTGTAGAATATGTAATTTATGTGTTCATTTATATAAATTCAATTTGTGTATACATTATGTGCCTAATATTTATGAATAGATTATTTAATGTTATTGTATTTACAATTGTTCTTCTGTTTTAAAGTATCTCTGTTCTCCTTCTTCATCGGCATCTACCTTCTCCCCTTCCTTTCATTGCCCAATAGGTAGGAATGATGTCCTTTATCATTGTCCCGCACTTCTCTAATCGTTGTCGTCCCTTTTCTTTAGCAGGATTCTCTTTCACTCCCTGTTCCCTATATCCCTTCTCTTCCTAATAGCTGTCCGACTTAATGGCTAGAAAGGCCTCATCCCTATTGTCCGCTGGCATAAGGAACCAATGTGGAGTAGAGTTTGGGATAGTTCTACACATACCTCCCTCATGGGTTGCTCATAGTGACATTGTGAATCATGACAGTGCAAACATCTCTCCAAAGTACTCAGAGTGCTTTCTCTACCTTTTCTGCTTATGAAAGCTCTGGAACCTGATGCTAATGATGTGAAGCTACAATGAGCTATACTGGTCCAATAAGCTGTGCTAGTACACTAGTATTATAATAAGCTATAATAACACAAGGGAGGTATTAAGCAATCTTATACTTAGATGGAGGTACTATTAATAGAATTTAATTTAATGGTTTAATGCCAATACCAGCCAGTCGCCATATTTGACCCTTGCATTATTAATGTTTTTGTGTTTTTTTACTATTTGACTGCTGTTGCTGCCAGCAGGAAAATTATACTGATTTTTATCATTTGCCAAAACCAAGCGAACAATAATTTGCAAATGTCCCAATTTTGTTTAAAATCAGTGCTGAGCCTGTGCTGAGTTTAAAATCTGTAAGCTTTCCAGATCCTATGGTTTCTGTAGGATGTGGAGGCAAAGTGTGCTGAATTTAAAAAGATATGGTCAGGACAATCTAAATTTGACTGAACTAATATTAGGGTATTATTTTATTTGGGAGGTGGTTAGGAGTCTAGGCATGTTTTGCTTGTTTACCACCAGCACTATTTAATTTATCTTTTGTATTGGAGTACTATAAAGTAGTGGTGGGCTTCACACAATATGAGCATATGGTGGAACTGAATCTGCATATTTGTTCCCTGAGATAGGTGATTTTAAGTCATAATTGTCATAAAAAGATACATTTTTACACTTGTTTTCCAGAAAGCGAACCACTACTTATGGATATATACATCATTAGTGTACCAAAAATAGGCCACTTTTTTAAAGTGGATCGAAATTCAACTAGGTCCCTAATATAAAGAGAAACCTTAGCCAGATGGTAAGTTGGAGTGCCTGGATATAGACTGATTATATGACCACTAGTTTTATGGACTGTAGGGAGAGAGCTGAGCACATAAATCAGATTAATTTTATTATTATAACTATTATTGTTATTCATGACAATGCAACAAGTATATTCCACAAAGCAGTACAATGGCTCAGCAGAACAAAGTGTGTGATTGTCTAACCATCCATTGTTCTTTTCCTACCAACATATTAGTTTATTGATAAGGCATAGAATACATTATTATAATACATACAAACAATGCCTTATCAATATACCAATATGTTAGAATGGACAGAAAAATATACGGTTAACAACACAGTCTTTGGATTCTCTTTCAGCTCTTGCAATTCCCTCTTGAATATGATGCAACATTCTAACAAACTCATAATTAATCGCTCGTTAGCAGCAATGTTTATACACTGAAAAGAAACAATTACTAACTAAGCACTGGGAAAACCCTAGAGCAGATCTGTGTCTGACAATGTCTTTATGGGATTAATTATCCAGCTTGTTTATACAGTTATCACTATCTGTATATGTTAATCATTAACTTACATACATTATTGTGACAATTCATTATGGAATTACTGTGCAATGCAATAACCACAGGAAAAATAATGATTTAAGTTTATGTAAGTTAAATATTGTGAGCAAAGATTGACATTTATTTATACAACATATTCTCAATTAAAATGCTATAATACCTTTGAAATCAATAAATTCTGCAAACTCTGTTATACATTTTTACATTGAGCATGTTATATATTATTTAGTTAAATATCTGATTTTATAAAGATGCTTTGATGGTCAGTCTGAAGGTCCATCAGGCATACTTGGTAAGTGACTACTTCCTATATAGGAAACAAAATAATTGGTTAGATTTAACAGTAATAAAATAAGCCAAGCAATGTACAATCTATGGACTTGAGTTCATCTCACTGGCCTGGTACTTTTTATGACATCTCTATGAAACTCAATAAAGTATAGTGTAACATTATCATAATTTATGTTACCACTTCATGTTTCTTAATTATTGATGGGATATCATACAGCAAATAAAAAAAATAGTGTATCTGTCATAAAAGTGGTATGAGCATCAGTGTTTGTGTGTCAGTGTATGCATCTGTGCATGTGTGTCAGTGTCTGTGAGTTTTTCAGTGTTTTGTGTGTTAGTGGTTCAGTGTATACATCTGTGCCTGTGTGTCAGTGTTTGTGGATATCATTGTATGTATCTGTGCATGTCTGATCTTCATATATCCTGAGAAGGGGATAGTACTGTCTAAGTGCTAAACAGTAGATCTCTAAGTAGCTCAACAAAGTATGAGTTAGTTCTCTTGAACACTCATTTAATATATAGAGTATACATAACATATATATATATATATATATATATATATATATATATATATATATATATATATAAAAATAAGTCCTGCGCTCAAACTCCCTCTACTCTTTGGCGGCAGCAATGACCATAGCACAAATCACCCTAATACATACAGTAACTAGCCCCCACCACCACCACCACCAAAAAAAAAGTTACCTGAACACTTCCCAAATCCCTACATACAATTTCAATATATACAGTTTCTAATCATACCCCTTTTCCATACACATTTAAAAGGATTTCTCATTGTTAAATTGAACCCAGGCAAAGGGTTGAACGTGCCACCAGTATTTAATTTCTCTGCAGCTATAAAGTAATGAGTTATAACTAATTTTTGCTCTTGAGATAGTGTAGGCCAGTCTAAATGAAGCAAAGCTACTTTAGGACTTTTATGTAATTTCACAAGCTATTAGAAAGTCAAAATACCATTTACAGAAAATGCAATAGGCAACATTAGGACACAGTTAGTCAAATGAAATGAGGATTGCAACAATGAGGCAAGGTATAAGTGTATATGGAGTTCGGTATACCTCTACGTTTCTGAGGTAGTAAATAGCCAGCAATTGGTAATATAGAAGCAACCAGCCTACTTGCAGCTTGGGATAGACATTAGTGGGAAAGAGGAAGAAGAAGAAAAAGAAGAAAGGTATGGGAAGGGAGAGGAAAAACATTCAAACAAAAACAGACAGCAAGGGCAGTCAGGCTGTCCTATCACACCCTCCACTCCCAAAGCTGCTTAGGACAACCAAAGCCCCCACAATGCAACTCAGCATTTTCTTTCTATCTCAAGATGAATATGACAGTAGGATTCAATCAGGTGCTGCTCACATTGCACCGTCGCGCCATCCTGTCCTCTGAGATTGGGTGACATGCGATGATCAGGCCTCAATTTGAGGCACACAGGTTTAATTCTGATAACTCTATGGGCTAAGGAGGTTAATCGATTGTCTATTTGCTGTAACCTTTTTAATAAATTGTGTTAATTGGTTGTGTCAATTTATTTTTAATACATTGTGTTAATTGGTTTTAATAAATTGTGTTAATTGCTTGAGCCAAAGGTGTTGCTGTGGGAGTAGGTCTGCCAATAGGAGCATGCTGCCATTTACGAGAAGATCTTTAAGGTGGCACGACGACGGTAAGCCCAGTAGGTACGCAATGCTAGGGGGGTCTGCAGGTTTAAAAGTGCAAGTTTACAGACACAGGGTACAGCAGTGAAATGTAGGGTGAAAGACCTTTAGTGGCTGAAAGTCTCCTCCAGAAAGACATGGTTGTGCTGATGGTAGGGTGTCCCCCAATTCGGGGACACCCTTTCTCTGGGGACAGCCACAGGAGGGTACGCAGAGGGACATCCAGCATGTAATCCATAGTTTATTGGGAGGGGAGTGAGTCTATTCCATGATCCTTTGCAGGTGGATCACTTTATGATACTCAGATCAATATGGGAGGCTCAGGCCTTCTGGGTGTTTGGGCTTTGTAAGGATAGTAAATTTGATCCTGGCTTTCCAATGGTGCCAGATGTAATCTGAGAACACTTGCCTGATCTGTGTAAAGAAAGGTTGTGGAAGGTGAATCAGTAGAGTTGGCAGTAAATACCAGAAGATGTGGTACCACATTAATTTTTAGTACATTCACTCTGTTCAGACATGTGGTGTGAGGAAGTAACCACCCATAAAGATCCCATGTAACACACCAGTGGGCAGGGCCGGCGTGTCCATAAGGCGACACAGGCGGCCGCCTCAGGGCGCACCGGCTCAGGGGGCGCAAAATTCCAGTGACCGGCAGGCGGGAAGTGCTCCCTCCTGCCAGGTCACCTTCTGGATCCCCTGCCCGGCGTGCGGCTGAATTGGATGCCGAGATGGCGAGGGAGCTCTGATCTCTCTGATGTGCTCCCTCGCAAGCTGTTTACTGATGACGTTATATTCCGGCTCCCGCGGCATCAGTAAACAGCCTGCAAGGGAGCAGATCAGAGAGATCAGAGCTCCCTCGCCACCTCGGCATCCAATTCAGCCGCACGCCTCCCAGCAGCCCCACTGGACCACCAATGAGAGACCCACGCCAGCTCTCCAGCTGGGTGGGAAATTTTAATTTAATTTAGATTATTAATTACTGTGAGTGTGTGTGTGTGCATGTGAGTATGTGTGTCTGTCAGTGTGTGTGTGTGAGTGAGTGTGTCTGTCAGTGTGTGTGTGAGTGAGTGTCAGTGTGTGTGTGTGTGTGTCTGTCAGTGTGTGAGTGAGTGTGTCTGTCAGTGTGTGTGAGTGAGTGTGTCTGTCAGTGTGTGTGTGTGAGTGTGTCTGTCAGTATGTGCATGTGTGCATGTGAGTACGCGTGTCTGTCAGTGTCTGTAAGTTTGTGTGTGTGTGTGTGTGTCAGTGTGTGTTTGTCAATGAGTCTGTCAGTGTTTGTGTGTCTGTCAGTGTGTGTGTGAGTGTCTGTCAATGAATGAGTGTGTCAGATTGGGAGAAAAGGAGTCACACAAAGGGGCTGGGAGGAGTAAGACACAAAATGTGGGAGGATGTAAGAGTCATACAAAGAGGAGAGATAGGAGACACACAAAGGCAAAAATAGGAGATAAAATACACTAAAGGGAGTCAGATATTTAAAAGACGGGATAAGAAACACAAAAGGGAGGTTAAGAGGCACATGGGTGAATATGTTTTTTGGGGGGGGGCGGAAAAATGCATCTTCGCCTATGTACCCAAAATTCTTTGCACCGGCCCTGCCAGTGGGGGAAATTGAGAGGGAAAATGCAGCAGAGGTCCACAGCAAACTGAAAGCAGAACTCTTCCTCCAGCTTGGCAGTGATAGCCTGTTCACATTTCCAACTTCGAGTAGTTGATTTTATGTTTGGAGAGTAGGAATTATTGTTCAAACTCAGAAATCATGGCAACGAGCAAAGTTTCTGGGTCGGTAAGCGAGAAGAGGAGAACATCCAATTAGGCAGTTGCCTTGCTTTCCCCCCATTTTCCCTTAATTTCAGCTATTGATTTGTTGTTGTGAATGGATTGAGGAAAGGAACAAAACTGAGGACAAACAACAGGGACACCAAAGGGCATTCCTGTCACGTCCAGTACTGGATGGGAAAAGGATCATAGAGTATGCTATTGACATACACCTGG
>OW240914.1:15464311-15536047 GCA_933207985.1 Pelobates cultripes | reverse complement strand
CCTTGTTTAAGCGGTGATACCCCAGATAGCTATGCCATGGAGCCTATTCGTATAATGAAAGACTATGGGAAAGACTTTGGCTCCATTTCAATTGAACTGTATGTGTGTGATCTGAGCGCCATTCAGTAATAATGTGCGCTCAGATCTGAGCTATCTGGGGATATGTTGAATGTACCTGTTTTATGCAATGGCTGCATAGTTATATAATTTTATGTATTTTATTGTCTTTTGCTGCCATGTGTTCAATGGAGTTTTGCCTCTGTCCTTGGAGATAATTGGATTACTTCCCAATTATCTCCAGGATAGAAGACTCTGTGGAACTGGTTTTGGGCAGAAAAGCCATGCTTCATTTGGTCACAAAGGACTACGATCTATCTTTTGAACCACTGGACCAATTTGTATGATTTTGATGTATGTTTGTATGTGGAGTATGCTGATTCTAAAAATATAAGGTTTATGTGAACGTGATGCATACTTTTAAAGTTATAAATAATGTGGAAAAAATGTATTTGTCTGCCAGTGATAATTACATTACCCATTGTGTAAGGTAATTGTATCACAGGCAGAGGGGAGGATTTTGTGTGGGAGTGTCTGAGTGTATTGTACATGTTTATTGGTTGTTTTCCAAACCCCTGTGGGTGGTACTAATGTGTATATAAGATCAATAATATACCTGTTCCTGCTTGACCCTTGTTTCGTTCTTGGGGGGATTTATTGTATGCTGTTCCAGTTTGACTGCTAGGAGTATAAACCTATTTGTATTTTTTTCCTATTTGGCTGTTTACAGCATTCGTATGTTTGAGAGCATTCATATGCTTCTCCGGTTCGGTGGATTGGTGTCTTCAGTAGCTGTGCCTGTGTCTCTGGAAGGGAAGATCTACTAAATGGCGGTTTAACCCTTTTATGCCTGGGGGTGCCGTTACAGTATGCTTATTGGTGGAGCCGTGAGGCTGCAGTCTCCACTGGATCATTCAGGGCAGAGGATGGTAGGTTGTATAGCGAAGCTTAGTACCATCGGAATACTGCGGTGATGGTCTTTTTTAAACTTGTGCAAACATAAGGCCAGAATCTTCCCAGGTTGATCTTTCTCATCCCATACCTCACCCCTCTGTCGATCCTTACACTGGCTTCCTGTATCCTATAGGTGTCAATTCAAAATACTAACCCCTAACCTATAACACTCTAACCAACTCTAGCCCGTCTATATTTAAAAGAAGAAAAACTACCACAACAAGAGGACATAGTCTTAAATTAGAGGGACAAAGGTTTAAAAATAATATCAGGAAGTATTACTTTACTGAGAGGGTAGTGGATGCATGGAATAGCCTTCCAGCTGAAGTGGTAGAGGTTAACACAGTAATGGAGTTTAAGCATGCGTGGGATAGGCATAAGGCTATCCTAACTATAAGATAAGACTAGGGACTAATGAAAGTATTTAGAAAATTGGGCAGACTAGATGGGCCGAATGGTTCTTATCTGCCGTCACATTCTATGTTTCTATGTTTCTTACATATTTTCCCTGATTCATAGATATGCCCCTTCTCGATCTCTCCGCTCTGCTCCTGTCCGCTGCTCGCAACCTTACTGCTAACTCATGCTTGCAGGACTTCTCGCAGGCAGCTCCCTTCTTTTCTAACAGCCTGTCTACTCCCATCAGACTCTCCCCTAGTCTTAAATTGTTTAAGAAGTCCCTCAAAACACATCTGTTAAGAAATGCTTATGGACTCCCAGAGTAGCCTCTCTATACTTATCCAAGTCTGTCTCTCGCTCTCCTAAACGACCCATACTCCACTGTCACCTCCAGCTCTGTTACTTTTCCACTTTGTTTGGTGGCTGTCAACCTTGCTGTCCTGTTGTGAATTTGTATCCCACCTCCTTTAGACTGTAAGCTCGTGTGAGCTGGGCCCTCATCTACCTATTGTTCCTGTGTCACTGTGTAATTGTCTAATTTATTGTAAATTTCACCCTTTCATAATACTGTAAAGCGCTGCTGAATTAGTTAACGCTATATAAATACCAATAATAATAATAATAATAATAATAATAATAAGTGGGATGAGAGTATGTCCCAAAATGTTTTAAAGTATTTGATGGTCACCGCTCTTTTCAGTGAGTTTTGAGAGCCAGCACCACTTGTAATAGGTTCCTCCAGGCAGAGTGCTGTTTCCATGTCTAATTTAGAAACAAGGTTTGGGTGAATGTATGCTTATTGGTGGAGCCGTGAGGCTGCGGCCTCCTCTGGATCATTCAGGGCATAGGATGGTAGTTTGTATAGCGAAGCTTAGTACCATCGGAATTCTGCAGTGATGGTCTTTTTTAAACTTATGCACACGTAAGGCCCGAATCTTCCCACTCTTATTAACATACACAAAGAGACAGTTTGGGACAGTTGAAATAGAAATTGAATTTTGGCTGGCAATAAGATGGTGAGCTTCACTCTGCTTGATATAAGTTTTTTGTAGCTGTCCTCATCTAGAATTAGTATAAGGAATTGTTTTAGAAAGTATAACATGTTTGGGGCAACAGTCATTTGACTGAATTAAGTCTACCTAGCTATGATATTTCTAACCTACACCACTTTTTAATTTCTTCTTTTAATTTGGCCCAATATTTTCCAGGTTGCAACTATGCATCTTAGACAGTGTTACGGTTACCTCCAAGCTAGCTGAAGGCTGGACCGCTTGGATGTCCTGGTTCCCGAATGTGGAGAGTGAGAAGCGCTATTCCGTTCAGCAGACCACCAGAGTCCAGTGAATATAAGCAATCCCACTAGCTCTAGTCTAGCTAGGATACCCTGGTTCCCACAAAACGAGTCAAGGCTGCGATTTGAGGGTCAAACACAAACTGGTTTTAATGGCACAGGGACAGTGTTATTTATGCAAAATCCCAGGTCCAGGGACAGACCCCTCTGGATCTGATGGGATACCGGGACAATACACACAGTAGACCAATGACAATATACTGTATCGTTTGAAATAGCTCCCGCCCCGCTTGGAGATAATGATACCAACGGTTACGGCAATCAATTATCTCCAAGTGCCCAGAGTTCCAACAGGTAAAAACAGTATAAAATATATATTCATAACAGTTTACTAAATACCTCTTACATTCTACCATTCAATAGATAGCTCAGGTCTGAGTGCATCATATAGACGAATAGCGCTCAGACCTCGTGAACGGTATAGCCAGTCTCTTGTATATAAGTCTTTTCGTGTCTCTTTGTCCTGAACACGAGATGGCGGCCATCTTTTCTATCCGTGAATAGGCGAGCGGGTCTCATCATCAAAACCCCTGGAGCGACACCCGGGTAGCATACTGCACAAATATCGCTCTCTGACTGGTTGTCCCAACCCTTCGTGAACCGAACGTAGATCGCCCTGAAGGGGCCAATTAGGTTGCGGTTAACCGCAGCCTCAACGTTCTAAGTGCAGACACACGCCGGGGTGTAGGTGGTCCTCGTTCGGGAGTTTGAATTTGGTGAAAATAGACGACAAACGAGGCCACCCTGAGGCAGTCAATTAAGGTTGTGGTTAACCGCAAACCGCAGCTTCTCGGTGGTCGTCCGTTCAGTTATTTCCGAGGTCAACATGGTTAAGTGGCGGCACATGCCAGGGGCCGGGTGGTCTGAGTTCGTATGCACGAATCTGTAATCCTAGTTGTTCGTGTAAATGGAGTATAGGTAACAATAATACCGAAAGAACCGTCTTCGGTAACTTAACATAAGGTAATCCAATGCGGGTCTGTGGGGTGTCCGTAACAGTGCTCCCTCCTAGTGGAACACTTTGACAGACACCGTCTGACCCCTCATCGGGGCAGACTAAGGCTGTCCAGACTGGTGGATTACGCTGGGCTGAGATCTGATTGTCGAGATAACCCGTCCGCATTACCGTTCTGTTTTCCGCGTCGGTAGGTGATGGTAAAATTAAAAGGTTGTAATGATAAGCTCCAACATAAGAGCCTGCCGTTGTCCCCTGAGACCCGATTTAACCACACCAGCGGGTTATGATCGGTCACCAAGGTGAATTGTTGTCCATATAGATAGGGAGTCAGTTTCTTTAGTTCCCACACCAGGGCCAAACACTCATTTTCCACCGTGGCATAACTGACCTCGCGTGGTAGGAGCTTTCGGCTGATGTAGGCAATCGGGTGCTCCCCTCCATCGTCTCCTACTTGGCTGAGGACTGCCCCCAGCCTGAACATGGAAGTGTCTGTGTGGACAATGAAACGTTTGTTAGGGGCTGGGGCAGCCAAAACGGGAGCATTAACAAGAGCAGTTTGAGGGCTTGGAATGCTGTTTCACAGTGGGGAGACCACAGGACCTGTCTAGGTAGGTTTTTCTTAGTCAGGTCCATCAGGGGCTTAGCTATGGTACTGTAGTCTGGCACAAAGCACCAGTAGTATCCTGCAGTGCCCAGAAAGGCTAGTACCTGGGTCTTGGTGGTGGGTGTGGGCCAGTTGGCGACAGCTTCTATTTTAGCCGGGTCTGGTCACTGTTTCCCACACCCCACACGGTGCCCCAGGTACTGCACCTCAGCCATTCCAAAATGGCATTTCTCTGGCTTCAGAGTCAGGCCAGCGGCCCGGATCTGATCCAGGATCATTCCAACATGAACTAAGTGTTCCTCCCAGGACTCACTTTGGATCGCTATGTCGTCCAGGTATGCGCAGGCAAACTCCTGGAAGCCATTCAGGAGTCTATCCACTAAGCGCTGGAATGTAGTGGGGGCATTCTTCATCCCGAACGGCATTACCTTAAAGTGGTATGAACTGAACGGGGTGACAAATGCTGACTTAGGGATAGCTTCCTGAGCCAGGGGAATTTGCCAATAACCTTTACAGAGGTCAATGGTTGTTAGATACTTTCCCCTGGCTATACGGTCAAGTAGCTCGTCAACTCTGGGCATCGGATAGGCGTCCGTTACCGTTTTATCGTTAAGCCTCCAATAATCCACACAAAATCGGGTGGTTCCATCCTTCTTAGGAACTAGAACCACTGAGGAGGCCCAGGGACTGTCAAAGGGCTCAATCACCCCTAATCTAAGCATTTCCTCAATCTCAGTCTTCATTTCAGCCCGTACGGCTTCAGGAATTCGGTAGGGGGTCTGTCTTAGGGGTGGCTGTCCTGGGGTGTCTACCTGATGGGCGGTTAGGTGTGTGCACACGGGTTCTTGGGAGAATGTAGTGCTTTTCACATGGAGTAATTGTCTCAATTGTTCCCTCTCCTTATCATTAAGTCGGTCCCTGATCTGGACCTGTGCCACTAAATTCGAGTGGGGTTCCTTTCCAGCAGGTCTGGGATAGGAAGGTTGTCTGGGTCCTCGTGAGGGGGAATGCAGATGGCTGTCACATTCTCTGGCTTCTCTAGATATTCCTTGAGCATATTTATGTGAAACGTTTTTCTCAAGTTTTCATCATGGCAGCTAGCTATGATATAGGTAGTGTCCCCCTTCTTTTCTATTATTTGGTACGGCCCTTGCCAGGCAGCTTGTAGTTTGTCTGCCTTGACGGGTTTAAGTACCAGCATCTTCTGTCCTATGGTGAAGCTCTGGGTTCGGGTGCCCCGATCATAGCATACTTTCTGTCTCCGCTGAGCCGATGTATAAAATATATATTCATAACAGTTTACTAAATACCCCTTATATTCTACCATTCATTAGATAGCTCAGGTCTGAGCGCATCATATAGACGAATAGAGCTCAGACCTCACGAACGTTATAGCCAGTCTCTTGTATATGTCTTTTCGTGTCTCTTTGTCCTGAACACGAGATGGCGGCCATATTTTCTATCCGTGAGTAGGTGAGCGGGTCTCATCATCAAAACCCCTGGAGCAACACCCGGGTAGCATACTGCACGAATACCGCTCTCTGGCTGGTTGTCCCAACCCTTCGTGAACCGAACGTAGATCGCCCTGAAGGGGCCAATTAGGTTGCGGTTAACCGCAGCCTCAACGTTCTAAGTGCAGACACACGCCGGGGTGTAGTTGGTCCTCGTTCGGGAGTTTGAATATGGTGAAAATAGACAACAAACGAGGCCACCCTGAGGCAGTCAATTAAGGTTGTGGTTAACCGCAAACCGCAGCTTCCCGGTGGTCGTCCGTTCGGTTATTTCCGAGGTCAACAGGGTTAAGTGGCGGCACATGCCAGGGGCCGGGTGGTCTGAGTTCGTATGCACGAATCTGTAATCCTAGTTGTTCGTGTAAATGGAGTATAGGTAACAATAATAGTGAAAGAAACGTCTTCGGTAACTTAACATAAGGTAATCCAATACGGGTCTGTGGGGTGTTTGTAACAGACAGGTTCTTGCATGATGTCATCTGCAACTAGGCCTATTTTGAGTTTTTTATCCCCAACTGCAATAACTTCAGTATCTGGAGATGTTCTAGTTGTTTTAGCCAAAGGGTCCATTGCCAATGCAAATACAAGCGGCGACAATGGACAACTTTGTCAACCTTGTCTAGTACCACTTCCTCTGCCCCTGCTTCTCCTCTTCCGCAGTCTTTTTCTGCTCTTCCTCTGACCTGGTTCTACCTGCTTTTCCTCTGCTCTTGGCTCCCCTGCTTCTACTCGTCTACTGCTTCTGCTCTTTCACTGCCCAGATTCTCCCTTCTTCTCTTCTGTCCAATGTGCTCTCTGTTCTCTCTCTGCCCCAGGTTTCCCTGGTCTTCTGCTGCCCTATGTGACCTCTGATTCTCCTCTGCCACAGGTTCTCCCTGCTTCTCCTCTGCCCAAAGATTTCACCTACTTCTCCTCTGCCACCTTCTCCCTGCTCTACATCTGCCTCAGGTTCCTGCTCTTCTTCTGTTCCAGGCTCCCCTGCTTCTCTTCTGCTCCAAATGTGTGTATACATTTATATATACACACTAGAGTTGAGCGGACACCTGGATGTTTAGGTTCGGCCGAACTTCGTCCAAAAGTTCGAGTTTGGGCTCGAACTTGACCCCAAACCCGAACCCCATTGAAGTCAATGGGGACCCGAACTTTTGGGCACTAAAATGCCTCTAAAAAAGTACTGGAAAGGGCTAGAGGGCTGCAAAAGGAAGTAAAATGGGGGTAAGAGTAGGACAAGAGCCCTGCAAACAAATGTGGATAAGGGAAATCAATTAAAATAACATCAAATACCTAAAAATTTAAAATACAGCTGAGACATAAAATAGCACTAGATGGAATCTTTGATTTTAGCATTGGAAGAACATAAATCAAAATCTAAAGCATGGCTGTCAGGAGGATCACCAGAATTAGCTATTTGAGAGAGGGTTGGAGTGCAGGGTATTCTCTTTCATTGTTTAAACTGAGCTCAACTCCTGATGCATGGAGAAAAGGCCTTCACAAGCCTATACAATTGTGTACATAGTTTATACTAAGATACTAAGTGACCCATAGGTTGGTGACCATGGCGGTGTAGGTGGAAACGGCAGGGAGGAGGAGGAGGTAGCCAACACTGTTTTTTATTTGTTTTTGTTTTTTTAATTGGGGTAGCCCCCAAAATATTAGGACATAAAAAAAATGTTTGCGGCCTGCAGTGCATTTCTTGCAGTCCAATAACGCCATCAGGTTTTTAAAACTGTCCATCTCCACCAGACGGAATGACAGCATTTCAAAGGCCAGGAATTTTGAAATGCTGGCATTCAAGGCCATGGATCGCGGGTTGGTAGGGGGGTACTTCCTCTTTCTCTCCAGTGTTTGGGAGATGGACAGCTGAACACTTCCATGGGACAGTGTGGAGATGCTTGGGGATGGTGGTGGACGTGCTGACACATCCTCTGTTTGCGGGGTGGCAGGTGCCACTGTTACTCCAGAGGTGGAGGAAGAGGCCGAGACAGCAGCAGAAGAGGAAGCAGAAGGAGCCTGAGACCTTTCTTGGTTTTTGAGGTGCTTACTCCACTGAAGCTCATGCTTTGCATGTAGATGCCTGGTCATGCAAGATGTGCCCAGGTTTAGCATGTTTATGCCTTGCTTCAGGCTCTGATTGCATGGCGTGCAAACCACTAGTGTCTTGTCATCAGCACATTGTCTGAAGAACAGCCATGCCAGGGAATTCATTGGAGCTGGCTTTGGTGTGCTTGGTCCCTGGGTGCGGTGGGCAGTAGCAGGCGTACTGTATAGGGGACGGCCACTCTGCTTTTGCACCCTGCTTAGAGGAGGAGGTGGATGTGGAATAGGAGGTTGAGGAGGCAGTGACCATGACGGTGTATGTGGAAGCGGAGGAGGTAGCCAACACTGTTTTTTATTTGTTTGTTTGTTTTTTCTTGTTTTTTTTTAAATTGGGGTAGCCCCCAAAATATCGGGACATATAAAAAAAGAAACATTTGCGGCCTGCGGTGCATTTCTTGCAGTCCAATAAGGCTTTTAAAACTGTCCGACCCCACCAGACGGAATGACAGCATTTCAAAGGCCAGGAATTTTGAAATGCTGGCATTCAGTGCCAGGGATCGCGAGTGGGTAGGGGGGTACTTCCTCTTTATCCCCAGTGTTTGGGAGATTGACAGCTGAACGCTTCCATGAAACAGTGTGGAGATGCCGGACAATTGTGTACCTGGCCTATGCTGGTGCAGGAACACACCCTCCGAGCCACTTGTGAATGAATAGCCTGATAACCATGGAAATGACCACGTCTTCCTCCCCCTCTTCCTCCTGTGCCACATCCTCTTCTATCATCGCCCAAAGCGTTTTTTTCAAGGAGACATAGAAGCAGGATAGTAAGGCTGAGAATGGTATTATTGGTACTGGCCATGTTGGTGGAGTACTCGAAATAGCGCAACATGGCACATAGTGATGTCGCGAACATGAAATTTTCGGTTCGCGATTGGCGAATGCGAATTTCGGCAAATGTTCGCGAACCCACGAACGGGGTGAACCGCCATAGACTTCAATAGGCAGGCGAATTTTAAAACCCACAAGTTGTTTCAAGGGGACTAACACCTGGACTGTGGCATGCAAACTCTGATCCGCGGCTGCATCTTGCAGCCGCTTAGTAGATAACTCCCTAATTCCCACGGTATTAGGGAGTTATCTACTAAAAGGCTGAAAGACCTAAATTGGTCTTTCAGCCACATTTACTAATACTAAGTAAAGATTACTTAGTATTAGTAAATTATGCAGCGAGTAGCGGCATGTCTAGTAAGCAGTGAGCAGCCAGTGGCTGCTCACTGTAAAAAAAAAAACACACAAAAAAAACAACCTATTGGCTCCCACCCCTGTGCGACGGGTGGGGGCCATAAATTACAATGGGGGGAAGTACCTACTGTCCTCCCTCCCGGCCCCCACCCCTGGGCGGCGGGTGGGGGTCATAAAGATAATGAGGGGGGGGACCTACTGTCCTTCCCCCGGCCCCCACCCCTGGGCGGCGGATGGGGGCCATAAAGATAATGAGGGGGGGGACCTACTGTCCTCCTCCCGGCCCCCACCCCTGGGCGGCGGATGGGGGCCATAAAGATAATGAGGGGGGGACCTACTGTCCTCCCCCCCGCCCCCACCCCTGCGCGGTGGGTGGGGGCAAATAAATCACAATGGGGGGGACCTAAGGTCCTCCCCCCTGGCCCTCACCTCTGAGTGGCGGGTGGGGGCCTTAAATACTAAAAAGGGAGGGACCTAAGGTCCTCCCCCCTGGCCCCCACCCCAGAGCGGCGGGTGGGGGCCCTAACTACTAAAAAGGGGGGGACCTAATGTCCTCACCCCGTCCCCCACCCCTGAGCGGCGGGTGGGGGCCCTAAATACTAAAAAGGGGGGGGACCTAAGGTCCTCCCCCCCGGCCCCCACCCCTGAGTGGCGGGTGGGGGCCCTAAAAAAAATGTGTCCCCCCCTTAGGTTACTAGGGGTCCCCAAACCCCTTGTCACCCCCTCCCCCCAAAAAAAAAACTTAACCCCCTACCTACCCCCTCTCCCTAAAAATAATGAGGTGGGGACCTTTAACGAAGTACCTGTAAAAAAAACAAAAAACAAACTTACCATTTGATGTTTTCTTTCTTCTAAATCTTCTTTTTTCAGCCCCAAAAAAGGGCAAATAAAAAACCATAAAAAAAAATAAAAAAACGAGCGCAAAAAAAATAATCCATGTTCACCCGGCGAGGGCTCCGCGCAGACTGAGCTCTGCAGGGCGGGGGAAGACTTATAAAGCCTTGCCCCGCCCTGAAATTAGGCTCAGAGCACTCTGATTGGTGGGTTTAAGCCATCCAAGCAGAGTGCTCTGACAGGTAAATGAAGAGACTGACAGGTAAGTCTCTACATTTACCTGTCACAGCAATCTGATTGGTTGGTTTGAAATCCACCAATCAGAGTGCTCTGTTTCATTTTACACAGCGTGGGAAAGTTCTTTGGAATTTTCCCACGCTGTGTAATTTTACTCATAACACTCTCATTGGTGGATTAAGTAACCAATCAGAGAGTTATGAGTCAAATTACACAGCGTGGGAAAATTCCACATGGATTATTTTGGATTATTTTTTTGCGCTCGTTTTTTTTTTTTTTTTTAATTGCGTCGGTTATTATGGTTTTTTATTTGGCCTTTTTTGGGGCTGAAAAAATAAGATTTAGAAGAAAGAAAACATTGAATGGTAAGCTTTTTTTTTTTTTACAGGTACTTAGTTAAAGGTCCCCCCCTCATTATTTTTAGGGTGAGGGGATAGGTAGGGGGTTAATTTTTTAGGGGTGGGGGCCAGGGGGGAGGACCTTAGGTCCCCCCCTTTTTAGTATTTAGGGCCCCCACCCGCCCCTCAGGGGTGGGGGTCAGGGGGGAGGACCTTAGGTGTCCCCCCCTTTTTAGTATTTATGGCCCCCACCCGCCGCTCAGGGGTGGGGGCCAGGGGGGAGGACCTTAGGTCCCCCCCTCTTTTTAGTATTTATGGCCCCCACCCGCCGCTCAGGGGTGGGGGCCAGGGGGGAGGACCTTAGGTCCCCCCCCTTTTTAGTATTTATGGCCCCCAACCGCCGCTCAGGGGTGGGGGCCGGGGGGTGGACAGAAGTTCCCCCCCTCTTGTTTTTTTTAGGGCCCCCACCCACCGCTCAGGGGTGGGGGCCGGGGGAGGACAGTAGGTCCCCCCCATATCATTGAGTAAACATTGACAACCCCTCCCACCCCCACCCCCGAGCGGCGGGTGGGGGGGTTGTCAAAGTTTACTCAATGATATGGAATAGGGGGCGGACCGAACATTGCATATGTTCGCACGCCATGGCGAACGCGAATAAGCGATGTTCGCCAGGAACTATTCACCGGCGAACTGTTCGGGACATCTCTAATGGCACATAGGTCTTGCATGGAGGCCCACTCATTGGTGGTGAAGTGGTGCCGTTCCGTGCGTGCTGCAGTTGAAACTCCACTATCACCTGCTGCTGCTCGCACAGTCTCTTCAGCATGTGCAAGGCGGAGTTCCACCTTGTGGGCATGTCGCATATGAGGCGGTGAGCGGGAAGGCCGAAGTAACGCTGCAGCGCAGACAGGCGAGCAGCAGCAGTGTGAGAACGCCGAAAGCACACACAGCCACTACAGTGAAACTGCAAATGGCTCATTAAATCAGTTATTGTTCCTTTGATCGCTCCATCTGTTACTTGGATAACTGTGGTAATTCTAGAGCTAATATATGCTGACGAGCGCTAGGGAACGGCTGCCCTGCTTTTGCACCCTGCTCCCTCTTCTGCTGTGCTGGTGGCTCTGTGCGACCACCGCCTCTTCCTCCAAACTGCACACGTCCCTTGCATGACCTTGATTCTATGTGGGGTCTAGGACTTCATCATCCTCCACATCATCTTTCACTCACTCCTCAACCCTGCCCTCCTTGCCAGTCTGCACACTGCAGAAAGCCACAGCAGTTGGCACCTGTGTTTTTCCAGCATGTAAAGTCAGGAAAAGACATATGGAAATTGTTTTAGAATTGTATCCAGGCAACAGTTGTCCCTATAAACTTACCTTGGGAGGGTATTTCCCCAGAATTACAATATTGTTGAAGTACCTCTTAGATGTTGATAACTGGTTTAAATATAGCAACTTGTTATCTGGTAGTTTCTAGTCTAGAAAATATCAATTTGTTTTCTATCATTTAGATCTGTTTAACAAGTGTTGTAGATCTGAAACAATATTACAAGTGAACGATGTAGTAATTTAGAATCAAAGTTCCATTTGCAAAATAAAAAATTCTCGCCCATCTTCTGTGGGTTATTGCATTTTTAAGATGTAGACTTATTGTATCACACTAGCCATGCACAGGTAGATTGTCTGGCACAGTGTTTTGGTGTTTGGTTTTTAACTTTGTAGGTGTGTCTTTACACAATAAAGAAATGTATATTAATGCTTCTGTATATGAAGCCATCACAATAACACTTATTTTTCACTTTTTTAAAAGGTCTTTAGACTTTCTTGAGATGCGGTAACCAGTGTTGCACACATACACCAGATATGAAGTGCACACCCCAATTGTTTTTAAAACTGCGCTTTAACCACTGTATTTGACGGTTCTATTTGACTCTCAGATATGAAGTGAACTGTATGCTGCAAATGTACTATGCAGCAGCAAAA
Source organism: Pelobates cultripes (assembly GCA_933207985.1). Lineage (NCBI taxonomy): Eukaryota > Metazoa > Chordata > Amphibia > Anura > Pelobatidae > Pelobates > Pelobates cultripes. The sequence continues at coordinate 15,523,543 of OW240914.1, read as the reverse complement.
AAATTTGAATGTTTCAAACTGCACTGTAAGCACAGTATTTGACGGTTTTATTTGACTCTCAGATATGAAGTGCAGGCCCCAAATGTACAATTTAGCACCTAAATAATTTCAATGTTTACAAATGCGCTTTAACCACAGTATTTAATGGCTTTATTTGACTCTCAGATATGAAGTGCAGGCCCCAAATTTACTTTTTAGAATTTGAATGTTTAAAAATGCGCTGTGTTACGGTACCCTCAGCATCAAATGTACAAACCGCCGTTTAGTGAATGCTCCCCTTTCGCAATAACCCAGGCTGTATGAGTATTCAGTACAATCATGCGAACTGCCAACAGGAGAACACTGTAAACTCACGAATGGGATCCATACGGGAACTTCCCTTCTCGAGCTCCAAACTCACGAATCGTCAAAAGTAGCCGAACGGCTACTAATTCCATCCAGCAGTCTCTAGTCGGCAATAATAAATCCCCCCAATAACGAGACCAAGCTCCGCATTGAGAGTAAAACCTCATCTGGCTTTACTGTGGGCTACCTGCCCATATTTATGCAGGTCTCCCACTTGGTGGACACTCCCCTAGGGGACCAAATGGGAGACTGTAACAACAGACAGACATATGGCAAGTTAGGATCCACAGACACAAAATATTCCCAGCATGCATTAGTATTTCCTCCCCTCTGCCCTGGAGATAATTGAGAAGTAATTCAATTATCTCCAGGACAAGGACAAATCACCATTTTAAATACAATATAGAAAAACACATGTCGAATGCTACCCATTCGTATCACATATCCCCAGATAGCCTGGATCTGAGTGCACATTATTGGCGAATAGCGTTCAAATCCCATACGCATAGTTCAATCGCCATAGAGTCAAAGTCTATTACAGTTCTTCGGTATGTGATTGACTCCATGGGAAGGCTATATGGGGTAAGTCCATTCATATGTTTAAACCTCCCGAATGGCCGGTGTTCGCATCCTTCTGTCGATTGAGAAGGGGAGGTCGACGGCTTCAGCGGTGTTCGGCAGAAAGAGTGTCCGTTTTCAGTTCCATGAAATATATGCCGAACACCGCTGGTCTTTCGCATGTTTTAAAATGGCCGCCGCCTCGTGGTCGACATACGAACGACGACCACTCGGTATTCGGTTCTTAATTGAGAAGTGTCTGCGGTTAACCACAACATTCTAATTGGGATCAATAGGTTAACTAGCAGCACACTTATCTTCTGGGTGGCCGTCCGTTCGGTAGTTTCATTCGGCGGAAAAAGTAAATTCACTGAACAGAGGCATACGAACGGGTAATTCCATGAAAAGGCAAAAACAGGCAAACAGACGAATCCAGCAACCAGTCTCTACACAGATGGATCTGTCACACACTGTAACCACAGTATTTGACGGCTCTATTTGACTCTCAGATATGAAGTGCATCGTAGGCTGCAAATGTACTATGTAGCAGCAAAAAAATGTGAATGTTTCAAACTGCGCTGTAAGCACAGTATTTGACATTTCTATTTGACACGCAGATATGAAGTGCACACTCCAAATTTACTGTTTAGCACCTAAAGAATTTGAATGTTTAAAACTGCAATGTAAGCACAGTATTTGACGGTTCTATTTGACTCTCAGATATGAAGTGCAGGCACCAAATTAACTTTTTAGCACCTAAAGAATTTGAATGTTTAAAACTGCAATGTAAGCACAGTATATGACAGTTCTATTTGACTCTCAGATAAGAAGTGCACGCCCCAAATTTACTTTTTAGCACCTAAAGAATTAGAATTTTTAAAACTGCGCTGTAAGAACAGTATTTGACGGTTCTATTTGACTCTCAGATATGAAGTGCACCGCAGGCCGCAAATGTACTATTTAGCAGCAAAAAATGTGAATTTTTAAAACTGCAATGTAAGCACAGTATTTGACGGTTCTATTTGACTCTCAGATATGAAGTGCACCGTAGGCCGCATATGTACTATTTAGCAGCAAAAAAAAAATATTGTTTCAAACTGCGCTGTAAGCATATATTTGACGGTTCTATTTCACTGTCAGATATGAAGTGCAGGCCCCAAATGTACAATTTAGCATCTAAAGAATTTGAATGTTTAAAAATGCGCTTTAACCACAGTATTTGACGGCTCTATTTGACTCTAAGATATGAAGTGCACTGCAGGAACCAAATGTACTATGTATCAGCAAAAAAAATGTGAATGTTTCAAACTGCGCTGTAAGCACAGTATTTGACAGTTCTATTCGACTCTCAGATATGAAGTGCAGGCCCCAAATGTACAATTTAGTACCCAAAGAATTTTGATGTTTAAAAATGCGCTGTAACCACAGTTTTTGACGGTTCTATTTGACTTTCAAATGTGAAGTGCACACCCCAAATTTACTTTTTAGCACCTAAAGAATTTGAATTTTTAAAACTGCAATGTAAGTACAGTATTTGACGGTTCTACTTGACTCTCAGATATGAAGTGTAGGCACCAAATGTACTATTTAGCACCAAAGAAATGTGAATTTTTAAAAATGCGCTGTAACCACAGTATTTGATGGTTCTACTTGACTCTCAGATATGAAGTGCACCACAGGCTGCAAATGTACTTTTTAGCACCAAAAAGTTTGATTTTTTAAACGAACAATGTAAAAAAAAGCAGGCCACCCAGCAGGGAAATGTGCTGCTCATTAACCTTTCTGCCCTTATTAACATTGTGGTTAACCACAGACTTTTCCAACTCCCGAACGGTCCGCTGGGTGGTTGCCGTTTGTATGAACGAACACGTGGCGGCGGCCATATTGGACAGTCGAACGCCTGGCGGTGTTCGTCGATAAATACACGGAACTAATTTCGGACACTGTTTCCCACGAACACCGATGATTACCAACCATCGCTTTGTTCCAATTCATACGAACGCCGTGCCGTTTGATAAATTGACAATACATGAACAGAACTATACCAGATAGTAAACCCATGGAGCTCATTCGTTTCCTGAAAGCACAATGTATAAACTTTAACTCCTTGGGGATTTGACTACATGTATGGGATCTGAGCACTGGTTACATTGAGCGCTCTGATCTAAGCTATCTGGAGATATGTTGAGTGTGGGGTTCCATTTGGTATATTAGGTAATATGTATTTTAATGTGTTTTTACTATTATTGTAAAATGGGGATATCCCTATCCCTGGAGGTAATTGAGTTACTTCAAGCACGTAACCCAATTATCTCCAGAGTAGAGAGGAGGAGTTGTACTGTTTGTGTGGGAGTGTTTGCATTCTGTACTTGTACATGACTGGCTACTGTAAAAACTGTCCCAGTCTTTCACAAAGTCCCTATGGGAGTGTCCCTTGCTGGAAGACCTGCATAAAAGGCTGCCATGTAGCCCCCATTAAACAGATCTTGCTTGACCCTCAATACAGAGCCTTGTCTCCTGCTTGGGGGGGGGATAATTCGGATGATTCCTGTTCAGCGCTTAGGAGTGTTCGATAGCTGACTTTGCATTCGGGAAAAAGGACAGCTTTGGTGGCGCTAACCCCTTCACCTACGTGAGGTGCCATTACAAAGGTCTTTAGTGACATAACACTTGCGTGATTATTTTAGAGGCACTAAGATTTTTAGCCTCAACTTGGTGCTATTGCTCCATAATTTGTATTGTATCTTTTTTTCCACCTCTATTTCTGCACACTAAGCTGGCAAAACGCATTATTGGGCTGGTAAAGAAGTTATTTAGTTCCCAGTCCAGCCCTTATAGTAACCCATTTCACTTTGAATGCATTTTGATTCTTGACAATGCAGTGTGCTGCATATATTGATTAATGTTTCTGTAACTTCACTGAGCAGATCTTATTTTCAAACCCTGTACATTGAGTGATATCATCCATACATAACTTACATTAATCAATGGTCTAACAGAGGTCATGCTTAATGGGGGTCTATAACCGAAAAGCACCTCATGGCCAAAAATGCCCACAATTAGTTAGATTCTGCTAAAAGGCTTTATAAAAGGCAGTGCTGTATTTTACATTTTAGGTGTGGACTTAAATTTGGAAGATTTTTAATTCAAAGAGTGCACATTTTTAAATTTTTTTAATCATTAAAAATCCTCTCAGCGGATAAATCGTGATCATAGGTTTATTAACCTGACCCCAGATTTCGTGTGAATGGACAAAATTAACAAATTCCACAAGGACATACAGGGAATACGGATCAATAATAAGGTCCATAAGATCACACTTTTTGCCAACAACATTTTCCTGACCTTAACCTCCCCTGATACCTCTCTGCCAATTCTGATTACCATTTTGGAGGACTTCGGAAGGTTGTCATTTGATAGACTAAGCAAGGCTAAAACGCAAGCTCTCTAGATAGGCATACGATGTATAGAAGTACATGACTTACAACAGAAATTCAGCCTCGCCTGGAGAATTGATTACCTCACTTATTTGGGAATACAAATCCCAAAATCCATTTCTCTTTTAAACAAATACAACCACCAGCCCCTTCTTTGACACATTAAAAAGGTTATGATTTTGTGGGCAGGCCGCATACACGCAATCAAAATGATGATACTCCCTAAACTACTCTATGTTTTTTGATCAATACCAATCTAACCTCCACAATCTTTCCACAAAGATGTTCAAACTGTTATCCAGTCATTTATCTGGGAAAAAAAGGGCGAGACTATCCTACAAACTGTTACCCAACGTCCCTGGAAATTAAGACGTGGGACTCAGCCAATGCGGCAACTTAAAATCACCCAAACTCTATTCAACCTTAGCACCGATAGCAGCCCTACAGGCAGCGATACCAGAACTCAACACAACTCCATGGCTAAAACTGGGCATATGATACGTATTGCAAGTTATGAAGGGTAACAATATTACACCATTCCCTCAGTTACAAACTTCCTTCACATTACCGTCCCACTACATCTTCTACTACCTTTAACTTAAAAGTGCCCTCTTGAAATTGGTGAATATGAATTGGGACACACACATGACCCACTTACCGGATCTCAAACATTTGTACTCAAGATGTTGATCTACTCCTACCAAGCCCAAAGAATTGTCTTTGTGCTACTGTGCACTTCAGTTGAGAACTGAACATAAAAGTATAAAACAGAAATACATGTTGCACTGGAAGAGTGACTGTGGGGTGGACTGGGAGGTGGAGGTCTGGATCAAGCTACTGAATAGTCTGAAAGGGGTCACCTGGTGTTACAATCATATTTAGGCACATAGGAAATTCTTGTACAGGTGTTATTGGACACCACATAGATTACGTAAGATTAACCCCTCCATTGACCATCACTGCTGGAAATGTATGCACTCCATAGTCACGTCCATTCATATCTAGTGGGAAAGTCCACTTATTCAACCATTCTGGACCCAGGTCCAGGAGCTCCTCAAAACCTTAACAATAGGTACTATTTGACTAGAGGCATTTACTAAAATTCAGAACCAAATTATCATGCAACTGTTTTTTTTTTTAGTTTTTGTTTTTTTACAAGTGAATGATAATTTGAAGTAGATAACCATTGACATTGCAAGGATTAATTAAATGGTGGCTGGAAAGTTTTTGCTAGAAGCTGCCACATTGAAAGAGTTAAACATAAATAAATAAAAATTGTATGGTTGTCAATAAATCTTCTGTATTAAAGTAAAGGATCCTTCTATTCGTGCAGCGATGATCCTTGCAGCTTCTCCCGAAATCCCACTGAAACAAAGTGATTATAACTCCCAATCCCCCAAACATGAGTCGAGACTTCATGAAGAGGTAAAACGATCTGATTTACTGTGGGCTACCCGCCCGGTATTTATGCAGGTCTCCCACCTGGTGGACACTCCCCTAGGGGACCAGATGGAAGACTGGGACAAAAGTATCACAGTAGCCAATCACAGTGGCTATAGTATAAGCACTCTCCTTTTACATAAATCACTCCCTCTTTTCCATCCTGGAGATAATTAACTTAAGGTAGCAAAGAGAGCCTTAATTATCTCCAGGTAGAAAAAAACATGGCTTTTCTTATTTTAGCAAAACAGTATAAAAATCTATAACTTTCATTTTACATAACATAAACTTTAAGTTCCACATATCCCCAGATATCTTGGATTTGAGTGCATATTCTAGGTGAATAGCGCTCAGATCCCACGAACACAGTTCTCAGAAACGTCGACTGAAGTTTGGCTATCGCCAGCCGTTCGTGTGTTTGTAGCCAACTACAAGTTCCATACTGAAGCTATCTGGGGCCGGTCACTTTCGCATACTTCCAGCGCACGAATGAAGCAGTATCTCCTTCATTCGTGTGTTTTTCCACCATACGAACGAGGATTTGAAGAGGTAGCAGCGGTGTTCGACAAAATAAGTAGCCAAAATTAGTTCCAGGGAATCCTCGCCATTTACCGCTGAGCGTTCGACAATCCAAAATGGCGATTGCCACGTGTTCGGTAAACGAACGCAGACCACCAGCTATTCCCCAATTAGTCTGTGGTTAACCGCAACAGTCTGGGTGGTTAATAGGCGCCACACGACCTCAGTATGAGGTCAGGTGGTTCAGTAGTTTATTCGTTTTTCTCGCTGTTTGCACGTAATCACTCTGTAACCATCCAAATAACTGAACCGGCTGGTTCGCATGGTCTGTTTAATAAGGGATTTTGTTACATAAGTGGAGTTTAACCCTCCACCCCCCCAATGGCACCACCTGCCTATATTGAAATGTTGTCCATTTATCTACAGACAGACCTCTTCATAAAGTAGAAATAAGCACTCCAGTCAGAAGTGTATGGAGTCTTGTCCTATAAACTTCTCACCATCAGAGGTTTATGGGATACATGGTTTATTCTTCAGGAAAAGCTATATTTCTATTATGCAGGAGCATCCATCACTTGAGGATGCTTATAGTGACCCTGTGAAGTAGACTGATTTATTTAGCACCATCAAATTCCGCAGCGCATTACAGTGGGTTGAGGAACAAACATGTAGTTGTAATCAGACAAGTTGGACACACAGGAACAGAGGGGTTGAGGGCCCTGCTCAATGAGCTTACATGCTAGGGGGAGTGGGGTAAAATGACACAAAAAAAGTAAGGATAGTATTAGACTAGTGACAGTTGCAGAAGAGGATCATCTCATCTTCCATCAAGGGGGTTTTACAGCTCACAAAGTCATGTTATCCAGGACATCAAAAGGTGAGAGAGGGATCAAATTATACATTCATAATATATATTTAATAAACTTATGTTAGTAAAATAGCTTGACTACACTTGTAAATAGTGATGTCCCGAACGGTTCGCCGGCGAATAGTTCCCGGCGAACATAGCGTGTTCGCGTTCGCCACCGATGGCGAACATATGCAATGTTCGGTCCGCCCCCTATTAATTTACTAATACTAAGTAAAAATTACTTAGTATTAGTAAATTGTGCCCCTACTCGCAATACCGCGAGTAGGGGCATGTCTATTAAACAGTGAGCAGCCTGTGGGGGCCCTAAATACTAATAGGGGGGGGACCTATTGTCCTCCCCCGGCCCCCACCCCTGAGCGGGGGGTGGGGGCCCTAAAAATACCAATAAGGGGGGACCTATTGTCCCCCCCGCCCCACCCCTGAGCGGTGGGTGGGGGCCCTAAAATGAAAAATAAGGGGGGGACCTATTGTCCCCCCCGCCCCCACCCCTGCGCGGCGTGTGGGGGCCATATTGATAATGAGGGGGGGACCTAGTGCCCCCCCCACCCCTGCGCGGCGGGTGGGGGCCATATTGATAATGAGGGGGGGGACCTACTGCCCCCCCGGCCCCCACCCCTGCGCGGTGGGTGGGGCCAAATTGATAATGAGGGGGGGACCTACTGCCCCCCTGGCCCCCACCCCTGGGCGGCGGGTGGGGGCCATAAAGATAATGAGGGGGGACCTACTGTCCTCCCCCCCGGCTCCCACCCCTGGGCGGCGGGTGGGGGCCATATTGATAATGAGGGGGGGAACTACTGTCCTCCCCCCCACAAAGATAATGAGGGGGGTGACTTACTGTCCTCCCCCCCCCGGCCCCCACCCCTGGGCGGCGGGTGGGGGCCACAAAGATAATGAGGGGGGGACCTACTGTCCTCCCCCCCGGCCCCCACCCCTGGGTGGCGGGTGGGGGCCACAAAGATAATGAGGGGGGCGGGACCTACTGTCCTCCCCCCCGGCCCCCACCCCTGGGCGGCGGGTGGGGGCCACAAAGATAATGAGGGGGGCGGGACCTACTGTCCTCCCCCCCGGCCCCCACCCCTGGGCGGCGGGTGGGGGCCACAAAGATAATGAGGGTGGGGACCTACTGTCCTCCCCCCCGGCCCCCACCCCTGGGCTGCGGGTGGGGGCCCTAAGCAAATCCCTCCCCTCCAAGGTCACCACCCCCCCAAATAAAAAGTCCCTACCTACCCCCCTCACCCTAAAAAATAGTGAGGGGGGAATAAAATAACTAACCTGTAGAATAAAAGTAAACTTACCATTCGACGTCTTCTTTTTTCTCAAATCTTCTTTTTTCAGCCCCAAAAAAGGCCAAATAAAAAACCATCATAACCGTCGAATTGAAAATAAAATTAAAATCCAGAGCGTAAAAAAAAACCTGACGAAAAAGAAAAAACCGGAGCGCAAAAAAATAATCCATCTTCACCCATGGAGGGTTCCGCGCAGACTGAGCTCTGCAGGGCGGGGGAAGGCTTATAAAGCCTTGCCACGCCCTGCAATTAGGCTAAGAACACTCTGATTGGTGGGTTTAAGCCAATCAGAGTGCTCTTTGTCATTTTACACAGCGTGGGAAAATTCCAAAGAACTTTTTGACACAGAGCACTGTGATTGGATGGCTTTCAATTACTAAAGTACAGCTTAATGTAGATGTTCTGGTGTCTACAACTTGTCACTGCAGGTTTTTTCAGATAAAAGGCGGTGTTTACATTACTAGTAAGTAACACTTCTAATGGCAGTCACTCAGACGGCCACTAGAGGTGCTCTCTGGGTCAGTGCTGCAGAGTGTAAAGTACTGACATTCAGCATCTCCATGCTCTGCATGGAAACATTGAATGCTCTCTGTAGAGATGTATTGACTAAATCGGTGCAGCATTGCGTTTTGCACCAATTTTTATTATCTCATGCAAGGAGGTGGAGAGCTGCAGGGACAGCCATGGCACTGAAATTAAGGAGTGTAAAATCACCTTTTTAATGGGGCAAGAGCAGACAACCACCAAAACAGCGTGTTTAGAAACATAGTGTCAGGAATACATGTTTGTACATAGAAACATAGAAACATAGAAACATAGAATGTGACGGCAGATAAGAACCATTCGGCCCATCTAGTCTGCCCAATTTTCTAAAAACTTTCATTAGTCCCTAGCCTTATCTTATAGTTAGGATAGCCTTATGCCTATCCCATGCATCTTTGACACTAAAGTATTCCATTAAATATTATCATAACCCACTGACCATAATAATGAAAATAGTTGTAGGAGAACAATGAGGGACAATCTGTTTATTCATCTGTAAGATTAACGTTGATCATTTACATATGTATTTCTATATTTAATATGTCTATATTTGAAACAAAATGACAGCTACATGTTAACATTTCATATATTTGGATATATATTAAAAATTCAAGGAGAGCAGATATACAGTGCCTTGCAAAAGTATTCACCCCCCTTGGCATTTTTCGTGTTTTGTTGCCTCACAACCTGGAATTAACATGGATTGTTTGAGAATTTGCATCATTTAATTTACAGAACATGCCCACAACTTTGTTATTTTTTTATTTTTATTTTTTTATTGTGAAGCAAACAACAAATAGAACAAAATAAAAGAAAAAGTCAATGTGCATAACTATTCACCCCCCTAAAGTCAATACTTTGTAGAGCCACCTTTTGCAGCAATCACAGCTCCAAGTCGCTTTGGATAAGTCTCTATGTGCTTGCTACATTTTACCACTGGGATTTTTGCCCATTCCATCTTTAAGTCTGACCACAAATTTTCTATTGGATTTGAGGTCTGGACTTTGACTAGGCCATTCCAACACATTTACATGTTTCCCCTTAAACCACTCAAGTGTTGCTTTAGCAGTATGTTTGGGGTCATTGTCATGCTGGAAGGTGAACCTACGCCTAGCCTCAAATCACGCACAGAATGGTACAGGTTTTGCTCAGGAATATCCTTGTATTTAGCACCATCTATCTTTCCCACAACTCTAACCAGTTTCCCAGTCCCGGCTGCTGCATGATGCTGCCTCCACCATGTTTCACTGTGGGGATGGTGTTCTTTGGGTGATGTTATGTGTTGGGTTTGTGCCAGACATAGCGTTTTTTTTTTTTTTTGATGGCTGAAAAGTTAAATTTTAGTCTCATCAGACCAGAGCAACTTCCTCCATACATTTTGAGAGTCTCCCACATGCCTTTTCACAAACTCAAAATGTGACATTTTGTTTTTTGCTGAAAGTAATGGCTTTCTTCTGGCGACTCTGCCATAAAGCCCAACTCTATGGAGCGTACGGCTTATTGTCGTCCTATGTACAGTTAATCTGTGGAACTCTGCAGCTCCTCCAGGGTTACCTTAGGTCTCTGTGCTCTTTGATTAATTCCCTTCTTGCCCGGTCTGTGAGTTTTGGTGGGCGGCCGTCTCTTGGCAGGTTTGCTGTTGTGCCATGTTCTTTCCATTTGGTTATGATAGATTTGATGGTGCTCCTGGGGATCATCAAAGATTTTGATATTTTTTTATAACCTAACCCTGACTTGTACTTCTTAACAACATTGTCCCTTACTTGTTTGGAGAGTTCCTTGGTCTTCATGGCAGTGTTTGGTTAGTGGTGCCTCTTGCTTAGGTGTTGCAGCCTCTGGGGCCTTTCAAAATAGGTGTGTGTTACAAAAGACTGGAAATCACTATGTTGCTGTTTTGACTCACCGATTGATACTGTTTGCCACTGCATAAGTTAAGCAGAAAACCACACGAATGGATTATGCGAACTCTTATGAAGGCTCCATTCGTGGTACGAACGGGGGACCCCCCACAAACTGGCGTGTGCCGCCACTTAACCCCGTCACCCCACAAACTACCGAACGGTCGACCACCCGGCCCTGGAGTGTGGCAGCCATTAACCACCCAGGTGCCTGCGGTTTGCGGTTAACCACAACGTAATTGGTAGGCCTGGGGGCATCGACGTTCGCACCCAAAGTACCGAAGGGAAAATACCGAACTATCAACCGAACGACGACCCCCTACAGCGGGTCGTGTGGCGCTCGTTAACTTGTGGTTTTTGCGGTTAACCGCAGGTCAAGTGCCCTGCTCCCAGGTGGTCCTCATTCCCTTACCGAACGAGCCCACCACCAGCCAGACAGTGGGACTTCGCATGAACTGATACCGAGTTTAGTTCCACGAGTTAGACACGAAGTCCCGCTGCTCGCTAAAACAGCAGAAAACATGGCCGCCAACAAAGACTAATAATCCCAAAATGCCGAATACGGCAGAAACAGTACATTCTGTTCGTGGGATTAGAGCGCCATTCGCATGTTTTATTTACACGAATGTGAGCCTTCAGATGAATGGTAGAATGCGGGGTTTGTCTTTATTAATGTAAAAGTTATGGATTTTTATGCAGTTTTCTGGGACATAATAAAACGTGGTCTTTGGTGCGCTTGGAGATAATTAGATTGTATAACCGTTGGCCTCATTATCTCCAAGCTGGGCGGGTACTAATTCAAAGGATACACTGTATTGTGATTGGATATGTGTCTGTACTGTACCTGTATTCCATCAGGTCCACAGGGGGCTGTCCTTGGACCTGAGGAATCACATAAATTGCCATGCTATGTGCCAGTAAAGCCAGTTCGTTTTGACCCTCAACTTGCAGCCTCGACTCATGTTGTAGGGATCCGGGATATTGATGCTTATATCGTGCTTGGGGATATTCTACACTTACAGCTTACTACCGAAAGACCTCCGTTCGACTCTCTGCAGCGGGAACCAGGACATCCAAGCGATCAACCCTCCTGCTAGACCGGGGGCAATCGTAACAGTTTGTATATGTAATGACAGATCATGTGACACTAGATTGCACACAGGTGGACATCATTTCACTAATTATGTGACTTCTGAAGGTAAATGGGTGCCCTAGAGCTTTTTTGTGGGCTTCATAACAAAGGGGGCGAATACATAAGCACATGCCAAATTTCTGTTTTCTATTTCTAAAAAATAGTTTTATGTATATATTTTTCTCATTTCACTTCACCAACTTAGAGTTCTGATCCATCACATAAAATTCAGATTAATAAAACATTGAACTTAAGGCTGTAATGTAACAAAATAGGTAAAGGTCAAGGGAGTGAATACTTTAGCAAGGCACCAAAAGTACATTGGGGAAAGGTTGTATCTAAATATGTTAAAAGGTAGTTTAATCATATGGTAAAATTAGTATTGTTTTAGTTATTATGGAGATTGCTCAATGTATAGATGCTATCACACAGTCACATATTGGGCAGCGGTAAAAAAAAAAAAATATTAGTTGCTTTGCTATAAGTTAAACGAACACTATTAATATTGAAACTACTGTAGTAATTATGGCGGTAGGATTGTCCCAGGGTCTTCCACTGTAAGCAGTCAAACTGTTTAAGAAGGGTTTGACAACTAACTTGGGATCTGCCAGGCTTCCACAGCTGCGTCCTCTGTAGCCAAAAGCTCTGTAACTGAATTAGTCAGCAGGAAAGTGCTCAATGTCTTAAAGATCTTATTTGAAGTTCTCGGCCAATAAGCTGGCCCTTCACAGATAGGCTTAGCTCAGAGAAGATATTGGAAGCTCCTTGCTGCTGGTTCTGACTTTATGGGAGGCAGCAGCAGACACATGGCAGACCCAAGATTAGTTAGCAAACCATTCTTAAACAGTTTGACTACTTATTTTGGGAGAGAGCCAGGTCACTCTTGGATCCATAACCACTACAGCAGACTGCAGTGGTGATGGTGCTGTAGTGTTCATTTAATTTTATTTACTTAATTTACTCCAATTTATCTGGTTGACTAGTAATATAAAAACAATAAATTGGGGGATGTATTACATCTATTCACATTTTTTGTTTTTGAAACAAATACTTTGCTTGTTCACTACACATGAATAAAAATAATTCTAGATACAACTGTTTTTACTTTTTAGTTATTTTATTCTAAATTTCACTATTCCACTGTCAGTGTTCAGTATTGACTGAAGCTTTGCGTTTATTTATGTATTCATTTATTTGTATTTGAACATTCTATTATATCCAACTAATATAGTTACAGGGATATTCATTAAAGTGTGAATTCAAGCTTAATTCATAGTGAATTTTAAATTTAATTCCAGGACAGCCAAAAAGAAAGCATAGTTTTTCTGTGACAGTTTTCCAGTTAAGCTGTTTTTAGCTTAAAGGACCACTATAGGCACCCAGACCACTTCAGCTCAATTAAGTGGTCTGGGTGCCAGATCCCCCTAGCCTTAACCCTGCAGCTGTAAACATTGCAGTTTAATAAAAACTGCTATGTTTACATTGAGGGTTAATCCAGCCTCTAGTGGCCGTCTTCCTGACAGTAATGCTTTCCCATGGGCAGTTTTAATGTGCATGCAGCACTTGCCGCACATGTGCTTTTCGCTCCACTTGGGAGCGGACGTCGGAGAGAGAGGAGAGGTCACCAGCACAGAGGGAGCCTGGCACTGGATTAAGGTAAGTGGCTGAAGGGGTTTTAACAGGTTTGTTTTCCTGGCACTATAGTGCTACTTTAAATTTGAAATTCATGTTGAATTGACCTTGAATTCTCACTTTAGTAAGTAACCTTGTGTTAGACAATCTTAACCTAATGCAACCATTTTGTATGCTAAATATTTAAAAAGATGCCACTTAAAGATCACAAACAAATAATAATAGGTTTTCAAGTTTAAATATTAAATATACACTCATGATGAGTCACATCCAACCATGAACATACCCTCATATAACCTCAGATAAACTTGTATTTTTCCTCTCTCTCTGGAGACTCAGAACTTACCTCATAGAGATTCCTTAAATCAAAGAGAAATTGCTGATTGGCCTGGCCGGAATTTGTCCCACTGCCTTGGTGGGAAAGCATTACATTGGTTGAGAACATTAATTCTAATGATGTCAGACAAAGGGGCAGATTTGGGGCGAGGCCGGCACTGTCCTACCCACATGGCACTGTCAAAAAGGTATGTTTTAACCCTTTCTAAGGGGGACAAGCCACTGAAATGGTGGTTTTCACACTATAGAGTCACAAATACATGTTTGTGTTCCTGACCCTTTAGTGTTACTTTATGTTTACGTTTTAAACAAACTAAAATAATAAACTGCAGCTTAAGTGACAGTTCGAAAGATAGAGTAGAATGATTGCCGTGCAGTGTGATAAGTTTGCAGTGATTAAATAACAAACATATAAAAGTATTAAGAGTTTACTTTGTAATCAGCACACAAAGGGTTAAGCATTATACAAAATCCAAAGAATAACATATGGTATACTTCAAAACTCTGGAAGTTGAAAGATAATTTACTAACCAATGAATTGTTAGTATTGTAACAACAAGCCCAGTATGCCTGCAAAAGGACAAATGGATTATACAGCCGTTAGGTATTTTTGTAAGCATTCACCATGCGAATGCTTACCTGCTTTAACAGGCCACCCTGACTGCTAATTATGGCCAATTTACCTCCCTGGTTGATGGGCATTGTATTCGAATCAACCGCACGAACGCTATGGGAACTGTAAGCTCAGCCACCATTTCGGGACTTACACATGTTCGCAGCCATTTTAACTCCCGAACAGCGGTGTTTGCCGATGAATGTCTGGAACTAAAATCGGACACTCAAACAGGCGAACACCGCTGAGACCTCCATACCTTCGGGAAAATATCACCAAATCTACCGAACAACCGGGCGTTCGGTAGAAAGGATTAACAGCAGATGGGGATTTCAGCGAACCCAGGATGGGATACGGATGGCCAGCCGTTCGGGAGTTTTTACCCACGTTCTTAAACCGACTGCAGGGCCAGCATTCATGGAACTGTTTTCGGCTACTGTACCCGTGCAGTCGGTCAAAACTTCTAAGTCCCATATCTCCCGAACGGCTGAACCGAATGGGCTGATTTTTAAATATGTTAGTACCATAAATATAAGCTATCTGGGGATACCAGTATTTGGGGTACATCCAAACTTTGGGGAAAAACTGTTCCTTTTTAATAATGTTATGTGGTTATCTGAGGGGAGGGAATTTACCGAATGTATATTGCATTGATTGGTTACTCTGCTAATTATGTGGGTGTCTCCCTTGCATGGGCAGAATCTCATAAAAGCAGAGTGTGTATCATTAAACAGTTAGTTCTTCTTGACCCTTCAAAACGTAGCCTTGTCTCGTTCTTGAAAGGGGAATCTCTGCAGCTTAATCACTTAGCTCTTTTCAGAGCTGCACCTGGCTTCCACTCCTGATCCAGCAGAAGGGAATAGGCGACTGCCAGGGAGAAAAGGACGTCCCTAACGGCTGGTACCCTCTCTACACCAGGGTAGCCGTTACAAGTATTATTTTGATTCTTGTAATTTTTATCAAAGTTTTGACATAATACAACCATAGTAATAGAAATAGTTTTGTAAAATGTTATGAATAATAAGATAAAATTTGTTATCCTAAAGTTTATATTCAGTAACAAAACATATGAAATTTCCTAATATAGTGTAATTATATTGATTTAATTACCAACACAAAAGAGAAAAGAAAATAATTTTTTGGTTAGATGTAAAATTATACTATAAGTATAATATAGTCCTCCCATATTGACCATTCATGTTTTAATGAAACAAGTTTTTCAGTTGGATTACGAAATATCAATTCAAAATTTTTATTCTCTAATACACAATTTAAAACTCCTCTTACATTAGTGATAATATCAGACTTCCAATAACGTGGGATAGTAGACATGGGCTTCCGCAGGGGGGGGCAAGGGGGAGCACTTGCCCCCCCCATGGATTTTTCAGCTTGTTCTGCTATTTTTGGTGTGAGATTTAAAATAAACTGCAATACCGGCCAGTAGGCTATGTATGGAGAGAGACAGGGATAGGAAACTGCATCTTATCCCTGCTTCTCTCTGCTGATTGAAACCGCAGGGGAGCAACACATGCAGCCAGAGACAGCCTACAGATCAGGGGAGTGAGGGATGGGGGGAGGGTTTGAGATAGCCTATAGATTTTTTTGGGGGGGCAGCAGCCTATAGATTAGGGAGTGAGGCTGGGGGGGCAGCAGCCTATAGATTAGGAGAGTGAGGGGGAGGCATCCTATAGATTAGGAGAGTGAGGGGGGGCATCCTATAGATTAGGGGAGTGAGGGGGCATCCTGGGTAGGGAGTGAGGGGCAGCAGCCTGTAGATTAGGAGAGGAGGGGGCGTCCTATAGATTAGGAGAGTGAGGGGGGTAATCCGGCAGATTAGGGAGTGAGGGGGGCATCCCATAGATTAGGAGTGGCGGGCAGCCTATAGATTAGGGGAGTGAGGCTGGGGGGGCAGCAGCCTATAGATTAGGGGAGTGAGGCAGGGGGGGCAGCAGCCTATAGATTAGGGGAGTGAGGCTGGGGGGGCAGCAGCCTATAGATTAGGGGAGTGAGGGGGGGGCAGCAGCCTATAAATTAGGGGAGTGAGCATAGGTGTGTGCAGCCTACTGCATTAGGGAGTGCACCCTAAAGAACAAACACACGCCATGTGTGTGTGTGTGTATATATACACACTGCTGTGTGTGTGTGTCTGTGAGGGTGCTGTTTGTGTGCTGTGTGTGAGGGAACTGGTAGTGTGCTGTGTGTGTGTGTGTGTGAGAGGGTGTTTGTGTGTGCATGTTTGTTCTGGTCCTGTTAGTGTGCTGTTTGGGTGTTGTGTGTTTGTCAGGGTGCTGTTTGTGTGTGAGTGTGCTGTTTGTTTGTGTGTTTTGTGTGTTTGTAAGGATGCTGTTAGTGTGCTGGGTGTGTGTGGGTGTTGTATGTATGTGTGTGGGTGCTGTGTGTGCGAGGGTGATGTGTGTGTGCTGTATGTTTGGGTGGAGGTGGGGGCAGATTAGTTAATATCCCAGTCCTGCTGCCTTCCCTGGTGGTTCAGTGGAGAGTGAACTCTAGCCCGGGTTCTCTGCTGCCTTCCTCCATGCTGCTGTGGACCGGTGAGGTCGAACTTTGATCTCCGCACCGGCCCATGGAGGCTTAGACCAGAGCCACCGCTCAGATAGCGTCGGCTCTGCATGAGCCGACTGGGGAGATCCAGAGATCTCCCCTGCCGGTCTCAATCCATTGGTGTGCCCAGGCACCCCCGTCACACCCCGTGCGCACGCCTATGGAAGTGAGGGATGGGGGAGACAGCTTACATGAAGAGTCATCAAGGAGCAGGAAGGTAAAGTAAGAAAAGGAGAAGGAACAGAAATGAGCAGGAAGGGACATCAAGGAGCAGAAAGGGGCAGCAAGGAGCTGGAAGGGACAGCAAGGAGCACAAAAGATAAAGTAGGAGAAGGAGCACAAAGGAACAGAAATGAACAGGAAGGGTCAGCAAGGAGCTGGAAGGTAAAGCAGCACAAAGGTGAAGTAGAAGGAGCAGAAAGGGTCAGAAATGAGCTGGAAGGGGCAGAAGGAGCACTAAGGTAAAATAGGAGAAGAAGCAGGAAGGGACATCAAGGAGCAGAAAGGGGCAGCAAGGAGCTGGAAGGGACAGCAAGGAGCACAAAAGATAAAGCAGGAGAAGGAGCACAAAGGAACAGGAGAAGCAGCACAAAGGAAGAGCAGAAAGGGTCAGAGGAGCAGAAGGAGCACAAAGGTAAAGTAGAAAAGGGAGCAGAAAGGGTCTGCAAGGAGCAGAAAGGGATCAGAATGAGAAAGGAGCAGAAGGGCGCAAAATAAGCAGAAAGTAGCAGAAAGGTAAAAGAGCAGAAGGGGCCAAGGATAGAAAACAGTGTCAGAAGAAAAAAAAAGACTGTCAAATGAAGGAGAGGAAAAGGAGATTGGAGCAGGAAGGACAAATGAAGTGAACCTCCACTTTATTCTGGACACCTCATCATAAGTACCTGGGCCAGGCAGAGAAACGCTGGACCTTCTCATCTCCAAAGGTAAGAAAAATATCAGTATTAATGTGTTCACATTTATTTACTGAGTGTCAGGAAGCACAGAGTGCCATTGGGTAGTGGTGTTGCTGATTGGCTAGAGCGGTCAGCTGGCACTCTAAGCCAATCAGTAGCTCCCCATTCATAAAAAAGTAAAAATATTTTATGAACCGGGAACTAGCAATTGGCTTAGAGCATCAACTGTCCACTCTAGCCAATCAGCGGCACCCGTGCCTGACGTCAATCTGCACTTCCTGACACTCTGTTTCAGAAGCCAAATACCACTGAGTGACCTGGAGCTGGAGGAGAGAGCGATTTAACCCCTTAAAGGAAAGCGAGCACCCAGGGGCTTCCTGGCATCATAGCATTTTCATTTAGGTGAAGTTGTTATGGTGACCAGAATGGTCCTTTAATTTGCTTAAAGGAACACTATAGTGTCAGGAATACAAACATATATTCCTGACACCATAGTTGTGAAAACGCTATTCACCCTGGCTTTATGTGATAATGGCAATACCCCTTCCCTTTCATGACACTGTCAAAAAGGTACCAAGCATGGATGTCATTACAATTATGCCCCCCCCCTGGAAAAATTCCTGCGGACGGCCATGATAGTAGATGTGGCTACAATAATAGGTGACCAAGCATAAATGTCTTAGCTTTGGATATGTTGTTGGGGATTTTTTTAAACAAATAAATCACAGGCGAAAGAGCTTCAATAGTGTCGGTAATGGTATTAGTTAATTTATGCAATAAATCCCAGAAAGATCTAATTTAAGGTCAATTCTAAAAGATATGTGTTAGGGAACCTATCTAGAGAACCTCTCCAACATAGCTTTGATTGGGGTAGTTTTAATTTATATAGGTGTGAGATACTATCAATGTATTATTTTTAAATGGTTTTCTAATAAGGTTATGTATTGGGTGATTCCTTTCAGTAATAATGATGCGAATAATGAGATCAGGCACACAGGGCCCTATGGCCTAAAGAATAGTAGCTGATAAACCAAGAGACGTGATCTGTAGGCTACATTATTTCCGCTATAGAGAAGATATTTTAGCAGCCCTCAGACACTCATCACAACCTCTGTTGTTCCACAATAAGCCGATCAGTATCTATCCAGATTTATCATGTCTAATGTTGCAGGCCAGAAGATCTCTCAGACCTCTTATTGACCAACGCAGTACGCAGAATGTTAAATACAGATGGGGCTTTTCCTTTGCTCTATGTGCAACATACAAAGGCTCAGTACTGTCACATATTCATCCGCTTATGGAAATGTGGTTAATGACATTTACTGTCCACACAGGAAAAGTTGTGCCGAGCAGCAACCTAATCCACAGAAGGTTTAATGCTGAGCAGTAATTGTGCAAATGAAACCTGGTCTCATGTATTCATCCGCTTATAGAAAAGTGGTTAATGACATTTACTGTCCACACAGGAAAAGTTGTGCCGAGCAGCAACCTAATCCACAGAAGGGTTAATTCTGAGCAGCAATTATGCAAATGAAACCTGGTAACTGACTTTGGGGTCAAAGGCCGGTTACAGCCTATCAGAACTAAAGGAGGGGTATTTAGGCCCAGTTCTCAGCCTGCTCAGTGCCCTGTCGTGGTTTCCCTTGTGGTTGTCTGAGAGCGCGTTCCTGTTTATAGTTTTCTACCTGTTTTTGACTTTGGCTTTGTTTATTGACTTCTCTATATTCTGGTATCCTGACTCCTGGCTTTCCTCATCGCTGTGTCCCTTTCTGTGTTCCCTGACCTCGGCTAGTATTTTTGACTATTCTTTGTACGTTAAATCCGGCCATTCTAAGGACCGGTAATACGTTACTTATTTGTCATCCGTGCTGTACAGTTCTACGTGCTGGATCAAACAGTAATCCTGACATTACGACATGGCCATAGATCCTGTAGAACTGTGTCAGCACATAGCTGCTTGCGAGAGGAAATTAGAGGAGAATGATCACCGCATGGATCAATTCACTCAGGCTTTAAGTACGCTTCTCGCTAGAACGCAGCATCTGCAGCCTGCAGCGTCTCCTCCTATAGCACCTCTACCCTGTGTACAGCCACCCACTGTTAATAGGACTCCTAGCATCTCCTTATCACCATCCCTACAGTTTGACGGCAATATCCAGGAATGCAGGGGTTTTCTTAATCAGGTGGAGTACCATTTTGAGGCCTCACCAGGGTCATTCCCCACGGACAGAGCAAGAATTGGTTATCTAATGAATCAATTAAAGGGCAAGGCCCTTGCCTGGGCTAATCCGTTGTGGGAGAGTAATCGGAGCATAGCTCATAATTACCAGGAATTCCTTGCCGAATTCAAGCTCACGTTTGAGCCATTGGGTAGAGAGGATGACGCCTCCACTGCCCTAATGCACATCAGACAAGGTAACCGGTCTATCGCGGATTATGCTATTGAATTCTGTACCTTAGCTTCCGAGGTAGACTGGACTAACAATGGGTTAATCTCAGCATTCAAAAAGGGTCTCTCAGAGACTATACTAGATGAGATAGCCGCTAAAGAATTATCTAAGAGTCTTAAAGAATTTATTACGTTTGTCATGCATATTGATAATAGGTTAAGACTCAGAGAAGTCACTAGAAGCAAGACCAGACGTACGGCTATGTCCCTAGCACCTCAATTCTCTAAACCTGTTTTGTCTAACCTCCCTGTACAGTCCGAACCCGAACCTATGCAGTTGGGGGTCACTCGACTGTCAGAGGCCGAAAAACAGTATAGGAGAAGGGAGGGTTTATGCCTATATTGCGGTAGAGAGGGACATATGATAACTAATTGTCCAGTGCGTCCGGAAAACTTCCGCACCTAAGAACCTTAAGGGGACAGATCTTAGGTGTGATGGAGTTGTCCTCTAACAAAAACAAAAGTAGATTCCTCCTTGAAGTATCTATTTCCCTTGATAACAAGAAGTTTTCTTGCAGTGCCCTAATGGACTCAGGTGCTGCTGGAAATTTTATTGATGTCCAGTTTATTAGGGGTAATGAGATACCGGTCAGGGAGAGACCTACGCCACTAGCTGTAGAGGCTATTGATGGTAGACAACTCACACAACCGCTTATAACCCACAAAACTGTCCCTATTACGATCTCCATTGGGGCCTCCCATAGGGAGGAGATGACGTTTCAGGTTATTACTTCTCCATCATGTCCTATCATATTAGGGTTTCCGTGGCTGAGTAAGCACAATCCCTATATTGACTGGGCTAATGGGGAGATATTAGAATGGGGTAAAGAGTGTATGGGGAGATGTATAAAACCAGTACTAAAGAGATTGGATACTATTGACCTTCCCACTACCACAAGGCTCAATCCGATGTATTGCCTCCCCACAGAGCATATGACTGTGCCATTAACCTGTTTCCAGGCACTATGCCACCTAAGGGGGCAGTTTATGCCTTATCTCCCCAGGAGAGTAAAATAATGAATACTTGAGCAAAGGGCACATAAGAAAGTCATCCTCACCAGCTGGTGCAGGATTCTTTTTTGTTGAGAAAAAGGGTGGTGAGTTACGCCCTTGCATAGACTACAGGGTACTTAATAAAATCACTGTAAAAAATGCATACCCTATCCCACTCATTTCCGAATTGTTCGATAGACTTCAGGGAGCTAAAGTATTTACTAAGCTTGACCTTAGGAGCGCTTACAATTTGGTTAGAATTAAAGAGAAAATAGGCGACCAGGTTCTCTACCCAGTCATGTCCACTCCACAATCTTTGGAATTTTTTTTGTTCAAATAGTTGTATTCATCAACATCTAATATATTTTTCTCTTTTCTTCGATTTAGAAAGTCTTCTAATAGGGTTTTAACTTCCGGGGTAGGGTCTTTAGATAGTTTGGTGTATGTATTGTTATCATTTAATTGTCTAAATGCTTCTTCCTCATACATTTCTGCTGATAAAACTACCAGACCCCCCCCTTTATCGGCCGGTTTGATAACAATTGTTTCGTCCCTCTGTAATTCTTTCAAGCCTTCTCTTTCCTTTTTTGTAAAGTTATATTTGTCACCTTTATTCCTATCATTTAGGAAAGACACAATAACATGAAATTAGAACAAATAGATTTTATAATTGAGGGAATCAATCTAATCCTTAATAATAATTATTTTTGGTTTAAGGACTCTTTTTATAAACAGAAAAACGGCACAGCGATGGGGACCAGGTTCGCACCCAGCTATGCCAACCTCTTTATGACAGAATGGGAAGAAAGAATGGTGTGGAGTGGACATGACTGGGTAGAGAACCTGGTCGCCTATTTTCGCTATATAGATGACCTCTTACTAATATGGAAAGGCCCTCTCTCTACTGCTAATCAATTTTTAGAATTTTTAAATGATAATGAGGATGGTATCATTTTAAAAGCAGATTTTAGTCAAACTAATGTTACCTTTTTAGATCTTGACATTTACATTAAAGATAATAGAATCCACACAAAAACTCATTTTAAAGAAGTACATGTTAATAATTTTATTAAAGCAGATAGTTGCCATTATAAAAGCTGGCTCCAAAGTATCCCTAAAAGCCAACTACTCAGACTTAAAAGGAACTGTTCAGAAGGTAATATCTTTGGGGCTCAGGCTAATGAGATGAAAGATAAATTTATTGAAAAAGGATATAACAAAGAAGTAATAGAAGATACTATAAAAGAAATATCAAGTATGGATAGGAATACTTTAATTAAAAAGAAAGATCAAAATAAAAAAGATGGAAAAGAATTTATGTTACCAATAGTCTTAGACTACAATAATAAAAATAAACAATTAAAGAAAATAATCAAAAATAATTGGCATCTATTAAAGGAAGATTGAATATTAGGGAAAATTATCCCAGATCAACCAAAAATAGTATTCAGAGGGGCCCCAAATTTAAAAATGCAACTTACAAAGAACTATACTAAAAAAGAAAATTCTAATGCTTTAAATAGTTTTTTAAGTAATAAGAAAGGATTTTTTAGATGTAACTGCTGTGTAGCTTGTAAGAAAACCCAAAAAATTAGCAGACATACTGTGGATTTTAAATCAAATAATACTAATAAAAAATACGTGATTAAAGACACTATTACATGTATGAGTAAGAATGTCATTTATCTATTAGAATGTCCGTGTGGTCTACAATATGTGGGAAGAACTATAAGACCCCTAAAAACTAGAATTGGAGAACACTGTAGAAATATAGAAAAGGGTTTTAAAAATCATCTTGTATCTTCTCACTTCGAACTTCACAATAATGACCCACGCTTACTTAAATTTATTGGTATCACGAAAGTATCTCAACATTGGAGAGGTGGCGATATGGTTAATAAATTGGGTAAAAAAAAGATGGAGTGGGTGTATTTTTTAGATACATTACAACCTAATGGACTCAATGCCGAATTTGATCTTTTTAATTTCTTATAAATTTTGAATATAATTTTTTTCTACATAATTTCTATAAATTTTATCTTTATCCATTTTATGATTGACTAAGTGAATTTTAATATTCAATTTTTAGTGATACCATACACCTCTCTTATGTTTTTATTATATAAAGACTTTTTTTATTATATAAAGATTTTCCTTGCACAAATATTGGTGTTCTATTACTTTATATAGAGCTTAATGTATATATTTATGTCTAGATATATTGGCCCTTTAATTACTATTATAGATGCAAAAATTAAGATTCTTATGTATCTATAAATTTTGTTAATTATATAATGTAATTATTCTTCTTTCACTATGTATTAATAAGCTGTGCCATACAGGTTGTCATCAAAGTGTATAAAGAACTGTCAGCTCCTCACATTTAACGTATATGTATAACTGTGTTTAATTTCCTCCTTTCTTGAGGATGCCGAAAAGATCGCAAGTTTGCTCTATAAACTACTCCCCCCAGAATGCACCGCTAGTCGCGTGACGTCATTCCCTGGCGACGCACGCGACTACCGGAACTATCAGCAACATTAGGACTACATGTCCCGTCAGCCCCTGCAGGTCGCGTTGCGTCACTTCTGGTCGGTGCACACACCGGAATAAAGGAAGTAATTGACACCCTATATAAGGATTGAACTGAGACTTCCCAGCATCTACATTTCTGAAGAAGCCCCTATTTGGGCGAAACGTGTAAAGTGGATCAAGAAGTTTGGACTTTGGACTTTGGACTTTGGACTTTGAACTTTTATTTTAGATTTTATATTTAAGATTTTTTATTTTAATAATAAAGTTGTAGTTTGTCTCCAGCCTTGATCTACCTCTTATTCCTGTGCACCTTGGATCCTGCTTAAATCCCTTGGTGGGGGTTATACCACCACAAGCGTTCACCACCAGAGCAAGTTTAGTGCTCTGGAAATTGTAAGTAGGGTATTTACCCTTTGCTTTTATTTACCATTTCTATACATATTACACTATTGGATTTTATTTGTGCTTCTATTTTATACACGTCTGTGGAGCCTTGGAAACCAGATACTACCACCACTCCTATATCCTTAGACAGGGATCATACCGTCCAGGCGCTATTCCGCAGAGCTCTTAGCAGCTCTGGAAAGTGTGAGTTGCTCCTTCTACTGGTTTTCGTTAATATTTCACTTTTGTATTACCTTGAATTGGTATACTGCACTATTATTGTCTCTATTTTATCTTTTTAAGGTTTATATTCACCACCTCATTACTGGGATAACCCGTATGTATGTACATATTGCTATTCATACTTAATTATTCTCTACTATCCTGTGGCGCGGTTTACCACTCTGTTATTGCACTTTCTGGTTAATAGCAGGTATTGGGAAGTCCTGCTGGTTTACTGCTGCCGTCTACTTATACATTCTAGAGAGCGCCTATACCTGTGTTTTTTCTATTACACTGCA
Source organism: Pelobates cultripes (assembly GCA_933207985.1). Taxonomy (NCBI): domain Eukaryota; kingdom Metazoa; phylum Chordata; class Amphibia; order Anura; family Pelobatidae; genus Pelobates; species Pelobates cultripes. Next base: position 15,498,599 of record OW240914.1, on the reverse strand, counting down.
CATACCAAGTATGTTACAATTGAGACAAACAGTAACTGAGTTACATGTAATGTAGCAAATTTTATTTGGTGCTCATACAGACTGGTTACAATTCTGGTAATTCTTTTCTTTATATAAAGTGGGGCTTGTGTATCAGTGAGGACTCCTAGGCAGGCTTTGATTTAATCTTATTTTATAAGAATTAGCCGTTAGAATCTTTATAGGTTCTCTTATGCCATACATGAGGGCATTCTCTGTATATATCTACTTTATTTTGAACTATACTCATTCCCCCTAGATAATATAAGATAACAGCTTTATTTTTCCCCTTAAGATTTATATAAGTTGGATGTTTTTTTTGTTGTTGTTTATGTTTCATGCATTCTAAGATTTATAATAAGATTTATTATAAATATGGTTTTAATCCTATTTGTGTACCTTGCACGGTTCGATCTAGGGTCACTTTTTCTTTTCTTATGATTAATAAAGGGTGTTGATACAGAGTGGTTTAGATATCCATTTTTTATATTTCTACAATGTTCACTTAATCTCATTTTTAGGCATCTTTTATTCATACCTACATAGTGGAGGCCACATGGGCACTCCAATAGGTAAATTACATTTTTGGTATTGGACCCAATACAATCTTTGACATTATAACTTTTATTGGTTCTGTTTGATTTAAAATGGGTGACTTTGGACTGAGTAGAGGAATCAGTGCTCTTGCATACAATACACTTTTTACATTTATAAAATCCTTTCACTCCTTGCGGTTAGTAATTGGTTTATTTTTCTTAAGTGTAACTTTTAGTTAAGATGGTTCTAAAATTGGGTGCACCTCTAAAAACAATATTTGTTTTTTGAGGTAATATTTCTTTTAAAAGATTATCTTGCATTAAAAGGTGCCAATGTTTTTTTACTATCTTTTTTATAAAACCATTTTTTGTTGTTGTAGTTAAAAATAATGGGGACAGAAGGGGAATCTGGAGATTTTTCTCTTTATAGATTAAAATATTGTCTCTTTGTTGGTTTCTAATAATCTCTATGGTATTGTTTAATTTAGTAGGGGAGTAATTTTTTTCAATAAATTTTTTTTTTTTTTTTTTTTAAAAAGAGCTTGATTATTGAAATCTTCTGTGTGCGAACAATTCCTACGTATACATAGGAATTGACTTATGGGGCACTTCTTTCAAGCCATGGTTTATAGTGACAGCTTGTTTGATCAATGGCTTTATTTGTGCATACTTTAAAAAAAAATGTTTTAGTTTGGAAGGTCCCCTTTTTTATAAAAATATGTAGATCTGAAAAATTAATAAACTTCTCGCTATGCCCACAATACAAAATAATACCTCTGTTATTAGTGTTTAAATGTGTAATAAAAGAGTTGAGGGAATCCTCCGAACCCCTCCATATGAAAAACAAATCAGCGAGATATCTAAAATAGGAGACCAGGTTTGCCTCCCAGACATGCCGGCCCCAAATGGCACTGGATTTCCAATCTGCCATAAAGAGGCATAGATGGGGCAAACCTGGCATTAAACCTTTTTTTCCCCCTCAGATTGGATGCAGCCCCACCCCCGTACTCCTTGGATGTATGGCATGTAAAAGTTATCTCCCCCTGTTTCTGACCCCTTGTGGGCCCAATGATCATTCTAGAGAATTAGTGGCCGGGTCCCTAACATCAGGATTCTGGTCAGCTAACATCGGGATTCTTGTGTTCCATGATACTGCAGGCCCTTGCAGGGGCCCCACCAGTCCGGTTTGTATGAAAGAGATCCACCAACCTTATTGGGAACAAACAGCTCCTAAGACATGGTTCCTTTTCACACTCTCAAAGGCTGAATGATGGCTGCGGGGCTAAGATGGATTCAGGTTGGGAGGGGAATTCTCTATGGGTACACCGGCACTTTATGCTAAAATGTTGCCCTACATGAGCAGCTAGACCTCGTGGGACTGACTCCCATTGAGTTGAGTGTCACATGGGCCCGAGTAGGGGGTGAGAATATGTGTTTGGGTGAGGAGGTCACATCATCGAGGGTGGGGGTTGTGGAATGATGGAATTACCTATAGAATGGCCATTTGTTATTGCTGAACTGGGATAGATCTATCACGGGTTTGGGTCTGGGCATACACCCGGAGTGTGGCTGTATCATGAGGAGTGGGTGGCGAGTGGGGTGGGGAAGGGGGCCACTATCCTCACATGCAATATGCACTGGACCGAGGCTGATACACCTTCGAATATGGGTTTAGATTAATTCATCTCATACAAACCTTGTAGGCCCGATGATCATGCTAGAGAATTAGTGGCTGGGTCCCTAGCCTAGCAGTGCAATACAGTACATGATAGCCCCACCCAGTTTACCATGTGCTGTGGACACAAGTCAGAGTGCACCTATAGGGCAGGTATTATACTCGCCCCAGGATCGTGGTCACGATAGTGAGGGGACCAGGTGTTGCGTAACACGGGGTCGAAAATAGGCAGTACATATATATATTGAAGGATATATATATATATGTATATATATATTGAAGGATATTTCTCTTTTCAGCTATGTAACTATGTAATATTGTTAGAGTTTGTCGGATATAAATAGCAGAAAGGGAAATAGAGGGGAGGAAAAAGAGAGAAGTTGAAGGGATATTAATCGAAACAGGATTGAATTTAACCATAATTAACCATAATTCAAACATGAAATGGGGATGGGAATTTAAGAGGTAACTTCCTGATGGAAGGAAAAGTAAGCAATACTTAGAATTATGGTTATAATAAATAAAACAAAACCAATTCTAGACAATTAAGTATTGGTAAAGAAGGGAGGTAGAGATTGAGAAGAGCCTGAGCCTAGGTATGGTGCACCTGTCTTGGCTCCATAGTCATAGATCTATGGTATTAATTTCCACAGGTGTTTGTCAGCAAACTGATGTGGAAATCGATCTACACACTGTATGGTCGGTAGGGAAGTTTTTTTATTATGTATTGTCTGTAATGTTTTTTTCTGGTATTTTTTGTAAGTCCAGCAGTGCAGCTATGGAGAGAAGGAGTAAACAGGGGGTAAAGGAACATTAGAATAGCAACATTGAATGCTCAAGGGATTAACACACCACAAAAGAGATTACTGGTATATCACTTTTTAAAACAATCAAACATACAGAGATGTGCTCTCCAAGAGACTCACTGGATAACAGGTGAGGAGAAAAGAATGATATCTAAGGATTTCCTGCTGATATTTAGTCAATCCTCTTTTCAAGAGATATATCACCAGGAATAATATATCAGGAAGGTGATTTGGAAGCTAGATATGTGATTTTGATTTGTAGGCTTGGTATTGAGACTTTTACTTTGGTTAATCTCCATGTACCAAATGAATCTCCAGTTAGGTTTTTAAAGAAGATGTTTATTGAGATTGACAGAAATTTGCTACTTATAGGGATTTTAACTGTACAATTTACCCAAAGTTAGATAAAAAAAATATGTACCTTTAGGAAAACAGATGGGAATGTGATTAACAATGCAAAAAGACTGAGGGAATTTATAAGGGATAATGCTCTGTTGGATACGTGGAGTATTACACACCCCAAGGTTTTAGACTACACTTGCTTTTTGAAAACCCACTTAAGTTACTCAAAGATAGATATGATATTTGGAGAAAGACACTTATCTAAACTAATTTAAAACATAGATATCAGAACCTTAGTGTGGTCAGACCACAATCCTGTTGTCTTGAAAAAAAAAAGGATGAAACAACTAGAGGATAAACCATCTTTTGCTAAATAAAGAGGATTATCAACAACAATTGAAAAAAAATAATGGAGAATTTATTTAAGGAAAATTGGGAGAGAGAGGTTGCTGCCCCCATTACATGGTGTGCGTATAAATGTGTGATTAGAGGCGAATTGATCAAAATGGGAGCTAGAGAAAAGAAGAAAAATCCATATGGATTAGCAGATTACTATAATAAACTTGAGGAGCTAACTAGACAAAACAAACTTAGCGCAGCTAGGGAGATAACACCAAAAATAGTGGAGGTGGAATAAAACATAAAAGACTTACTTATGGATAGAGTTAATAGAGGCTTAGAATGTATTAATAGATAATGGTACTATAAAGGAAATAAGTTCAATAAAACAATGTCTAACAGATTAAAAATAAAAGCAAAGAAAAACATTACAGAAATAAGGTCAAAGAACGAGATACTATTGACTCTGGAAAAGATTGGGATAGCCTTTAAAGAATTGCATTACCAATTATAACCTTCAAACTAAACCTACTCCAGAACAAATAACAGAGTATTTAGATAAAAGAAATCTACCTTATTTAACAGACAATCTATCTAAAATATTAAATATAAAGATCTCAGAGAATGAGGTGGAAATGGCTATATACAAGATGAAGGAGGGGAAATCACCAGGCCCGGATGGATTTAATAATCTGTTTTATAAAATAATGAAAGATGTTATAAAGGAACCTAATGCATTCAATGTGATAGCGGAAGGGAAAGATGTACCTAAATAATTTTTGCAAGCAAATATAATAACAATACCGAAGGAAGGGAAAGACCCTGAATTGGTTAGTAATTATCGACCTATCTCGCTCATTAATACCGATATTAAAATATATTCTACGGTACTGACAAAACAGTTAAAGCAAGTTGTCCCCACAGTGATCCATCTGGACCAGGTGGGCTTCGTCCCTGGAAGATCATCCATAAATAATGTCAGGAGATTGATAGATATTTTGGGGTGGGGAAGGGGATCCCTGAGGTACCCCACTGGTGACAAGTCCAAGCTTCGAATATATTCTATTGACTACAACCCTCTGTTGCCTGTCACTCAGCCACTGCTGAGTGACAGGCAATGTAAGCAATGTCTACTGTACCACCCTGATCTATAATTTTATTAAAAAAAATCTCTCTGAAGTAAACCCATGTTGTCTCTGATCTTGAAATCCATGTGTTTTTAGATGTTCAACAATCCTATCCTTTAACATGGTTTCCATCACTTTCCAATCACACTACTGAAGTAAGGCTTACTGGACTATAGTTGCCTAACTCCTCCCTATTACCTTTCTTGTGAATGGGCACAACATTTGCTAACTTTCAATCTTCTGGGACTACTCCTGTTAACAGTGATTGGTTAAATAAGTCTGTTAATGGTTTTGCTAGTACACCACTAAGCTCTTTTAATAGCTTTGGGTGTATTCCATCAGGTCCCATTGACTTATTTGTCATTACTTTTGACAGTTGAAATAGAACCTCTTCCTCTGTAAACTCACGTGTAATAAATTACTCATTAATCCTTTTTTTTAACTGAGGTCCCTTTCCTTCATTTTCATCTGTAAATACAGAACAAAAATATTCATATTCATAGACTATGACATAATGGTACATATTTTGCTGGCAGCAAAAATCTGTATAGCTAGAAAATGGAAATACTGTATTCCGCCATTATGGATCATGGTTAAAAATCAACTCCTCTTACAATTAAATATGGAAAAAGAAATAGAGAAGTACCAACATTTTACTCTGAAGAGGAATTACAAATGGGACCTATGGATAAAATTGATCCCTGAGTGAGCATGATAAATAAATACCCTAGAAAAAGATGTGATGATATTTAATCTCTCTAGGAGCTGCCCTGCCGGACATGTATGTAGTTTTATATGTTCCTCCTTTCCAGTAAAAAGGAAAGGAGCATATGTGAAATGTGTGATCTTGCAGAAGGGAGGAGTGTTTTAAAATTGAATGTTCAGCATGATTTTATCTTTTTGTATGGTCGATTTTTCTATGTCTGTTTTTGAATGTTTTGTCAACAATAGTCAAAAAATGAGTAAAGAATAAATGAAAAAAACACTACATGGGGTCTGCATGTTTGGTAGGCACACAGTGGTACTGGAGGTGGTTCGGGAGGTGGGATGGAGGGGGAGATGGCCAATGCTAACTGACTGACTGGGAACCCGGTCACTATTGATACGCTCCCGACTATATGCCCCTATATGCATTTTTTATATTCCTTCTCTATGCCTGATGGTTATACTAGTGACCGGGACCCTGACCTCACGTTGGACCTCACATTGGCTCCCCCCCAACAGTCCACCTTGAAAGCGAGATAGTATATACAGTTATTGGGGTTGTCCAGACCTGCCCTGCAACCCTGATCATGACCCGTGAGAGTACATCAAGCATGTGCCTGCCATTTTTGGGTGTACCCAGGGGGATGACATGACTTGGGGTGAGCCCAGGCTCTAACTTTCACTAAGCTTTGGTTTCCCTTGTTTTATAGTTTACTACCCTCAACTACGTGGCAAGCACATATCTCAGAGGGGCGAACGCAAGTGTTCAGGTCGGTGACGCGGGTGGACACTGGACAGTTGACTGGACCTAGATCCCCTGTGGTGTCCTTGGCTCGGATGACTGACCCTGAGTGACCGTGACTGGACAGTAGACACGTCCCCACAAACAGACGCACACCTAGTTAGGTATATCGAGAGTGGGTTGGGGATTACTGGTCCCCACCCCCACTGCCCGCCCAGTGCGTCATGTTGGGCACCACCTGGTCAAGAACAAGCTGTGGAACATTTTCCAGAGCCTCTTGGAGTTCTCCCCAGACCCTGAGTCCATCCCTTTCTGACTTTTAACTACTCATTCTCCCCCCTTTTTTTTTCCCATCTCCTCCTTCCTCCCCTACAACAGCAGGCAGAAGGATGCCCAGCGGGTTCTCCCCTGTGCACCTTCACCTTTAGTTCAATTATGTCAGAGGCCTAAATATCCCAGAAAGGCACTCCCACCTCTTGCGTTCTCTGTGGTCAGCCAGGGCCTCAATAGCCTTCATTCATTAAACACATTTCCAGGATCACAACGCTCCCACTCTCCCATTTCCCCACAGGATTCTTTGCGAACCATCCAGACAGAAAGCAGGTGGGGATGGCTATCCTAATTGCCAACACAGCCCCACAACCCCCTTCCAATATCTCTCTAACCTTGCTGATCCGAGGGGCCTTTACCATTTTCTGAAAGGCACTATTGCTGGACGTCTCTTCACCCTGGAAAGTATCTACATAGCTACGAAAGTATCCAAGAACAACACAAGTTCTTGGCGTGCTCTGGAATGATTCAGAGAAGGAATTCTTATTGTGGCGGGAGACCTCAACATAGCTCTTGACCCACGCATGGATACATTCAGGGGCTCCTGCTCACTAGCAGCCACCTACCGACACAAGGCTCTAACGGCAATTAGGAACTCCGGCATAGTGAGAAGACCAAGATTTCTCCTTTTACTCCACGTTGCTCCACCCTACAGTAGACCGGACTACATTTTATTTCCCATGAATACCTTACGCTTCTGAAAAAGAGCGAAATCTTCCAGGCAACGTGGTCTGACCACTCACCGATCTTGACCAGCATACACTCCCCATTATATAAACCGAAAGAAAGGAAGTGGAAGCTAAATTAACAGATCATTGAGAAGATGGAACCGACAGCAGAGGCTAAGACAACCTTGCAACAATACTTCGGGGAGAATGACACGCCAGACATGGACCCGCTTCTCTCGTGGGAAGCACACATTCCAAGATTACCAAAATCCTAGACTCGAACCTGCCCTTTAAACCCCTACCAATGCTGTTGTATCATAGAACGCTCTTTCTTTCAGTGTATAAGCGCTCCCTCATGAGACATTTGCTAAATGCTGCCAGATCTCTTATTCTGCTTGAGAGGCGTTCAGCAGAACGTATACGACATGGAATTTCTACAGGCCTCCTTACGTGGCACTTCTGAGAAATGCGCCCTGACATGGACCCCCTGGCCTACATAGATGGTGCGACATGCATCCCAAGAGGTTTAGGGGCCTACACTCTCTGCGGGGAGAGACCAATGGGGGCTTCAAACTCTCCCGCAGGACTGGAGCAGCTGAATTAGCCTGTCACATTCTGGTGGTGATGACCAGCCCTTGTTGGGGGCATGGAGCATCTGACATGACGGTGATAAGGTCTTGAAGGCACTGGACGTGCGGGTACCTGGATGTGATGCAAACCCCGATATGTAGTGGGACGCTGCGTGTGGTGGGTTTGTGTGTTTTTTTGTTTGTTTGTTTTGTTTGTTTTTTCTCTCTCTTCTCATCCTCCCCTGCTTTCCTCCCTCTACTTTTCTTCCCCCCCTTTTTTCTCCCCCCACTTCTTTACCTTCTTACACAGTGCTCCTGGGACGGCCAGGGATTTGAGGGGCTGGGAGGGAGAAGGGGGATTTAAACACCCTTGATTTTTCGCAGACCAACCTGGTTTGGCTAGTGTACACTGCTCGGCAACTGCGCCACCTAACTATCACACGCCTGGCATGTTCTATGTGACTGCAGGATGATAGTAAATAATATTGCTCAATACATGACTTCACTAGGACTGATTTACCAGACAGGCACAGAAGCCCTCTGTAAGAGTTAGATGTGGGGCACCATAGTGATCAGACATTCACCGGTACTAAGGATCTGACCATATTGATGTTACACTACGCAGCGTCTTAAGCCAGGACAGCTCCATGTGAAAAGTTACATATTTGGTTTGAACAATCATTCTCACAATTGCTAAACTTTCACTAGGCTGTGAGTGGCTCAATGTGCACTAAATATGCTCATTTGAAGGTAAATGGAAGAAACAAAAATAAAGATTGTCTAAAAAAGAGATAGCTAACACATATTTCGATTAGTTTTCATTTTACTTCATTGCAATAACTTAGAAATCTAAAGTAGGTTAGAAAACCAAGTGCAATTTGTATTTTTGCATTAATGCATTCATTTTAGACATAGCTGTCTCTCATAATCTTACTGTGATAACATTCAGCTTATCCTTTTAAAAAAAGCAAAAACCATTTTAAGCTGTGAAATATTTTCAACATTCAAAAACTGGTGATGCTTCCTTTTTATTTAGAAGTATTCTATACATAAGCTTGGTGACAACCCAATGGCAACTTGAAAGATTAATTATAGACCAGGTAGTATGAAAGTTTTTGAATTCAGCTGTGTTCAAACCGTTTTGAGTTGGTCATTCTCTTCTGCACCATTGTCTACAGAAAGCAGGTCCACTGATCTCCCCAGTATCAAAACTGAAGGTAGTTTTTTAAGGTCATGGTTATTTAAATAGAAGAAATGTGAACCAAAAAAGGCAAGTCAAAATACATTGAAACATTTAAAACATCCAAGAAAAATTAAACTTTGTCCAACATTGCCTAATCGTACTACTATAGGGCATATATTTTACTTATTTTTGAATTCCTAAGGGTGATGAAAAAAAGGCCAATGTATGTGCGTCCAAAGAACATTTATCAGATTATATTTCTTCAGCAGCCAGCCCATTTATTTAGTATTTCAACTGGGATTAAATCCAGTCAAAATGAAAATAAAATATATTAACAACCATTTCTTTCTCATATAATGGATAAGATGCAATACTTTATAAGAGTGTCACACTTCAGGACTTGATACATATTCTACATATTGCGTGTGTTTTACTATATGCAGCTGCATATCCTCATTTGGATTAACTGTCTGCAGTCTATACTGCACACTGTATTTTGTATACATTTGCAATACCTGTAATGAATAAATTATTCCATTTAATTATACTTGCATTAATCTGTATTGATCATTTTTGTAATTATACAGTATAACAACTCATTCTGATTATGCAATTGAGGTGTCATAAAAAGACACATTATTGCACTTATATACCAGATAGAGCGAAACATAGAAACATAGAATGTGACGGCAGATAAGGACCATTCGGCCCATCTAGTTTGCCCAATTTTCTAAATACTTTCATTAGTCCCTAGCCTTTTCTTATAGTTAGGGTAGCCTTATGCCTATCCCACGCATGCTTAAACTCATTTACCACTATTTGTTCCCTGTATGCTTGTCACTGATGTGTATATATATAAAATTGACAGTACCAAAAATAGGCCAATGAGTAACCCCAGCCAAATGATGAGCTGGAGTGTGTGGAGCAAATGGTTATAGAATGATTGTATGACCAGTGGTTTTATGGACTGTAGGGAGAGAGCTGGGCACACAGATCAGTGACTTTAATTATTATAACTATTATGACAATGCAACAAGTATATTTCACAAAGCAGTACAATGTGTAAACAGAACTAAGAAAACAGGAATGTATATGTGTGTGTGCTTAACCATCTGTTGCTCTTTCCCTACTAACATATCAGCTCATTGATAAGGCATAGCATATGTCATTATAATTCATACAAGTTATGCCTTGTCAATATACCAATATGTTAGAATGGAAAGAAACATATACAGTTAACAACACAGACAGTCTTTGGATTCTCTTTCAGCTCTTGCAATTCCCTCTTGAATATGATGCAATGTTCTGAAAAACACATAATTAATCGCTCGTTAGCAGCAATGTTTATGCACTGAAAAGAAACAATTACTAACTAAGCACTGGGAAACCCCTAGAGCAGATCTGTGTCTGGCAATGTCTTTATGGGATTAATTATCCAGCTTGTTTATACAGTTATCACTATCTGTACATGTTAATGATTAACTTACATACATTATTGTGACAATTCATTATGGAATTACTGTGCAATGCAATGGCCACAGGAAAAATAATGATTTAAGTTTATGTAATTTAGATATTGTGAGCAAAGATTGACATTTATTTATACAACATATTCTTATTAAAATTATTATAATTTTGACATTGTGCATGTTACATATTATTTAATTTCTGATTTTATAAAGATGCTGATGTTATCTTTATACATGGTATTTATAAATGATGGTCATCCTGAAAGTCTAATCAGGCATACCTGGCAAACTGCTATTTCCTACATATTAAACAAAATAATGAATTGGTAAATTGCAACGATAATACAATTAGTCAAGGAATGCACAATCTGTGGACTTGGGTTCACCTCACTGGCCTTGTACTTATTGTGAAATATCTAAGAAACTCAATAAAGTATAGTGTAACATTCTTAATTAATTAATTAGGGAGTGGGCAACATATGATAAAAAAAGACAAATGGTAAAAATATATGTACGATTTGCATGGGAAAAGTCTTGCTTGAAGTTCTTTTTATGCTATTTGGTTAGCATATAAAAATAGATATATAGTTTAAAAAATGGCTGATTACTTCCAACAAAACTATAACATTGAATACATGAAAAAATAATGTGTATAATCTGTTGTTGATTTCCTTACCAACCAAGCAAGCAGGATGATACAGACAATTAGTCATGGAACTTGGACTTTATGAAAAAAAAAAAACTTGGTTCCATCAGAATTATTTACTATAGTCCAAATGGCAGTGTAACGAATGGTGCAGAACCATTTGCTGCTGTAGTACTAGTCAGAATGCAAAATCCAGACATTTTTGATGGAATTCAAAAATATTCAGATTTTACAATTCAGGCACTGAATAGGCATAAATTTGATTTGGATCCCAGCTGGATGGAATGCTGATGGACTGCTTAAATCCAGACTGAATTAATTAAACCCGAGCCTGGATAGTTAAAATCTAAAAAAATAAATATCTGAACAGTTTCCCACAGCACTGCCAACAGGATAAAAGTTGTGCTTGGCCAGCAACTAGTGACCACTCATGGCCAATGGCTAAGGGCCCTAATATAAATTAGAATACATATGTTAAATCATGGCACATAGTGCCCTCCTAGTCTGGGGGTGGGGGTCCTATTTGTAGTGAAACACTAGTTCTGACAAGGACTTTTCCTTCACTGCATCCGTGAAGACAGGTACTCAGGAACAAGGCAGTGGAATGGATGACACACAGTTCTGGCATTACAAATGGTTTATTCAGCTCAGACACAGTCTTTTATGCACAGACCCCAGCATGGGGACTCCCTACAAAATATAAGATTTGGAGCTCCTGGCTTCTGGCATATCTTAGAGGGGCGGTGGGTGAGGGTGTAGTTGCACAGGGCAAATCTTTCTGTTTGCCCCATTCCCTCTCTGTCCCCCTCCTCTACCCATCACTGTTTTCCCCCCTTAACTTTTATTTTTTCTCAAACCCACCTCTTATCTATACTGAACTAAGCTTTGTACATGAAAACTCAAAAATGAATAATATTTTTTTTGCCTTTCAATGCTTCCAAAAGTTGCTATTTAATTGTCATTTAGCGCTGACATTGTCTTGTCTTCTTGCTCTTCTCTCTCTTCTCTTTTCTTACATTCTTACTGTAGTTACACCTCTTGTCAGATTTCCTTCATGGACTACATTGTATCGCATTTTATTAAAAACAATCAAATGCTATGTACCATGTCTATTTGCAACCTGTGCCATACTTGTATAATGATACATGTGTCTGTTAACTTAAAACTTGTAAATAAAGAATTAAAAAATAAATTGACCGAAGGGAATTGTCTGAGGATAATTGTGTATGAATTTACTTATACATCAAATTTTCCCATTAATCACATATCTGGGTAAGGTAGACAACATTGAGGGTAATAGTAAAAATAAATAAATAATACAAATATATATATATATATATGTATTCTTAGATAACTATATAAACAGATAGGAACCTACTTTAGGTGATATTCTGCATAGAGCACTACTGGGATACTGCCAGTGGCTGCTGCAGAGTGTGCCCGTATAGTATAAAATGCCCTTAATTCTTGAGATGGATTCTCAACATCAAACAAGGGATAACAGAAAACAGATTTGCATGAAAGGTTGTATATACAGTTGAGAACCTGAGGAGGCAGGCATCTCTAGCCAGAACCAGGGGCATATGTGAGTGTTTGTATGATGGGGGGGTGTAGGAGAGCGTGATAGGGTGAAGCTGGGTGTGGTCAGCAGTGAGTGATTGGCAGGGTGGGGTATAAATAGGAGCCATGTTATTTCCTTCCCCACTGCGATTTTATAATCAGCTAGGAATTGTTACTTTACTTTCCTGAGTATCTGCCACGGCCTAGAGCATGAATATCGATGCAGTGCTAGCTGCTCTTAGGCCCTTATTGATGGTGGCAGGCACCTTCAGGCACAACTTGCCTGCCTGCAGGTGGCTGCCGTGAATCCTGCTTCTTTTACAGGCGGCATTGGTACATCCTGATATATCCCTTGGCACATCCCTTGGGCCTGTCTTGGAAGTCTGGGGGACAGAGGCTAGGTGGGGTTCCATGGGACACTGTCTCCAAGGAGGGCAGTGGCCTGGCAGCCCCCCTCCTTCTCTCTCTTCCCTCCCTGGACATATTCTCTCCCCTGGGCAGGGTGTTCCTCCTGGGAGTGGATCAATTGGTGCTGGGGGGGTCAGGAGGGGACCTCTCTTACCTCTAGTCTCTCCACAGGCTTCTCCTATTCTGCCCATGGACATGTCTGCGCTGGTCCCTGATACTGCTCCTGTGGCTCCAGATGCTGGCCAGAATGTTCATCCTATGGTTCCTGTTGACTTCTCCTTCTGCCTTGAGTGGTGAGTGCCCTCTCTTGGGGGGTCTTGGAATGGGTTGGTGTGCGGGCAGTGGGAGCGCTAGCGTACTTCCAGTGCAAGGTGGGTTTGTTTCTTCATTGCAGGGTTTGCTGGATCGCTGGGAGCGCTATACCAGGGTTCTAACAGTGGGGCTGGGGGACAATTGCTGCAGTGGGTTCAGATGGCTTGGAGGGGCGATAGCTGCAGTGGGTTCAACCCCAGCGGGGTCGACAGATCTGTCCTTTTCCATACTGGTTCCTTCCCCAATGGTTCCGGCTGTGCCAGTTTCTTCCCCATGATGGCTGGCCTGGGGACTTCGGTTTTGGGTCAGGCGGTGCACAGGATGGTGTATGCTGGTCGGGCCCTCTGAGCCTACACCTGAAATAGGAAGTTAGGGAGAATATATGGAGGGGGAAATTTGTAGAGATGCCAAGGAATTGGGGAAAGAGATGGAATAGCTTAGTTTTTTGAAGATTCCAAAAACATTTGGGAATCGGGGCTTTTCCATCCTGGTCTGTGTAATAGGGAAGAAAGCCCCTGCCAAGTGCTAGACCCTCCTCTGCTACCAGGATACAATTTGGAACGCGTGTCACGTGTATGGGAGGTTGATGCCTTGGGACCTAAAAGGGTAGAAGCCAGTGGACGTCATTGCGATACTCCTGTGGTTAAAGAGGTATGTGAATCATGAAGCCGTGATTTTGTTACTGGCAGGATTTCAGGATAGGTTTTGGGTCCCCCACCAAGGCCGTGAGGCCTTGGCAGTGTGCCAGAAACGTCACTTGGTCAGGGATCATCCCGAAGTGGTACAGGACAAGCTCAAGAAGGGAGTGGCATTTGGGAGTATGACAAGCCCTTTTGGATGCACCTCCGGGTCTCACCCCTTAAGGTGGTCCCCAAGAAGGAGGCAGGTACCCTTTGACTGATTCACCACCTTTTGTACTCCTATGGCAGATCTGGTATTTATGACATCTCGGAGGAGCTTTGTAGGATTTGCTACTTTTCTTATGCTGAGGCGGAGCAGGTGGTGCGGGCTGCAGGTCCTGGGGACCTTATGGCCAAGATTTGTATATCCTTTTCCATCTTTATAAAGTTCCATTACTTTGTTACACAGGTCTTTTGACAGTTCTTTTCTGCTCTTCGACATGAGAGCTAACTGTCAGGAATAGGGGGAAACCTAACACAGAGTGTAAGTAAAGTAGTAAAGTACCGGACCTTAGAATGGCCGGACTGATGTTACTGAGAGAAAGAGAATAAACAGGATGAGGTGAGGTCAGGGAAGCCAGAGGTAGGACAAAACGAGAAGAACAAGCCAGGTCAAATGGATACCAGAGAGAAGAATAGTCAAGACAAGCCAAAGTTCAAAACCAGAAAATATACCAAGAATATAATGTGCTATCAGGACCAAGAGGAACCACAACAGGGCAAAGATCCTAACTCATGGGAGCCTTTTTATATTGTGACTGGATCTGTCTGGGATGATAACCACTGCCCCAAAACTTCATTTTTCGGACGTTTGGATGATTAATAACGTAAATTGGCTCTGCCCCTTTTTTCCATGGCATTTTAGCCCCACCTCCTTTTTGAGTCATAAGAGGGGTGGGGTTATCACGGCCGGCGCGGAAATGACTAAAGTTGCTGGAAGATTGCCAGGTCATGTCCCCAGAGTCCTGCAGATGAACGCCACTGAGACCAGACTCCTGAGTCTCTACAAAAGGTACCCTGACACACTCATTGACTATTGTACACAGACACTAATTTTAATTTAAAAAAACCACAGGTGTGGAAAATTAACCTTTTATTGCCATTTTAACCTGTGTGTGTCACTTTGTGTGTCAGGACCATTTGGGTGATTTCTGTTATCATTATGATTTAAAGTAATCACAGGATCACACAGTAACTCGTGTAGGTGTGATTTATAGGCCCCCAGGACAAATTGAAGAGTTAGATAATCTACTAGTTGAGGAAATAGCTAAAATGACAATGAAGGGGGAAGTTATCATCATGGGTGACTTTAATCTTCCTGATGTAAATTGAAAAACAAAATTAGCTACTTGTGCCAGGAGCACACATATTCTAAACTCCCTACTGGGATTGTCTCTAAAACAAGTTGTTGAGGAGCCAACTCGTAAAGAGGCCATACTAGATTTAGTGTTAACAAATGCAGATTTGGTATCAGATATTACTGTAGGTGAAAGTTTAGGATCCAGTGATCATCAGTCAGTGTGGTTTAATATAAGAACAGTGACTGAGTCACACCACACAAAAACAAAAGTTTTAGACTTTAGAAAAACAGACTTTTCTAAAATTAGAATATGAGTAGAGGAGTCATTATCAGACTGGAGCAATTTAAATGGAGTCCAAGAGAAATGGGATTATTTAAAAGTTGCACTATTGAAGGCAACAGAAAATTGCATTAGGCTTGTCAGTAAAAGCAAAAAATTCAAGAAACCACTGTGGTACTCCGCAGATGTGGCCAAAATAGTTAAAAACAAAAAGTTAGCATTTAGGAATTATAAAAAAAACCCAGAGTGAGGGAGACAAAATGATCTATAAGTTTAGGCAGAAAGAGGCTAAGCAAGTTATAAGAGCTTCCAAATCACACACAGAAGAGAAAATAGCACAGTCAGTAAAAAAGGGGGATAAAACATTTTTAGATACATAAATGAGAAAAGAAAAGTAAAACAAGGATTAGTTAGATTAAAAACAAAAGAAGGAAGGTATGTAGAAGAGGATAAAGGTCTAGCTGACTGCCTCAATGAATATTTTTGTTCTGTATTTACAGATGAAAATGAAGGAAAGGGACCTCAGTTGAGAAAAAGGATAAATGAGTCATTTATTACACGTGAGTTTACAGATGAAGAGGTTCTATTTCAACTGTCAAAAGTAAAGACAAATAAGTCAATGGGACCTGATGGAATACACCCAAAGCTATTAAAAGAGCTTAGTGGTGTACTAGCAAAACCATTAACAGATTTATTTAACCAATCATTGTTAACAGGAGTAGTCCCAGAAGATTGGAAGTTAGCGAATGTTGTGCCCATTTACAAGAAAGGTAATAGGGAGGAGTCGGGCAACTATAGGCCAGTAAGCCTTACTTCAGTAGTGGGGAAAGTGATGGAAACCATGTTAAAGGATAGGATTGATGAACATCTAAAAACACATGGATTTCAAGATCAGAGACAACATGGGTTTACTTCAGGGAGATCATGCCAAACTAATCTTATTGATTTTTTTGATTGGGTAACTAAAATTATAGATCAGGGTGGTGCAGTAGACATTGCTTACCTAGATTTCAGTAAGGCTTTTGACACTGTTGCACATAGAAGGCTTATAAATAAACTGCAATCTTTAAGTTTGGATTCCAATATTGTTGAATGGGTAAGGCAGTGGCTGAGTGACAGGCAACAGAGGGTTGTAGTTAATGGAATATATTCGAAGCTTGGACTTGTCACCAGTGGGGTACCTCAGGGATCTGTACTTGGACCCATTCTCTTTAATATTTTTATTAGTGATATTGCAGAAGGTCTTGATGGTAAGGTATGTCTTTTTGCTGATGATACTAAGATATGTAACAGGGTTGATGTTCCAGGAGGGATAAGCCAAATGACAAATGATTTAGGTAAACTAGAAAAATGGTCAGAATTGTGGCAACTGACATTTAATGTGGATAAGTGCAAGATAATGCATCTTGGACGTAAAAACCCAAGGGCAGAGTACAGAATATTTGATAGAGTCCTAACCTCAACATATGAGGAAAGGGATTTAGGGGTGATTATTTCTGATGACTTAAAGGTAGGCAGACAATGTAATAAAGCAGCAGGAAATGCTATCAGAATGCTTGGTTGTATAGGGAGAGGTATTAGCAGTAAAAAGAGGGAAGTGCTCAGGCCATTGTACAGAACCCTGGTGAGACCTCACTTGGAGTATTGTACACAGTACTGGAGACCGTATCTTCAGAAGGATATTGATACCTTAGAGAGGGTTCAGAAAAGGGCTACTAAACTGGTTCATGGATTGTGGGATAAAACTTACCAGGAAAGGTTAAAGGATCTTAACATGTATAGCTTGGAGGAAAGACGAGACAGGGGGGATATGATAGAAACATTTAAATATATAAAGGGAATCAACACAGTAAAGGAGGAGACTATATTTAAAAGAAGAAAACTACCACAACAAGAGGACATAGTCTTAAATTAGAGGGACAAAGGTTTAAAAATAATATCAGGAAGTATTACTTTACTGAGAGGGTAGTGGATGCACGGAATAGCCTTCCAGCTGAAGTGGTAGAGGTTAACACAGTAAAGGAGTTTAAGCATGCGTGGGATAGGCATAAGGCTATCCTAACTATAAGATAAGACTAGGGACTAATGAAAGTATTTAGAAAATTGGGTGGACTAGATGGGCCGAATGGTTCTTATCTGCCGTCACATTCTATGTTTCTATGTTTCTATCACGCAATTCAGGTTCAAAACAGGCTTAAATTTGACCTGGATTTCAGGCAGACTGAACACTGATGAACCACTGAAATTCAGAACAAATTAATTAACTCCAAGC
Organism: Pelobates cultripes; assembly: GCA_933207985.1. Lineage (NCBI taxonomy): Eukaryota > Metazoa > Chordata > Amphibia > Anura > Pelobatidae > Pelobates > Pelobates cultripes. The sequence continues at coordinate 15,480,632 of OW240914.1, read as the reverse complement.
CTTGAGGCTTAAAATCCATATCTGACTATAAAAATCTAAACAGTTTGCCCACAGTGCCACCAGCAGGCAAAGTGGTGCTTGGCCAGCATCTAGTATTCACATCTAGCCCCAACCATGAGTGATGACTGGTGGCCCTAATATAGATACCAAAACCACTAGTCATGGGTGGCAGTTGGCGGTCCTAATTAATTTTAAAATAAAAAGGCATCTATCAAGACTTGGCTGGTTCTGATTGACTTACTAGCCAACCAGTCAGAGAGCTTTTGGTCCTATAGCAAAGCATGAACATTTTGGATAGTTGAGCCTATATAAGGCTTACCTCGCTGATAGAGCTTACGCTGCATTAGCCCTCCATGGATGAAGATGGATTATATTTTATTGCAGTTTTGATTTTGTTCCGGCATGGGTTTTTATTTATTTATTCATTTATTTATTTTTTTATATTACTTATTGGTGTCAGTAACATTTTTTTAGACAGAAGAACAGAAGAATTAGAAGAGAGAAGACTTTTTGGGGGGGCTAAGTATATGTTTTTAAAATGTTTTAAATCGTTATCACTGTAGGGACTTTTATTTTTCCTAGGTTCCTAGGAGACTCTAAAGCCCTACCTGCCAGAGGGCATGTTATTATTTAAGCTGGAGGGAGGCACTAGGTCCCCCACTGGATCCCTAACTTTTTAAATCAATGTTAATGTTCCCATTTGTCATTCATGGGACAGGGAGGAATAATAAGTCATACACCTATATTTTTAATATAGGGCCACAATGTCAGCCTTGTTTGTGTGATGGGGGGACTCTAGGTCCTTACCCATGAATATTTACAGTAGTCACAACTCCCATGGGTGGGGGCATGTGAGCTATATATCCTCCCAAGCCATTGCTTGTTTTAAACATTTAGAAGGCTTGTCCCCAAGGCATGTCCTAACCCTCATCTCCTAAGCCTGTTTGCATATTGTTTTCTTCTCAGTAAAATATCCCCCTTGAAGTGTTAACTATTTGTGAACAAGGAATCACCTGGTTCTTTTTAGAAGACAGATACATTTTTTGTTTGTTTTTTTATTATTAGAGCGGGAAGCAATTGAAACAATTTGTTCTTAGTAGTAATATGACTATAGGACTAATAGAGCTACCACTTCCTGGACTAGTTATTCTAAGAATGATTAACTTAGAAGTGCATACATCTTTATTAGATTATTCTCCATCCAAACAACATTTTGGGGGGTTTAAGATGGAACTATGTGATAACCAGATGGTTAAATTTCATGAAGTCTTGTAACACGGATATATTTTTTTGCTTCCAGGTGATTCCCTGCCTGTGCTCTGACTCGGTGCACCACAACGTAAGGGTATTAGGGTATTTGGGTATTTGGGTGCATAAGCAGATGGTGCAGATAATGCTATATTTCACAGAACCACCAGGGAATACACATCAATGGCAGCACTGTTTGACCACCAAGTTTCCTCCAGACACACAAGTGATGGAGGCAGGGAGTTGAAGTGTGCACTACTGGAGAGAGAGCAGCACTAAGAGAATGTAATTGTTTCTATGTGTGTCACTGTGTTTATGAGTATCCGTGAATGCATCTGTGCATGTGTCAATATGTGGATCTGTGTCTGTGAATTGGTGCATGTATGTCAGTATATGTCTATGTAACTGTTTATGTGTGTCAGTTTGTGTGTTTCTCTCAAAGTGTATATGTGTGTATATGCGTCTGTGGACATCTATGTGTGGCTGTCTGTGTGTGTAACATTGTGTATGTGTGTGTGTGCTGCATTACATTTGTATTTGTGAATACACATATACACATTTCTTTGCAATGACCGATTTTACACACAAAAAGAGCCTTGCATTTAACTGTCAACACAGTACCTCATTAACAAAGGAAATATTAATTCTGGGTAATAGTGAAGTGGTAACACAGGAGCAAAGAGTGCCCATGCAGAATATGAATAGAAGTTAACGTTTTTATTAATTCCCCATTTGACAAATACATTTAACACAATTAAGGATAGTAGGATATATAAATTAAAACTGTTTGTGGATGATGTGCTACTGACTTTAACAGAACCTGAAACATCCATAGAGGTAGTTTTAAGGGAGGCTGATAAATATGGAGAGATGTCAAATTATAAGATTAATATACACAAGACCCAGGCAATGCCGTTGGATTTGGACAAACCAACAATTCATAGATTAACTAACAAATACTAATTTTCATGGACTAATGTTCATTTGTTCGCTCATTTGAAAATTGTTTCATGGCCAAACAGAGAGAATATACAAGTTATTGATCTGTTCAGAAGGATTTAAGAGTATTACTCAATTAAAATGTGAATTTAATATCCCAATGTGCCAATTTTTTAACATATACGGAATACAATATTACGCTGTAAAACATCAATGCTCTGAGGACAAGGTAGAATAATTTTCTCAAGTAGAAAAACTGCTTAGTAATGTCTATCAAACAGGCTTTTTAAAAAGATGGTACTTCATGCTGGGACAAATTCTAACAGTATTACCCAATACGCAGAGTGAAAGCCACAAGTATAATTAGAGACAGAAAGAAAGAAAGTCCCTAAGTCAGTCCTTGGAATGGCCGGATAAAAAAGAAACTACAAGAAATGCCAGAAACAAGCTAAGGTCAAGGAAAGCCAGAAATACAAAACAGTGAGGAACGAAGCTGGGTCAGGGAAAAAAACTGAAATCAGAATAGTCAAGAGCAAGCTGGGTCAAAACCAAAGAAATATCAAAAGGATACAGGAACGTACTGAGGGGACACTAGAGAAACAAGGCACACTAGGAAACACAACAGGGCACTGTTTTAGGAGCAGGCTGGGCTTTTATATGATTGGGGGTGTGATTATCATAACCACGCCCCCAAAAGGTATCTGTGCATTGAGCTCTGTTGTTTAGAGCTCTTCTGACCTCATGGTGCCGGTACGTATGCAATGCGTCCTTAAAAGGGGTGGACACATAGCAGCTGGCGTCCCTGATGCTGAATGGAGCCTCTGACATCGGCAGATCGGCGGACCGATAAGGTAAGTGGATGGAGGCTTACATTACCAGCCTCTTAGAACCGCCCACCGGGTGGGAACCACAAGGACGATCAGGAAAATGAGAATGGAAAGCCTAGAGGAGATGAGGAGAATGGACATCATCAACCCCAACTCAGGACCTCTCTTCAGGACCATAACCCTTCCAATAAATCAAGTATTGAAGGACTCCCCTGCAGAGACAGGAATTCACAATAGACTGGACCTCATATTCATCTTGCCCTTAGACCACAACAGGAGCAGGAGTAGGAAAGGATCTCATGAACTTTTTGCAAGTAAGGGGTTTCAATAATAAAACATGAAAGGTATTAGGGATACGCAAGCAGAGGGTAATTGCGACCTGTACGAAACTGGGGTCACACGTCTCAGTATCCGATAGGGGCCTAAGAAACAAGAAGTTAATTTCTTGGAAGGTACTTTCAGGTTGATATTCTTGGTACTGAGCCAAACCCTATCACCCACTTGATAAGTCAGAGCTGCTCGTTGGTGTCTGTCAGCGTATTTTTTCTGCAAGGTGACTTTATGAGTCAGAATATGTTGAACCTGCTCCCATGTGGCCCTCAGGTCACCCAAATATTCCTCTACAGCCGGTACCTCCAATGAAGGAAAGACAGCTGGAAGAACAGAAGGATGGAATCCATACTTGAGGTAAAAAGGATTGTGGCTCATGGACTCTCATTGAGTACAATTGTGAGCAAACTCTTCACAGGGAAGCAGCGTCGCCCAGTTCTCCTAGTTGTCTGAGATAAAACACCGTAGGTACTGTTCCCAAGATTGGTTAGTCCTCTCAGCAGCACAGTTAGATTAAGGATGATAGGCTGATGAATGACATAACTTGATACCTAGTTGGTTAGTGAGTGCCTTCCAGAATCGGGAGACAAATTGAGGACCCCTATCAGACACTATCTCTTTGGGTATGTAAGCAGAATACTTCTCTAGCAAATATATCCGCTAATTCGATAGGAGCTTAGGCAAGGACACAAAATGTACAAGCTTAGAAAATCTATCCGTGACAGTTAAAATAATTGTATGACCCTCCGATTTAAAAATCACTATAAAATCAATGGATTTGCTGGGCCAGGGTTTTTTAGGAATGTCCAAAGGTAGCAACAGACCGCAGGGTAAAACATGAGGAATTTTAGATCAAGCATATATGACAAGTTTGCACATACTCCTTCACATCCTGCCTAAAAGAAGGCCACCAAAACTGAGCAGCAAGGAGATCACTGGTCTTCTTAGTGCCAGGATGGCCCACAGTCTTGTTATCATGGCATAAGGACCTCTCTACGAAATTCTAAAGGGATGAACAGCCTATCCTGTGGAGTCTGAATAGGTGCTAAGATTTGTACGTCTTTTAAAGACCTAATGAGATCTGAACCAATGTTGAGTTGGATAACTGATATCTTATATTTATGGATAAAGATCGTAACAGGGATGGACGAGCCCTCTAGCAAATGATGCCATTCTTTAAGGGCCACTACAATTGCTAAGAGTTTTCTATCTCCTATCTCATAATTCTTCTCTGTTTTAGAATGTGTTTTAGAAAAGAATCCACATGGATGTAGGCGTTGATCAGGAGACAAACATTGGGAGCAAATAGCCCCTACGCCTATATTGGATGCATCTACCTCCAAAAGAAAAGGGAGTGATGGATCCGTATAGACTAGGATAGGTGCTGGAGCAAATGCAACCTTTAGAGTGTCAAAGGCAGTAAATGCTTCTGGAATCCATCCCTGACTAGCCCTTTTTTGTCATGTTTGAGATAGGCGACATCATGGAGGAAAACCTTTCTATAAACCTCCTATAGTAGTTGGAAAACCCTATAAAACATTGAATGACTTTCAACACTGTGGGTAAAGGCCATTTGCAGATCGCATCTATTTTTTGAGGGTCCATTTCGAAACCGAACTCAGAGATGATATACACCAGAAAATGCACCTTTTCCTGATTGAATAAACACTTCTCTAATTTGCCGTACAAGCCATTGTTCAACAATTTACATATGACTTTTCTCACATGCATATGTTGGGTGTCAATATCTGGGGAATAAATTAGATTATCGTCTAGGTATACAATAACAAATTCCTGCAAGTATTCTCGTTGTTTATCAGGTCCTGGAAGACGGCTTGGGCATTACAAAGTCCAAAAGGCATGACTGTGTATTCATAATGCCCATACCTGGTATTAAAAGCCATCTTCCATTCATGCCCTTCTTTAATCCTCACAAAATTATATGCATCTTGTAAATCCAGTTTGGTGAAGATCCTGGAACCTCTTAACTGGTCAAATAGTTCTGTGTTCAGGGGAATGGGATAAACTTTGTGTACGGGGATTTTATTCAACCCCCTGTAATTTATACATGGCCTGAGATCACCCTCCTTCTTTGAAACAAAAAACAACCCTGCTCCATCAGGAGAGGAAGACCTTCTCATTAACCCTTTCTGTAGGTTCTCCTGAATGTACTCCTACAATATCTGATTCTCTTTGAGAGAGAGAGAGTAAACAGTGCATCTCGGTGGCATAGTCCTTGGCAACAGTTCAATAGGGCAGTCATATGGCCGATGCGGTGGTAACTCATCTGCTTTCTTTTTGTCAAAGACCTCTTTTAAGTCTTGATATACCTTGGGCACATCTGTGTATAATGGAGGCAAGACAAGCATGTTTATGAGACCCATTGGTCTGATCCTAGTGGTACAAGAAAGACCCAATTTAACAACCTCTCCTGACTCCCAATCTATCTGTGCATTATTTTTATTTAACCATGGGTACCCCAAAACTACAGGGAAGGACAGGGAGGAAATAACTTGCAAAACGAGAATCTCCTTATGAAATGCCCCAACCATCATAAGGATCGGAATAGATTCCCTAGTAATGGTGGGCTCCTCAAGAGGTCCTCCATCTATGGCCTCTACGGCCAAGGGTGTTGTTCTGTCTTGGAGAGGGATTGCATATTTCTCAACAAAGAATCTATCTGTGAAGTTATTACATTTCTCAGTTAAACCTAGAGGGATTCTATAAGATTGCATGATTATACAACCATGTAGATGGAAGAGATTTCTATATAAGAGTTGTCTGATACCTGCAAAAAATTTGTAAAAATATTCTCTCTCTTATGACCAGTCAGCAATCTAGACTTAGTCTATAATGAGTCCTCTAATGATTTTATTCCCAATTTGAAACAAATAAGGCAAAACAAATAGACACAGCCTTGATTGTAATAACATAAATAGAGTGAAGGAAAACAGCAACTAGTAGGCAGAATTCAATAGTGCTGTGGATTTTCGCTTTGTTCCTGGTGATCTTTTATTGCACAGCAATTATCACAGAAACATTGGAACTTGGATACCCTGTACTGCTGTGTAGGATCTCCTTACTTATACACAGCTCAATTGATCTTTGATCACTGCATCTGACAGATACTGAAGGCAACATATGATCTCTTCTGTAGAATTCTATGTTTTGGATACTGATGACTAACGCAAGAAACCACCAATCTACGCCAAAATTCAAATTGATAGGCTTCTGTGCTGAATTATGAGATAATGTATACTGTTCGATAAATCATTCTTTAAAAAAATCTAATTAACAAAAATTTGAGAACAAATTAAAACAAAAATTACGACGTTGAACATTTTGTACCATAACATTTTTGAGATGAATAAACATTTTTTTTTAATGAATAATTTTCAGCCATATAATGGGTTTACGGGTGGTTAACTCAGCACATTGTTTTCCAATTTTTACTGTTTTTATTTCCATCCTAGCGGTTGAAACTTTAACAATTAATAGATAATCACCATATCTTTAAGATGTTTTATAACCAACATGTAACCAAACCATGATTTACCTATTATAACACATTCTGTTGGCTAATCAATTGAAAATGTAATATCTGGGAAGTTGGGCATTGCAACCCCAATTTAATAATTTTAATGAGCCTCTCAAATGATTTATCAGTTTTTGATACATTTTTAAAATAATTTTTCAAAGTAGTAAAATAGAAAATAAATATGAACCAGTCAATAGTGAAAGAATTTATATTTCGAGGATTTGAAATTCATAATTATCACCTGAAAATGTTGACTTTTATCATTTTCTTAATGGTGTATACAGCAACAGTGATTGGGAATCTACTTATCATTGTGCTGGTCTACAACTTTAAGCATCTCCATTCTCCAATGTACATTTTCCTTAGCAATCTCTCTTTGTCTGACATCTTGTTCACGACAAACATAGTTCCAAATTTGCTTTACCTCATCTTGGAAGACTTAGATAATACTATATCATTTAATGGCTGTGTCTTACAATTTTACATTTATGGTATGTTAGGTAGCACAGAATGTTTCTTTCTTACCACAATGTCTTATGATAGGTATTTGGCTATTTGTAATCCCCTCTATTATCACTCTGTCATGAAAATAACTCTACAAAAACAACTCATTACTTTCTCTTGGGTAACTAGCTCTATTGTAACACTTTTTCCTGTTATTTTCATATATCAACTATATTTCTGTGGACCGAATATCATAGATCACTTCTTCTGTGATATTGCACCACTTCTAGAACTTGCTTGCTCAAGCACCACTGCTTTAAAAATGGAAACCCTTATTTCATCAATCTACGTGGTTCTAATGCCATTTTTATTTATAATTTCTACCTACTTCCGTATTATCAAAACAATCCTTAATATCAAATCTGCCCATGGAAGACAAAAGACATTCTCTACCTGTAGTTCTCATCTGGTAGTTGTGAGCACCCATTTTTTGACCATAATTACTGTTTATAGCATTCCAACAACATCATACACGTCATCTGCAAACAAAATAAGATCTCTGCTTTACATTGTGGGGACTCCACTTTTCAACCCAATCATATATAGCTTGAGGAACAAAGAGGTAAAGATTGCTCTTCTCCAGTTAAGCTCTTTAAAAACAAACAATTCTTCTGCAATTGAGCTTCCTCTAAGAAGAACAAAAAATTCAAGTGGTCCTCACTTGTTTGGATGACCAGCCCCACCAGAGTGTGGCTATACATTGTGCCGGTAGTTTAAATTAAACTATATACTTACCTAATCTGTTCCTCCTCCTGCAAAATGGTTTCTAAAATGAATCTCAATTTGAATTATTAGTATCTTTTACTGCTGTTCTCACTATTGCGAATTGGAGCCTCAAGTCTTTTTGTGGTGTTAATCTTTGACAAACTTACTAAAATGTCTTCCAATATGTACAATAATTATGAGAAGTAACCAAGCCATCAACATTAACAGAGTATCCGAAATCCAAAATTGTAAGTAAAATGTAAAATAAGACTCAAAGAGTTTGCTATTGAATGTTCACAAGTAAACTATACTCACTAACTCACATAATGTAAAATGCAAGTAAAATAGAAATTGCTGACTTATTAATACAAAAAGTAAATAGCCATGTCTTGTTTTACTGTAGTAGCAGAAATCTAAGGAATTTTAAAATGGTAGCAATAATGGAACTTCATATTTGACAGTAATGTTGTTAAAACAGTATGTGCATGCATATCATTGCCTATAACGTTGCTAGGTAAACATATCTGTTTTCATAAAGGCTATTTAATATTCTAATTATTAAAATATATTATAAGAGTGCCACGTGTTAATCTGCTGCAGAGATATCCTGGATTAAACATGCTCTTTGGTAATATTCACATTATACATTTTAAAACAAGTTATGGGATACTTAAGTAGTATATAGGTTATAGGATATAGTATAGAATAGGCCAACATATGCCTCCTTTCTATTTTCTTTCTTTTTTCTTACATCTCTTCCTGCCTTTCTGACATTGTCTCTAGGAGATCCTTGTGTATTCTGCAAATCAACCCTACTAAAGCAGAAGTGATTTTCTTCAATCTCCACACTTGGTTTTTTATTCTATTTCATCCTCTGACTGTTTCCACTTCACCAAAAGCTCAAACCTTAGATGTCATCCATGAAACAGCACTTTTTGAAATGTTTGTTTTGAAAAACATATCCCATTTTTTTTGTTTTTAATTGTATTTCTTGTTTCTATATCGGAAGCCTTCTTTTGGATCAACAGCAAAAACATGCGAGAAAGGCTGAACTTGAGGAACACATGTCTCTCAGCTATGTAACTATATAACTATGTAACAGCATTTTCTTAATAGCAGTTAACTTGGGATTCCTCTATTCATCTATGAAAATATTGATACTAAAACTATTGATTTGGATGCATGGTTTCCAGCTTTCACTTCAGTCTTTCCAGTTTTGTAAATTGTTCATTCCTGTCTTAATAAAATGTTGCTTCTGTTAACCTTATGTATTCACTAGACTTGTGCATTTGTTTTCACATTAATTGCAATTTGTTAGAATTTGGGCAATAGGCAATCAAGGATGGTCATGCTGAACTTACTGTCAATTTTGGGAAATATTTATATTCTGTATATATTTTGCAGTACACTGATTTGCCCACTTTCATGCTTGGCTTATCAGGATAAATTTCCTGAAACAATTGTGTAGATGAAATCTAGAGTGAACCAAAGCATGACAAATTTTATCCAACCATACAAAACAATTTTAGGAAAAATTGATTCTACCAAACTGAATATTTTTCACAAACAGGTCTAATACTAAACTTCAATTTTAGAACCATACAGTACAGGATTTGAAACAAAAGCTAATTAAGAGTTAAAAATGTTGAAACCCACTTTTCAAAAACATGTTTTATTTATTTGTTGTTTATTGAAAGGTTTTCAATGTAGGGACATACAGAATATAAAAGGGGGAATGAAGAATCAGGGACAGAAATGGGATTTCATACAGCAATAAATTCAAGGTAATCTTAATCACACATCTGCACCTTTGAAATAGTTTATGGTGCTGGCGGAACATGGATCCAAGCCCTCAAAGTCCACCTTAGTGAAATAACTTAGTATGCATCCACTGTGATTTAGTATGCAACCACCAGTATTGTCCCACTGTTTGCAATGAGGTTAGGCTGAATCAACCAAACAGGTCAGATTGTGCTAATGGTCTTTGGGGTATTTAATCCCCCCTTTTTTAATGTCCTGCAATAGGACTCCTATTTGTGCAATCTGGTTCCAGATTACAGTATGTAACTGTTTGTGTCACTTATGCAGTGGTTTAGTCTTGATGTGTGATGGTTTGTGTTTAGTCATTCCAAGGTTTCCACGTCTCTATGAACATCTCTATATTTGGTTCCAATGTTGCTGAATAATAAGTAGTATTGATCTATTTTGTCAAGTAAAAGTGATGTTGAGGGGCAGGAATTTTTCTTCCAAGTAAGGTTCCTTGCTGTCACGATCACCAGTTTTAATATTTGTTTAGTGGAAATAGGAGGAAAATTTAGGTTGTAGGTTGGGCAATCCGGTTATATTTACCACTGTTAGCAAAGCAGATACTGTGTTCCAAAGGGATCTCATCCCTCTACATGTCCACCAGATGAGTAACATATTCCCTTTGCTCACTCTGCAGCACAAACAAAATGCCAGAGTGTTGGGTTACATTTTCTCTAGACAACTAGGGGTCAAGTATCATCTGTAAATACAATTGTTGTGTGCTTATATGTGGGTATAGCAAGCAGTAAGTCCACTTAGTGCATTAGAGGAGCAATATCATTGGTTCCCTATCTGTGTGTGTCTCTTTTCCGCCACCCATTGTTCCATGAATCTTAATTGTTTTTCTGAAATTGGATCCATAATGGGTTATTTTGTAGTGATATCTATTCACAAACCGGACTTTACATAGGACACGAGGCCATGCGTTTAGACTGGAAGAAAGAAGATTTCGTCTAAGGCAAAGGAAAGGTTTTTTTACTGTAAGAACAATCAGGATGTGGAATTCTCTGCCTGAGGAAGTGGTTTTATCAGAGTCCATACAGATGTTCAAACGGCTACTAGATGCATACTTGCAAGAACAGAATATTCAAGGATATAATCTTTCAATGTAGGGTAATAACTGCTTGATCCAAGGATAAATCTGACTGCCATTCTGGGATCAAGAAGGAATTTTTTTTCTAGCTTGTTGCAAAATTGTGCTTCAAACTGGTTTTTTTGCCTTCTTTTGGATCAACAGCAAAAAACAAATGTGAGGTAGGCTGAACTTGATGGACGCAAGTCTCTTTTCACCTATGTAACTATGTAACTATGTAACTATATAATTTGGGCATCTACAAAACGTCTACTATCGAACCATTAGCAACCTGGCAACTCTCTATATCCACCCATTGTATTGTGTCCTGTGGTGAATGAATCTTTACTTCTGAATCCAGCAACTTGGCCTTGAGCTTAGGGTTATTGTCATGCTGGAAAGTCCAAGAGCGTCTCAATTATGTATTATGTGTCTGTCAGACTTGGACAAGTTTTCATCCAAATTTTGGTTATTCGTCCATTCATCTGAAAGACAAATTAACAAATACAAATTATTACAAATAAAATGAAGAGCAATTAGCTTGTTTGCCAAAATGTTATTATTTTGTTTTATATTACAAAGAGGGAGCTAACGGTCCACCACTTCCTAAATCCCCCCATGCCCGACACTAACCCTTGGCCTATTAGGAGCATACTACTAAACAGCAAGAGCCAGTGACTGCTTGCCGTTAAAAAAAAAAAAAAAAAAAGACTGGGCAGCTACAGATACCCATGCAGCCATGCTGAGACACCTAATAAAACAATTAACTGATGGGGCCATAGTATCCTCCTCATGCCACCACCCATGCCCTGTGAGTGTGGACAATTTAATTAAACAGAGTGTCCCCCTCCAGCCCTTACATGTGAATACGGGTGGGGCTATTAAAAGGATGAACAGGGGGATATAGTGGTCCCCTGTGCTTCTTCTCATGTCCCACAAGTGGAGGCTATTAAAATAAATTGAGCGACCTAGTCCCCAAACAATGGTGTATTCATTTTTTTTTTATTTTACAGCTATTAAGTGTATTGTCACCACTATTATTATTAGGCTATGGTAGGGTTTTTTTTTTATTGTGGAGGAACTTGGGCCTCAAGGACCTCTAGTCACCAGTGGAGGTAACTAGAGGAGTGGGGACCCCTAGTCATGGGGAGGGGTTACATTTTAATTATTAGACCCGCTGACAATGGGTGGGGCATTGGTGGGTCAATAGGTCCACCCCCATTATTATTAGGCACACACCTTCTGCCAAAGGGTGGAGGCTTGGAGGGGAAAGTATGCCCACTCCCATTATTTTTAGGGCCAACACCATAATATGATAAATCCCCTAATGGATACTAGGTCCCCCTGCTTAGTTAAATGGCTCTCTTTCATGAGGCTATGATCTCCCAGTTCATTTTTTTTTTTAGTTAAATTGGACCTACGACAATGCTCCAGGTTCCAGTGGGGGAACCTCTCTTCCTCCAGAGAGTAAAGAAGGAATAGCTCTTACAAGAGCTCAGAGAATCCAAGGGAGTATAATGATTATAGCAATCCCTTGTAGTGATATAGCAGTTTCCCACAATAAGAGACCAGACTCTAGATTGAGGGTGAAGTAACTCTGTTTAATGCAAGCAAGGACTTACAATTTATACATACATTTAAATCCACAATAACCTAATTTACATACAATAGATTACATGGAGATCTATAGTACAAGGAAGGGTGGGGTCAGACAATAGCAAGGGCTGATGGGAGATTGAGGAGGGACAATGCAGCTAGTTTAAACTGGTCTGGCAGTATCCCTGGGACAACGCGCTGCTGGTGAAACAATAGGACAGGAAAAAAAAGTAGTGGAAGAGGCACAGACAAGCAATACACTCAGAGATAATTGAGTCAGAAACTGTACAAACTAAATTATCTCTAGGTACAGAAAAATACACAATTTACAAACACCCCAAAAGTACCCCCAAGATCCATGGAAACCCCACAAGAGTCACATCCTCGGATAGCCCTGAACTGGGTGACCAACATATCCAAAAATCACCCAGATCGGTTCAGTGGTTTGGTTTTTCCATGGAAGTCACTTTTTAACATGTCTTTTTGCAGGGCCCATAGTCTTTGGAACACGTGGCAGAGGCATTTCTGCCACAGGAGGGATGAAAATGAAAGAAAAAGGGAAAGACACACTAAATCATATTATAGATTGAGACTTGTAAGGGAAAAAAATGAAAAAGTTTTTTTTGTGTGTGTGTTTTTTTTTTTTATAGATTGGATCTTGAAGTAAACTTTACTCACCAGTTGGAGTAAACTTGGAATTAGTAATTAAATTAATAACTAAAAATAATAACTTAAAAAACGTGTAATGTCAGAATCCACACTCCTTGCTTTCGACAATTCAATAATATTTATTAAGAGGCTAATCAAACAAATAAACAATACATATCCATTTAAGCTAGTAAATGTTGCTACCAAAACTATAATTATTATTTTTGCAGCCCCTCTCCTGTTAGCATACCTATGTGTCTAGGAGAATGGGTTGCTTGGGGTTCTGCTCTTTACTGCTGAGGCTGATGGAAGCGAGTGCGTGGGTCTGCAGAAGCTCACTCCTGTGCTTATATCCTCACTGCTGTCTGTAGTGCCGCTGCATCTCTCTTTCCTCCGTCCTACGTGGGCTCTGTTATATTTCGGAAGAAGTAATCTGTTTTTACTTCCTACCAGCTGGCTAATATCACAGGGGCGCAGTTGCACTATTAAAGGGCTGTGGCGCTGTTTAGTAATAATATCTATTAAGTGGCCCTTAAGTAGCTTACAGTCTAGAGGAGGAGGAGTATAAAACACAATAGGACAGGGATGGCAGGGGAATAGCATCCAAAAAAGGTGGGAGTGAAGCAGAACTGCAGGAGAGAGCGGAGTACTGCCCTTTAGGAGAGAGCAAAATCCAGATATCTGAGATAGAGGTTACTGTGGGAGGCCTGTTAGTGAAGATTTCCTGAGTCAGGAATTTTCCCTTATGTCATGCCATGGACTTCTAAGCAATTTGGAACTATAAATGTCAGAAATTGTCTGATCTCTATTAAAAAATACCATTTCATCATTACTCTATGGTCAATGAGGCATACTAGATGAATCTTACTTTGGAAAAAAACTATCCTATACATCATGTAGGTATAGATATTTAACCTGGGTGCCCAATTTTATTTTCACACATGTAGTGTATTTCTATATCTATATCAATATACCTATTAGTGTGATTGGACACCCAGGTTAAATATCTATTTTTGGAGCTCTCACTACCGTGTTCTAAACAACGGTATATTATTGTTGGCACCTTTATATCTCTCCCCCCACTTCTGTGCGCAGACGTGCGCTATTACTGTGACTATATCAATGTGCTTAGAAATCAGAGGTTATCCTATTCCATATACACCCACACCGTGTTTTTAAACTTATTTCTGATGTTTTGTCTATGCTGTACATTTTACCTTTCATTGTTTTTACCTATATACAATTGATTTTCAATAAATTTATTTTTTATTTTTGACCCCGTGGTCCTTCTAGATGAACCTGTATCCTGTATTTGTCACAAAGGAACAAGCTCATACTAGTCTTCTCCCTAATTTATAGGTACACATCCTAATAGTTTTGCATTCATTTCCACTAGGGGTCATCCCCCTGTCTTGCATGTACCTTGGCTGTATTCAAGAAAGTTTTCCCATTTATAGAAATTTAGCAAACATTCGGACCAGATTATACAGACATGGTATCACCTGCATTTTTCAGAACTCTCAGAGACTCAAAAGGCATGGCAAACCTTTGAATGGACCGGTCAGTCTCCAAGAGCCATAGTAACGCAGGTAGAATCCTTTGTCCATGATTTTCTGATCCAGACTGCATACCTGACCAAACATCAACCGGTACCTGTACCTGTAGCAAGCAAAAGTTAGCTTACAGCACAAAATGAAGCATGTGTTGGACCACTGAAAATGCAAATGTTGTTATCTAATATACAAACAAAAATTATATTTACAGTATGGATCTTCTGCAAAAAAACACACAGGGCAGGGGAAAATTTGGTGTTTGATGTTTTCAACTAATGAAGTGACTTTTGTCCCAGTATGAAAATACAGGGCTCATCATGCAAACAACATAACACAATCACAATATCCCACTCTCATGGAAAGTGTAGTGGGCTTATGAAGTAACAATCATACCAGGCATGTAGATCACATTCTATATGATATACAATGTAAAACAGAGTAAAAACTTAAACTTTAAGAAAGGGGAGACTGGAGAAATATTCAGAGATATAATGATAAATGGGATTAAAGGGCTGCACCATTAAATACCCCAAAAACCCTTATGGCAAAACATATATAGAACACCACCCACACCTAACCATCAACAAATATATAGATAAATGTTGGAAAGGAATAGTAAAACTATCATTCCCCTACACTCCCTCCTTCACCGGACACTTCAGTAGACTGCTCAACTACTGAGAGTAATATGGAAAACCCCGCAGACTTCTCGTCTGCAGCTGACGTCTCGCCTGCTTCTCCTCTTCTGTCACTTCAGAAGAGAGTTCACCTGACAAACTCCCTCCTCCACCGGAGTCGTCATCTCTACAGGAGACTTGAGTAGACTGCTCACCTAGTGAGAGTAATACTTCACTACCCACGTTCAGAACCGAAGAGAGAGATAGTTGGGAGTTAGATAAGGATAGACAATCAAATGTCATGTACTCACCAACTACTCTCCTTTGGTGCCTGAATGAGCCCCTATTTGTTAGTGAAGATTTCCTGCGTCAGGAATTTTCCTTTATGTCATGCCATGGACTTCTAAGCAATTTGGAACTCTCTCCTTATTTCTCTTTGTTCCCAAACCAGCTGGTGAGAAGCCCCCAATGAATGAGACAAGACAATGCCAGGTTCAAAGGGACTTCTCAGCTTTTAGTGAGCTGTGTAACAGTTTATGTTCAAGAGGAAATGGGGGGGGGGGTCTTACAAGCATTATCCAATCCTAACAAAATCATCTATCTTATCTTAACATCTTAACCTATAGCAAGCTTGCAGGTGTATCTTCATGTTCAGACCTTGCACAAAGATAAATTTCACTATAACTATGCACTTCAAATTAAAGATATTTACTACTCAGTTCTAAATTACACATTACTATGCAGTTATGATCAAAGGGAGAAAAACAGGAAATAAGGCCGACAGACGGAAGAATACAGGATATAACATCTATTACTTGATAGATTTGTGTTCTACAGCATATAACCCCTATTACTTGTTACATGATGTTTTACAGCTGTTAATTGTCTAGGGGTATATTCACAAAGCATTGGATATAGATAAAATATATTATTGCAAA
>OW240914.1:15404194-15463986 GCA_933207985.1 Pelobates cultripes | reverse complement strand
TGCCTGTATGCCCTGAATGATGACCAAATACCCTTTATCTGGCAGGCCCTGAGGAAAGTTGGATCCCTTAAGCAAGGTCATGTCATTATTTACGGGGACTTTAATTGCACACTAGACTCCAACCTAGATATAAAACGGGAACAGGACAAACACCCTACTGCACTATCAGGAAACAGAGGGGCCCTCTTTTCCAATTTGTTATTTGAATACAACTTATTTGGCACTCTACATACCCAAGAGACAGAGACTATACCTACTTCTCCCCCGCACATATGACATACTACAGTATTGATCTTTGCATTGTGGATGCCACTACTCTACCTAATGTCAGGGAGGCAAGCATGGGGCTGAGAGAGTGGTCAGACCACACTCTGGTGGTGGTCACTTTTTTGTCACTGCACTCAGCTAGAGGTCAGGGGAAATGGAGACTCAACTAGGGGTTGTTAGATGATGTCCAGATATTGACCAGAGTGACCAAAGAAGCCTCCGAGTATTTTAAGCGTAACACCCATCAGCACAGTGTGGGTAGCACATAAAGCAGTGATAAAAGGGATACTAATTGGAGAGGGCTCCAAGCAAAAAAAAATCACGGCAGACACACACGAAAAGATAAAGAAAGAATTAGAGCAGCTTGACACCCAGAACAAAACAAAACCAAACAAACAACTATCCAAGCGCATAGGAGAACTCCAAAGCAGCCTATGCTCACTGTCCCTAACTACAACTGAAAGGTGGATGAGTTCCTTTAAACTAACACATTAAACGTAGGGCAGTAAAGCTGGGAAGCTTCTAGCCAACAAACTCAAGGCCAAACAGCTTCAATCTAAAATCCCTTTCATTGAAACGCCCTCTAAATGCAAACTATACAACCCAGCAGACATAGTCAACAAACTGGCACATTACCATCACACACTATACAATTTAAAAGACTCCAAGACAATCACACATTCATCCAACTCATTAGCTCCTTTGCCTTCCAATATCATTTCTATGCAGATGACACACAAATCTACCTGTCCTCTCGTGATCTCTCCCCGTCCCTCTTGACTAGTGTCTCTGACTGCCTCTCTGCTGTTTCTGACTGGATGGCTGCCCACTTCCTTAAACTAAACTTGACCAAAACTGAAATTCTGGTCTTTCCTTCCTCAAATGTTGTTACTCCTGTGTCTGTCTCCCTCCAAGTCAACGGTGCTACCATCAGCAGGCTCGCTGCCTAGGTGTTCTCTTTGACTCCGACCTCTCCTTCAAGCCTCATGTTCAATCTATCGCCAAATCCTGTCATTTCCATCTCAAAAACATTGCGCGCATCCGCCCCTACTTAACGCCTGATGCAACTAAGGTGTTGGTCCATTCCACTGTCCTTTCTTGCCTTGACTACTGTAATCCGCTTCTCAGTAGTCTTACGTGCTCCCAACTAGCACCATTACAGTCCATAATGAATGCGGCCGCTAGGCTCATCTTCCTGTCCGCCCGCACCTCCCATGCCTCACCTTTCTGTCAGTCCCTACATTGGCTTCCTATAAAGTATAGATTTAAAATTCTGGTTCTTGCTTTCAAATCTCTACATAATGCTGCTCCCACCTATCTATCCTCCCTTATACACAAGTGTGACAAGAGTAATCTCGCCACATTGCATTGGAGAAGCCTAGTTGCTCGCCTGTTGCCTTTGGATTATGGCCCCATGTTAAAAGGCTTGATTTTCCCCTGCAAAGACAAGAAAGCCGGGTCATTTGGTGCTTGCCCTGTTTGAGCAGAGATACCCCAGATAGCTATGCCATGGAGCCCATTCGTATAATGAAAGACTATGGGAAAGACTTTGGCTCCATGGCAATTGAACTGTATGTGTGTGCTCTGAGCGCCATTCAGTAATAATGTGCGCTCAGACCTAAGCTATCTGGGCATATGTTGCATGTCTGTATTTTATGTCATAAATGTAACCTTGTGTATTTTATTGTATTTTACTGTCTTTTTGCTGCCATGTGTTCAATGGAGTTTTGCCTCTGTCTTTGGAGATAATTGGATTACTTCACAATTATCTCCAGGATAGAAGACTCTGTGGAACTGGTTTTGGGCAGAAAAGCCATGCTTCCTGTGGTCACAAAGGACTACGATCTATCTTTTGAACCACTTGACCAATTTGTATGATTTTGACGTATGTTTGTATTTGGAGTATGCTGATTCTGAAAATGTAAGTTTTATGTGAATGTGATGCATACTTTTCAAGTTATGAATAATGTGGAAAATTGTATTTCTCTGCTTGTGCTAAATTACATTACCCATTGTGTAAGGTAATTGAATCACAAGCAGAGGGGAGGAATTTGTGTGGGAGTGTCTGAGTGTATTGTATGTGTTTATTGGTTGTGTTCCAAAACCCTGTGGGTGGTACTAATGTGTAAGAATGTGTACATAAGCACAATAAACCCACAGCTCTGATTGTTCACTGCTTGACCCTCAACACGGAGCCTTGTCTCATCTTTGGGGGGTTTTACTGAACGCTGATAGAGACTGACTGCTACGAGTGTAAGCCACTTGGATGCTTTTCCTATTCGTCTGCTAGCAGTGATTCATATGGTTTCCTGTTCGGCGGATTGGTGTTCTGCAGTAGCTGTGCCTGCATCTCTGGAAGGGGACGATCGCCTAAACAGTTTTAACCCCTTGTGTGCTGAAACGGTCCGTTACAACAAGTATGTCCCGTCTAGGCCCTTACGATCTGCCGAAGACTTACGTCTATCATCTGTCCGTACTCCCACCTCTGATGCTCGTCTTCAAGATTTCTCGAGGGCTGCACCGTTCCTGTGGAATTCACTTCCCTCCTCCGTTAGATGCTCACCCAGTCTATACTCCTTCAAAAAATCGTTAAAAACCCACTTCTTCATAAAAGCATATCAATTAAACTGTTAATAGCTCCTGACTGATTCCTCTTCTGCAACTGTCATTAGTCTAATACTGTCCTTACCTTTTTGTGTCATTTTACCCCACTCCCTCTAGCATGTAAGCTCATTGAGCAGGGCCCTCAACCCCTCTGTTCCTGTGTGTCCAACTTGTCTGGTTACAAGTACATGTCTGTTCGTCCACCCATTGTAAAGCGCTGCGGAATTTGACGGCGCTCTATAAATATCATAATAATAATAATAATAATCCACAGATAACATTCACTCCTCTCTAGACAGCGCACAACTCCCTCAACTCACCTAACACCAGAGTATGCTATTAGACAGCCCATTCACAGAAAACGAAGTTAAAAATGCAATACAAGCCCTGCCGCACCATAAGTCACCGGGCCCCATTCCTCACGGAGCTGTTTAACAATATCAAAACAGCGGGTACAATGCCCCGAGAAATGCTAGAAACACACGTGGTAACATTGCCCAAGCCGGGTAAGACACCTACGGTCTTTGAAAATCTTAGGCTCATATGTTTATTAAATGCAGACTTAAAACTATATGCAAAACTATGGGCAACGAGACTCAAACCCATGCTAATGGACTTTATGTCAGAGGAACAGACGGGCTTTGTGCCATGCAGACAAGTGGGTGACAACACCAGACACTTAATTAATCTCATTAATTGGGCTAAGACCAGTAAACAAGGAGGGACGGTTCTGGTGCTCAACGCGGAGAAAGCGTTTGATCACATGAACTGGCAATACATGCAGCTAACACTAATGAAACTGGGCTACTCATATGCAACACTGAGGGGGGATTATGGCCCTATACCAGGCTCCATCCGCAAGTTCGGGCTTTCTATCTGAGCCGTTTAATATTAGCAATGGGACTCGACAGGGCTGCCCACTCTCACCCCTTTTGTTTATCCTCTGCCTGGAACCGATCATTCATTACATAAAACTCCACCCAGAGATTAAGGGGCTCAGTATGCCAGCCGGGGTCCAAAAAATTGCATTGTTCGCAGATGATGTTTTGCTTTTCCAAAATACCAACCCTGATGAATCTCCTGACACAGTGCAGAGAGATCTCATACCATAAAAACAATCTCAAGAAGACTCAATCACTGAATATAAGCATTCCCTCCTCTACAGTACAATGTTTAAAAGAATCCCACCCCTTTGATTGGAGGAAAACCTCCCTTAAATACCTGAATATGAATCTCACTGTAACAGAACTGTCTGTATATGGATTACAATTATTTTCCCTCCATTCGTCTGTTTGTTCGTTTTATTTCCCTGCCTGTACAGTCCCTATGTGTTCCCCTGTTTAACTACCGAAAGCCACACGAAGGCGCGACCACCGGGAAACTGGCGTGTGCCTCCAATTGATCACCCTTCAGCTAGCGTGTACTGTCAATTGATCACCCAGTAGCTGTAGTTAACCGCAGCTTAATTGACTGTTCCCAGGTGGTCGCAGTTACACCCAGCTGCTACACGATGACGGTGTTCTGCAGTCTCCGGCACAACCAGCAGTGCTCAGCCCAGACTCAGTGAGCTGAAAACGGACACTTTCACTCATCAAACACCGCTGAACCTCCAGCCGTCCTTGATTCCCTCGCCAGTTATTCAACCAAACGCCAGCTTTCGGGACTTTGTATTATATGAATGAGGGTACCCAGATTGCATGCCATGGAGCCTGTTTGTGTAATTAAAGACTCTGGCTCCATGGCAATTAAACTGTATTCGTGTGGTCTGAGCACTATTCTGTATTAATGTGCACTCAGACCTGAGCTATCTGGGGATATGTTACATGTGTATAATTGTTGCATTATTGGTCACATCATATATTTTATTGCCTTTTTCTGTATCATTGTCCCCACGTGTGTAATGACGATTTGCCTCTGTCCTGGGAGATAATTGGGTTACTTCCCAATTATCTCCTGGACAGAGAGGGAGGAGTTGTGGTGCATTGTGGGATATTTTGTATCTGTGTGTCAGGATTTGCTACGTGTCTGTCCCTTGTCACAGTCTCCCAACTGGTCCCCCAGTGGAGTGTCCACCAGGAGTGCGAACTGCATGAATACTGGGCAGGTTGCCCTCAATAAACCAGAATCCTGTTTTACCCTCAATACGCGGTTATAGACTGATTGCTGGGAATGCTCGTCTGTAAGCAGCTATCCGTGGGATTACCGTTCGGGAGTTTAGAGTGCTACAGGGTATACTGTTCGGGAGTTTGGAGCATTCCCCTGGTTCCAGTTCGGGAGTTTGGGGTCCTACAGTAGCTGTACCTGTACCTCTGCAAAAGGGAAGCTCTACTAAACGGTGGTTTAACCCCTTTATGCCGGGAGAGCCGTAACACCCACCAAGTCGGATGCCCAATTGATTCAAAAGAATCACATGCCCCTAACCCACAAATTACAATCCCAACTAGACAAATGGCAAGACCTGGAGATATCATGGCTAGGGAGAATACACACCACGAAACTGATGGCACTGCCACATGTATTGTACCTATTTCGTACTGTTATGTGCAAATACAAATATTACAAGTTTTAGAATGAAATGTTGTATTTCTTAAACTGTGTACTTTGTCTTTAAGAGATATTGCAAACTGACAAGAGGTTAGAAATGGAACATCTTGTTTTTCATAGATGTTTCTTTAAGCAATAACCTCAGTGCATAATATGTTTGCACCATTTTGTCCCAGACAAATTACAATAACAATGATGCATAAACAAGATTCAAGGCTATGCTACGACTCTTTCAGTACACAATATACTGTGGTAACCTTAAGTAGATAAGCTATTCAGACTTTAAGATGCCATCTTGAACTAAATCAGGAAAATTTCCATGACGTATACACCCTTTAGTTATGGCCTTATATGTTTGCCAAGTTAAGGGATGTCCTAAAATGAATAAAGTAAAACAAGGGTTACTTTTTCATATATGAACTACGCTAACCCTAAAATGGAGACACCTAAGGTATAAATAGGTGTACTTGTAAATGTTAAGACACAGAGGAGAGACTTGGAGACAGACACTGCTCCATCTTAAAATGACAGAGAGGCTGACATGATGACATGTTCAGAAGGGTATGTTAACCTATTAATGATATTTGCAAGCATTTAGTTTAATCTTATAAACTCTGCTATAATGGATTTTATATGTCTATATTAATATAATAAATATCTAAAAAGACAAAACAATATTGCTTCCAAGACAATCCTTATTTTATATTGTATTCTCAATTATTTATAAGATATCTGTATGGTTAGCCCTGCTAAGTTATATGCTTTAAGACATTATAGTGGTAAATAAGGGAACCACCTGCAGTTACGGTGGAATTACCAGATAAACTCCTAAAAAGGTTCTTATCCATCTTCAATGCATATATATAAAAAAAAAAAAAAAAAAGAATAGCGAAACGCCTCACCTGGCTAACACCTTGGAAAGGGGGCCTAGGTGCTCCAAATGTAAAAGCATATTATAGAGCAGCGATGTTTGCACAGGGTCTAGGAGTTCTAGCTGGTGCCAAGCCGCCAATAAGGCTCCGCCTGGAGGATGCATGCCAACACCCAAATAAATTAGAACACATGTTACGAGCCTACGCAAAATGGGTACCCAAGTCCCAGCACTCGCTTCCTGATTCGCAGCTGGGGAAGGTGGGCTCGGAAACTTAGAGGTGTCAATAATCTTCCATTTTTTCGCTCCCATACATCTCCTCCCGACTTTGTCGAAGAACATGCCAATGGGTCCCTGGATACAACACATGCACAACTTATTTACACCACAAGGCCATAAATCATTCCCAGAGCTACAAAAAGAATTTGCGCTACCAGCCAATACTATCTTCACCAACCTTAGGCTACAGCACATAACATCAGCACACAAAGTACAATACAGTGAAGTATCCCAACTCACAAAATTTGGCCTGTACTGTATAGGCAATAACGCAAAGGTCAAAACCCTCTCCCTATGCTATAACTCCATCATTGACACTGACCCTCTAATCAAACACACCTACATAGAGCAGTGGGAGAAGCCACCTTTCCTATCTCTTTATGGCTTCAGGCCAAACAAACTACTAAAGCATCTTCTCATAGCCTGTCACACTGGGAGTTGTATTGTAAACTGCTAATGAGGTGGTATCTGGTCCCGTCTCGCCTGGCGCATATGTACCGCACGGTGTCCCCCCTGTGCTGGCGCTGAGGTCTACACACCGGCTCCCTCAAACACATCTTCTGGGACTGCCCCATACTGGAGACATACTGGCGGAGAGTTGGGGAGATGGTAGCGCTAATCCTGTCCAAACCCCTTCCAATCGCGCCAGAGTGCTACCTCCTACACCTATCCCCCGCCTTATTTGTTTTCTTTTCTGTATCCCCTAATGTAGTTTATTATCTTGTGAAAAAATTTAATAAAAATCAGACATTGAAAAAAAAAAAATCATGTTATATCAAATTGAAAATTGTATTAGATATTTCCACTGAAAATTATAATGGAAAATAGAGAAGTCTATCTACAGTTTACTGCTGTAAAGATTTTGTGGATCTTTTAATAGTTCATAGTCATGTATTGGATGGTTTTAGGACTATTTGCATTTAATGAAAAAGAAAATATTAAAATATATTTATTTACAATTGGGGATTTTGAAAAGTGCATGTTATTTACTCTCTAGACATTTGTCAGTCACATTAGGGAGTCACAAACAGGTGTCTATGGATTTTAATGTGTATATTAAGGATTTGTTTGACCTCAATTTCTGAACATCACAAACTCAACACGATCTTCATGGATGCACAGACGCTTGTTTTTGTTATTTTAAAGACATGAAATAAGATGCATCTAATGACTTTGTGATCTCCTCCGGTGATATCCATGTAGATTGTAAGCTTATGTGAATGTGACTGTCTCTACGATTATCCTACATGTTATTACATGTAATCATTTTGCATATTGTTTGCTTGCTCCTTTTAATTAAATACAATAACAAATAGTAATATATAGTTTTACTTGCATGTTTTATGACTAAAATGCAGATCAGTAGAAAATTTAGAGGTATTTTCTATTTGCAAGTCATCATTAGGTTAGTATGTATTAGTATCGTTAGATTAGTATGCTAAGATTGTAACTGTGTTTGCTTACTATGTATGAATGTAGGAGTTGCTATGCTCATTTAAGTCTTATTTCAGAATTTGTTAGAAGCAAAGGTAATGGTTTGTTGAAAGCAGTATAGAGGACTATCACTTTTTTTTCCCTGAGATTGTGTCCCTTGTTTAAAATTAATGTTTTGCTTCAATAAAAGGAAAAGTAATTCAACTATTGTGATATAGTGATATATGTACAGCAAAATGAAACGCTAGTATTGCAGGATATCATGATATCAATCTGTATCTGTGTATTAGCCAGACATATTACTAAATGCTACTATTATAACCACTTTTACTATTTGTACTGATATATATCATTGTAGTCAAATGATTATGAGCATTCATACCAAGAGTGAAATATAGAGCAGCCTGTGTTTTAAATAAAACTAAGCCTGAACTGCCTACAGTAAAAGGTGGATCCCACAACAGAATTAAGTAGAAAAAGGGGGAATCTGAGTCAGAGAATCCGTCTATGGAATTTCCTCTGTCCAATGGTTACAGCCTCCATACACACATTCCATCTATTTAAGCTTCTTCTGGATGAACTGTGTGTCTATTTTCAAAGCCTTTAGCTTAAACTCTCTAAAACTCATTGAACTACATCCATCATGTTTGGAGGAGGATTCTCCCTGACTATGATCTATACTTTGTTCGAAAAATCTTTTATATAGGCATCTATTTGTTGGTCTTGTCAGGGAGAATCCTCCTCCAAACAGCTTTAAAAGGTGACTAATTCCTGTTTTATATAAGCGCTACATTCTTATTTTGTTTTTTCTGTATTTGTGATATTGTAAGGGATCATCTGAATGTTTAGCAGCTAATTTGATTTATTTACCAAGTGGTATATTGTTATTCAAATTCATAAGCGCTGGTTCCGCTGTATACTTTGTTACTAAATCTATCATGATCAACTTGCATTTGGACAAAAATTGAATGTGTCAGGACAGAGAGTCTGAATTGGCTTGCCATTTATTTTGTTCTGTATCTCTTTACCAACAGTCCTTTAACATGAAGAACCAAACAATGATCACAGAGGTCTTTCTCTTGGGATTTCCAAAGTTCGGCAGGTTCAGGATTCTAATCTTCAGTCAAATCCTTGGTATCTACCTTCTGACATTATTAGCAAATAACCTTATTATTGTATTGGTGATAGTCAGCAAAAATCTTTATTCTCCCATGTACTTGTTTCTAACACAAATGTCCATTTCTGACATCCTTTTAACTACAAACATTGTCCCTGAAATGCTTTCTATAATATATAATGAAGGGAATTTCATGTCGTTGAAATGCTGCATTTTTCAGCTTTATTTATTTGGCGTGTCTGCCGTTTCCGAGTGCTTCCTTTTGACAATAATGTCTTATGACAGATATCTAGCTATCTGTTTTCCTCTACTCTATGACTCAATAATGGACTCAACCTTATGCCTCAAATTGATTGTCCTGTCTTGGATATCAGGCTTATCGCTAATGCTAGTTACTCCAATAACAATAGGCAATTTTCTATTTTGTGGGCCAGACCACATTGACCATTTCTTCTGTGATGTTGCTCCATTGCTGGAGCTTTCTTGTTCTGATACCTCAATAGTACAAATAGAAATTCTCTTACTTTGTGGACCTGTTATAATAATACCATTTTTAATTGTCATGGTATCCTATATTTACATTTCCCTTACCATTATAAGAATTCCTTCTATTACGGGGAGGCAGAAAGCCTTCTCCACCTGCAGTTCCCATATGACTGTGGTTTCTATATACTATGGCACTCTTATCTGTACATATGCAGTTCCATTTAAAGGAAAATCTGCATCTTTCAGCAAAATCCTGTGTCTTTTCTATACTGTTGTGACACCAATCCTTAACCCGATTATATACACGCTAAGAAACAAAGACATCAAACAGGCTGTAATGAAGCACTGCAAAGTTTAAGACTTACATATGTAACCCATCTTGTAATAGAAAAGTAAGAGAATTCATTTGAATCTTGAAAAAAAAAATTACTTCTGAAAATGAAAATGCAATGTACTGTAAACTTGGCTGTGTTTGATTTTTTAAAACAATGTACCCACTAAAATTATTATTATTTTTTTTTTTATTATTTATATAGCGCCAGGTTCTGTAGCACTGTACAATGGGTGGACTAACAGACATGTAATTGTAACCAGACAACTGGAAGTACACAGGGCCAGATTAACAGCCCAGTGGGCCTGGTGCTGACAATTATGATGGGCCTTATTACAGAATCTTATCGACCAAAAACACTAAAACATTCCCAAGCGTCATGTATCTGATGTAGATGGTGCTTGAGGGAAAGAAATCAGCATCTATAAGAAATCACATACCCTATGCTAATCTCTCTCTAATTTATGTTTTCATCTTTCAAGTAAATCCATAACCCCTAACAGCAACGTCCAATCAAGCAGGAAGTCAATGGGCAAAGTAAAAGGGTGTGCCACTGACACAAATCACGTAACCTGCCAAAAGGGACGAACATGCCCAAAAAGAGGACATGTCTGCCCAAAGAATTGGAAGGCCAGCCTGGCATGAATGTATGTCATGCTGCCTGCCAATCATGCAGCTGGCCAACTAAGGGCATACTATGCAGACAGCACCCTGAACTTGGCATAAATGTGTCTAATGATGCACTCGCTCAACGCTTTCTGAGAACTGTCCCCTAGAACTCGCTGGTCCACTTGTCTCCTTACCTTCTTACTAGCAGGCAGAAGCTCCTGGTATATAGTCAGGGACAGAGAAAAGCTGTAAGTAGGGAGTGTAGAAGAAAAAGGAAATGCGACCGTGTTAGAGAGACAAAGTCGGCATTACCTTAACTAATTTCATATTCATCCAGTCCACACAGGTTTTGTTCCCATACATCCCTCTTAAGCAAATGTATGTGAAAAGTAGTTAGGGTTGTCATCTTTCTTGGAAAAAAACATACCTGCCTTGCTAATTTGCATAATTAATTATGCAAAGGTGACATCACATGATGTAAATCACAAGGAGTGACATAAGAGAAAATGCTGTAAAATTACCAAAAAACTACTTGGTTTGATTCTGCTTTATAGATGGATTGCTCGCAGTGTTTCAAGTCTCCCACTGTCCCAATGTCCCCATGTCTCCCAGTGCCCTCATGACTTAGTGTCCCCATGTGTCGATTACCCCAGGTTTCAGTGTCCCTATGTGTCAGTGTCTCAGAGCCCCATGTCTCCCAGTGTCCCCTAGTCTCCCAGTGTGCCCTGGTGCCATGTCCCCAGGTCTCCCAGTGTCTGTATGTATCACAGTGTCTGTATATATCACAGTGTCTCAATGCCCCATGTCTCCCTGTTTCCCCCACTATTCTCATGTGTCTATGTTCCCAATGTCTCCCAGGGTCCCCGTGTCACTGGGGACACAGGGAGACCTGGAGACACGGAGACACCAGGGACACTGGGAGACTAGGGGACACTGGCTGGGATACATGGAGACACAGAGAAAATAGGGGACACTTGAAGACTTGGGGACACAGACTCTAGAGACATTGGCTGGGGGACATGGGGGCACTGAGACATGGGGGGCACTGGGAGACATGGCAACACTGAGACACCAGGGCCACTGGCTGGGAGACATGCCATGTGTCTCTGTGTCCCCATGTCTCCCAATGTCCCAGTGTCCCCAAGTGTCTGTCATAATGTCTCCCAATGTCCCTTAGAGTCTGTGTCCCCATGTCTCCTTGCAGTCTTTCCCCCCACCCTTCACTTCCCTGACCTGTAGGCTGTCCCTGCAGGGTGGGAGTTGCTGTCTGGACTCTCTGTAGCTGCTCCCCTGTGGATCAGTGAGTAGAGAGTAGAGATAGGCATGGAGGGATATGCTGGAACTTCCTATCTCTGCCTCTCTCCACACACAGGGACCTGTACTGGCCAGTGCTGATATTGTAATCCCTGTTTATACTAAGGAAAATACCAGCATTTGTATTGCCAGTATGACTGTAATATCGGCACCGGCCAGGCAGCCTCAAATATTGGCTGTGCCAATAAAATACCAGCCAGGTGGAAACCCTAAGAAGTACTATAGTAGAGTAGTATGTAGAAACAAAAATATATATATATATATTTTTTAATAAATCAATGGGCCTATTCCATGGGCCTGGAGCTGCAGCTCCATCAGCCCCTATGTCAATCCGGCCCTGGAAGTACAGGAACAGAGAGGTGGAGGGCCCTGCTCAAAGAGCTTACATTCTAGAGGGAGTGGAGTATAGTGACACAAAGGATAAAAGTAGGGGTACGATGTAGGTTGTTAGAAAAGTATTCTCTGAGGGCTTAGTAGGTAAATATTTGACAGTTGCAGGATGGAGTGTGGGGGATAAAAACCTTCTAACAATTCATGTTCAGCAAAAAAACATGGCACAAGAGTATACTGAGAATAGGCAGCGGCTGAAATAGCCTTCGGTGGGTCCCCGCTCAGATCTCAAGATGGTTTTTGCTCATCTTGTGCCATTACAGAGAGAACATCTCTGAAACATATCAGACTGGTCCCACCCATATGGGCAGTAGATATCAGAAATGCCAGCAAGGTCCCTCTGCACGATAGCAACCCCAGACGATCGTTTCAACCTTGTTAGGCATTATCAGTGAGGCACAGCTGATATCCCTCTAGGCACCATGAGCAAGGGATCTGTTTCTGGAGTACCCTTTAAACTTATGGAAAGCAAAAAATGGGTCGCAAGAGTATACTGAGAACAGGCAGCATCTGAAATAGCCTGTCCTTTCATGGGTCCTCACTCAGATCTCAATCTGGTTTTAGCTATCATCAATAGTATATTAGCCCATTTTATGGTTTAGAATAATTTTGTCAAAAACCAAGGAACTCTCTGGCACATTAAAACCAGGGATGCAAGGCAGCATATACTAATATTTATGTATTGGTTATTCATTTATAGTGTCTCTTCAATAATCACTGCATTCTGGGAGATTTGTAGTTTAATAATATGAATTTATTTTTACTATAATAATCATTAAAAATGTAACGTTAGTCCATGTTGCTTTATAATGAGGGAAATAGGCATTCAAGTAATTGTGGAGGAAGGACAGAGGTGAAGTTATACAGGAGTACATTTAAATTTGGCATCATTTACTAATATTTTAAAATTAGACATAACATTATATGCTATATGCATATCAAAAGTCAAAATGGCTTGAGGAAGGCACAAGTTGGTATCAAACCTTGCAACACTTTGGGGGTTAATAGTTTAATAAAACCAACTAAATTGCCAATGAGTGTGCTGATGGGTATTTTAGGAAGTTGACTTGTGTCCTGAGGAATCAGGACTTATCTACTTGAGTATAGACCTTAATTAGGAGGATTACATAATGGATTAAACTTTCTAAAATAATGAAAGCCTAGTTTAAGAAACAGGCCTCTATACTAAAACCACAACATTACTCACAACTTACAATAAAATCAGCACATACATAAATGTTCTCTCCACCAGAACAATAAAATAAAACTCCATATAATGCCAGCAATAAAAATTGATACTTTTAATCAAAAGTTATATACTCAAAGTGAGCTGGATTTGCACAATTTATATATATATTTTTAAGAATTATCCAGCTCCAGAGAATTGGTCAGGTTAGAATGGAATTAATGAAATGTAGTTGGTTGTAAGGATATTTAGATTGGAGTACCACATGTTACAAGTTAAAAAATGATTAAAGTCCATCAAGTTCAACGCTGAAGCCCATTATTTTATGCTGTTGAATCAGAAACCAACCCCTTCCCCCCCAAAAAAAAACCCCATTGGAGTCATTTTGGGTTATGCCACAAAAAAATAAATAAAACATATTTCTTGATTTCATAATGACAATCCAATTTCTCTTTGGATCAACAACCTGTTTACATACATATCAATTATACCTTTGAATATTCTGCTAATGCAAAAAGTATTGTAAGAAAAGGAGTGGTAACAGATAGATCACTAGTCAAAGGACAAAGAAGGACATGAACCCTATTGTTTTAAGGAACACAAGTTAGCTGGATAGCCTCACCATATTAAAAATCAAAATATAATTGTATAAACAACTTAACACAACCTTTATTAGTCCAATATAGAAAATATAAATTTACATTAAATAAATTACAATTGGACTGATATAGCAACCTTTCAGTGGTACATATAAGCAAAATATATACAAATGTCGAGTAGAGTAACACTTTACAATTCTAGACTGGAAATATTAACTGCCAAAAAAGAAAAAAAAAATGAATTTCTAACTGAAGTATTTACAGGTATAAATAAACAAGAAAACATAAAAAATAAAACATAAAGAAAAACAGATAGAAGTATATACACACACTGGTGTCTAATTTATATTAGCGATGAGACAGAACCCAAGCGAGCGGTGAATATTATGTCCCAGAGCGGTATTAGTGCTGACAATCTATCAAAACACAATTGGGCTGGTGCATGCATGTCAGTGCTCACCAATCTGAATGCTACTTAGTCTCCTCCAAAGAGTAACAATGTATCTCGAAACTGCCAGTTTCTAAAAAGGGCTCACCTAGACTAAGTGGCATGCTGGATTAGCTCAATTTTATTAAGTCAGCATTAAGGTAAATAATGATATGATCGAAAAGGGAAAACTAAAAAATGGTGCTGCTCAAGAAAAGTTCTGTACTGTGTTTGAAGTACAAGCACCTGTGTTTGAAATACAAGCATAATCTAATGATCACTAGGGTTAGCAGTTAAATATTGAAAACATAAAAAAATAAAGCTGCTAAAATAAAGTTCTATACTGTTCTTTCGAGGGCACCTGTGCTTGAAATACAAGCATAATCTATCACTAAGTTGGCAGTTGATGATCGAGTGATACCTATGTGGCGGAACCAACCTCGCCACTGTGCACTGGAGAAGCCTGGTTGCTTGCCTGCTCCCTTTGGACTATGGCCCTGCAGTTAAAACCTGTTATTTTCCCTGCTGAAAGATTTATTCGTGCCTTTCTACCCGGTTGTTCGGTAGATTCAATCTACTTAACAAAGTAACGAATGATGGACCACCAATTGGTCAATGTCCAATATGTTTCCCAGTCTTCCATCTGGTCCCCTAGGGGAGGGTCCACCAGGTGGGAGACCTGCATAAAAGCCGGGCAGTTAGCCTCAGTAAACCAGTTCTGCTTGACCTCAAAACAAAGTGTTGTCTCGTTATTGGGGGAATTGGATTGTATGCTGATTGCCAGGAGTGTAAGCTGATTGTATGCTCTTCCTGTTCGGCTGTTTCCAGTGTTCGCATGTTTCCTGTTCGGGAGTTGGAGGATTCGTGTAGTTTGCAGTTCGGGAGATTGGTGATTGCAGTAGCTGTCTGTGCATCTGGAAAGGGGAATATCGCCTAAACGTTTTTTAACCTCTTGTGTGCAAAACTGTCCATTACAACCTAAAACCGATCAGACTTGAAAATATAGAATATGATGCCTGCAAATAAAAGTAGCTAAACAACAAGATCAATGTGACCACTGGTATGCATGATTCTTTATGGGATCCCAACCGGTCAAACATGCGTCGGAGCGCCTGTCATACCTGTGGAAAAATAACAATGAAGAAACCACTGTGGTACACCGCAGAGGTAGCCAAAATAGTAAAAAACTAACAGTTAGCATATAGAAATGATAAAAAGGGGAAGACAGACAGATCTAAAAGATTAGAAAGAACGAGGCAAAGCAAGTTATAAGAGCCTCCTAAGCATATTCAGAAGATAGAATAGTACAGTCAATAAAAAAGGGGGATAAAACATTGTTTAGATAAATAAATTAGAAAAGGAAAGTAAAACAAGGATTAGTTAGATTAAAAACTAAAGAAGGAAGGTGTGTAAAAGAGGATAAAATCTAGCTGATTGTTTCTATTAATATTTTTGTTCAGTATTTAAAGATGAAAATTAAAGATGAAAATGAAGGAAAGGAACCTCAGTTAGGAAAAAGGACAAATTAGTCATTTGTCACATTTGTCACATGTGAGCTAACAGAGGATGAGGTTCTATTTCAACTGTTAAAAGTAAAGACACATAAGTCGATTCGACCTGATGGTATACACCCAAAGTTTTTAAAAGAGCTTAGTGGTGTACTAGCAAAACCATTTACAGATTTATTTAACCAATCATTATTAACAGCAGTAGTCCCAGAAGACTGAACGTTAGAAAATGTTGTGCCCATTCACAAGAAATGTAGTAGGAAGGAGTTGGGCAACTATGGGCAACTATGGGCCAGTAAGCCCAACGATGGGCCAGTGAGAAAGTTAATAAAAACTGCCATTTTAAACATGGGAAAAGTAAGGGCAAAAACTTCGGAAGAATAAAACAGGATTAGACATATAATTATCTTCACAGGAGACATAAAAAAGCATTACATATAAGTTAAAAGAAAGATAATAAGCCATTTTATGTAATATATACAATACAGATTAAGAACCCCATTAAACATATAAATATAATAAAATAATTGGTCCAATTTCAAAATCAATATTTAACCATTTAAGGCACAAAGTCTGCAATTCAAATATCCTATTAGTTAAAAGCACTATTACCACCTCTTAGTAAGTTGTCACTTTTTCTAATTGCCTTAAATTCCATCCATTTCTTTCGAATTGGAATTATGTTTACCTAAAAAATGTTTTGGTTTTAAAATCTGATCTTAATATTTCTGATATGATAATTTATTCTTGTTTTAAGGGGTCTCAACGTTTTTCATATATATTGAAGTCCACATGTACATTTTAATAAATAAATAAATTTAGATTCACATGTGATAACAGAAGTGACATTAAATCCTTTTTTGTTATAGTGGATACAATTTAGTTATTTTCTCTCTTTTTAAACATAACTAGATGTTAAAATGTGCTAGCTATTATCTCACAAATTTTAAATTATATCCCCCTATGTTGTTTTTGCAAGTATTTATCCAGTTGCTGTTTAAACATCTTTATGGACTCTGATAAAACCACCTCTTCACACAGAGAATTCCACATCCTTATTGCTCTTACTGTAAAAAAAACCTTTTATTTGCCTGAGATGAAATCTCTTTTCTTCCAGCCTAAATGTGTGACCTCGTGTCCTATGTAGAGCCTGTTTATGAATAGATTTCCAGATAATGGTTTGTACTGGCCCCAAATATATTTGTATAATGTTATCATATCCCCTCTGAGGTACAGTTTTTCCAAACTAAAGAGATTTAAATTTTCAACCTCTCTTCATAACTAACATGCTCCATTCATTTGATAATTTTTGGAGCTCGCGTCTGCACTTTTTCTAGTGCCATGATAATCTTCTTTAGAACAGGTGCCCAAAATTGCACAGCATATTTAAGATGTGGTTTTACCAGCGATTTATTAAGAGGCAAAATTATATTTTTATACCCATAATTTATGCCACTATTTATACATGACAAAACCTTAATGGTCTTAGCAACTGCAGATTGACATTTAATATTGCTGCCTAATTTGTTGGTAATTCACCACTATTTAGGGTGTAAGTTGTTTGTGCATTCTTGATACCAAAGTGCATAACTTTGCATTTTTCTACATTAAATTTCATCTGCCATTTTATTGCCCAGTCCCCCAATCTATCTAAATCCTTCTGCAGCAAAGCTGTTGTATACAGCAAACACAGACTCAAATGAATCCATGTTTAAAATGGAATGAGGCAAAAACATGATTCTTTGTTAAACTTATTTGCATATGCCCACCCAGAATCCTCTGTAGTAGTAACATCACTGCAGATTTGTGGTTTCTGTTTGTCTCCTGCTCACATAATATTACTTCACAAAGTTTTGTGTCCTCTGCAAACATTAAAACATGGCTTTCAATGCATATTTCAAGATCATTTTAAAAAGTAAAAATTAAATAGAAACAGTCCCAAAACAGAACCCTGAGGGACACCACTTATCACTTTTGTCTAGCTTGAAAATGTATCATTAATGACAACTCGTTGTACTCTATACTTAAGCCAATGTTCTTCAAAAGAACAAGAATATTAATCTAGACCAATTTCTTTTAGTTTGAACAATAACTTATTGTGAGGAAATATGTTAATCTTCATAATCTTCAGAAAGATATTTATGACCCTCTGCAAGAATGTTGTCTATTTTCTATCAAACCTGTGTCTTATCTGTACTCATGTTGCTTTAACCCCTGTATCACAACTCAGCTTTGAATTCTATGTGTTGTCTTGCTCAGAAATGCTGCAGACATGAGAAAGAGAGGTTCTCCCGAAAACTTGTCATTAATACAAGATACAAATTGTATCCAATTTTGTATAGATGGATGAAAAAAGCCAGCGCTCTGGGTCTTGTAAATAAATATTAAGCAATATACAACCCAGGCCTATGGCCCCATAGGGGTCTATATAAATGGCATATACATCAATTTTTCATTGAGTCCCATAGGTGCAATAGTGTTCAATTCCCGGATCCAGAAGGTTTTATTTGTAATAATAAAATCGCTCGATTACCCCCTCTTCGAGATATGGGAATATGATCAATAGCTACGCATTTCAGTGTAGATAATGGATGCTTAAATTCCCAGAAATTACATGCCACCGGTTTGTCTGTATTCCCATCACGGAATGCTGTTCTAATACTGGATCTATGCCCATGGATTTGCTCACATAGTGGTGTCTCAGTTTTTCCAACGTAATTTAATCTGCATGGGCATGACAACTTATAAATCACATGATCAGTTCTACATGTGATCCGATGTCTAATAGAATATTTTTTACTTGTGTGAGGGTGTTAGAATGATTTAGTGGGGATAAGAAGTCCACAAGTAACACACCCCAAGCACCTGACACATCCAGGATTAAGGAATTTATTC
This sequence comes from Pelobates cultripes, assembly GCA_933207985.1. NCBI lineage: Eukaryota > Metazoa > Chordata > Amphibia > Anura > Pelobatidae > Pelobates > Pelobates cultripes. Next base: position 15,445,125 of record OW240914.1, on the reverse strand, counting down.
TGGTTTCACAAATAGCTCTGTTCAGGATCCGTGCGGACCAATAGGTCTCGCAAATTCCTTTCTCTCTTATAACATATCAAGGGTTTCTGTTGAAAAATTGTTGGTAAGGATGAATCTCCAGTTAAAATATTCCAATTATTTCTCACTACTGCTGACAGTTTATTACTTGCTGAGTTGTACTTCATTGGAAATGTCAATCTTTGTGGTTTTTGTGGACCGGGTGTCTCTGATCTCTCTTTAACAACCGGTCTAGCTCTTGTCAAAGCTGCATCCAGAATAAACCAGTTGTAACCCCTGACTAGAAATGTATTGTACATATCCTCAATTTGTTTGTCAGTGCATTCAGAGAGAGAGTTATTCCTGAACACTCACAAGAATTGAGTAAAAGGCAAAGATTTTTTAATATGTACAGGATGCGCACTCGATGCGTGGAGGATACTATTGCGGTCTGTTGGTTTAGAAAAAAGTTGGTGCTCCAATTTTTGAATGATGAATGAATATCTCAAGATCCAAATATTGCACTGTTTTTATGTCAATGTTCCCTGTCATCTTGATTGGGCTGGGGATATTAATGTGTTGCACAAAATTTACAGCTTCCTCTACTGTGCCTCTACACAATATCAAGATGTCATCGATGAAACGTACATATTTAATGATTTTATTTGAAAATAATTTTAGGATATTCTCTTCCTCAAACGTATGCATATATGCATTAGCATACATGGGTGCCATTGCAGCACCCATGGATGTTCCCAACTTCTGCATGTACCAACTGGTTTCAAACCTAAAATAATTCTGTTGTAAAGTTAACAGCAGTAATTCCATAACAAATTCAATATATATATATATATATAGAAATAATGTAGAGATAGCACTCCAGGGACTTCAAAAATAGCATGAATCTCTCAAACTATTTATGAAGTCCCTGGAGTGCTATCTTTACATTATTTCTATAATTTGGCTGTTAAGCACCGGTCTTAAACTATAATCCAGGAGTGCAAGCAATTGGAACTTTATATACATATAATGGAAAATGTATTCATACTTATCGTAATTTTCTTTTCCTGGCTATTATTCATGGCAGCATATACACATGGGTTAGCTCCTCCCCTTATAGCCAATAGGACAGGATTTAAATCAATTCTTATAAAAGGAGGATCCAAGGATGAGTCCCTCAGTCAGTTTGCAAGCTCTTACAGAAAAACTAGACCCAAAAGGGTGGGCCGTATATGCTGCCATGAATAATAGCCAGGAAAATAAAATTACGGTAATTATGAATACATTTTCCATTTTCCTGGCTAATCATGGCAGCATATACACATGGGGAATACCCATGCTCATAGGGAAGGAAATATGAGACAAATTGGATGCAAAAAGATTTAATGATTAAATGATTTAATGAAGATAAATACAATTAACAGATTATGAGTGTTGAGAAGAACTGCATTTAGGACTTGATGACAAAATTGAGAGTCCACTTTAGCTTTAACATCCAGCTTGTAATGGTGAATGAAAGTGTTCACTGAAGACCAAGTGTCTGCTTTACAAATATCCTCTGGGGAAGCATTTTCCACAGAAGCCCAGGATGCTGATATAGCACGAGTGGAGTGAGCTCTGATAACAGTAGGAACCGCCAGCGATAAGTACTTATAAGAACTTGAGATAGCTGACACCACCCATTGTCTCAACATAGAGGTATAGGCAGCTTCACCCCGCCTTTGGCCGATAGGCAATGCAAATAGTCTGGATGATCTGCGGAAGGGGCTGGTTTTCTCCAAATAGAGGGACAACGCTCAAACCACATCCAGAGAGTGCCACTTTTCTTCCTCAGAAGAAGAGGGGTTTAGATAGAAGGATGGAACAATTTCCTGGTTCAAGTGAAACACTGATACCACCTTTGGTAGAAATTCTGGAACCGGTCTGAGGACCAACCGGTCCTGAAGAACCCTCGTATATGGAGCTTCGCAGGACAATGCTTGGAGTTCACATCCTTTGTGCGGAAGTGATTGCCACCAACAGGAGTACTTTTCGGGATAGTATCATCAATGGAGCCTGGTCAAGGGGTTCAAAGGGCGACCTTGTCATGGCCTTCAAGACCAGAGGTAGGTCCCATGCTGGCAAAAATACCTTAAGAGGAGGCCGGATCTTCATAGCCGCTTTAAGGAGCAACGGTTCTAGAGCCCATTGGGTACCTGACAACGCAGACAGGGCTGATACCTGGACCTTCAGAGTGTTGTAGCTAAAGCACTTATCAAGGCCAGCCTGAAGGAAACAGAGCATTGAAGATAAGGCCAAGGGTTTAATCACCACCTGCTGTTCTTGTGCCCAGCAAACAAAGGTATGCCAAATCCTACACTATGTGGAGGAAGTGGATATCTTACGTGATTTCTGATGACCGTGTCAGGCATGTCTGCATTCATCAGAGTTTCCCACCCAATCTCCAAGCCCTCAACTTGAGGGTTAGAGGGTTTGGGTGTAGCAGTGGACCCTGGGAGAGTAGATCTGGCCATAGGGAACCAGGGTCGGTGGGGCCAGAATGAGAGGATAGCGATAACCTCTACCTTCTCCTTCTAAGTCAGGTATATGAGGGGTATAGGAGGGAACACATATGCCAGAGTGAACCTCCAAGGTTGGGCTAGAGCATCCTGACCCCTGGCTCTGTGATCGACCAGTCTCAAGAAGAATGCTTCAACTTGGGTGTTCTGGGCTGTTGTCATGAGGTCTATCCGTGGAGTTCCCCAGATAAGAACCAGCTCCTGAAATACATTGGGGCTTAGCTGCCACTCGCTCTTGTCTATAGTTACCCGGCTCAGGCAGTCTGCCATGGTATTCTGAACACCTGGGAGGTGTACCGCAGAGAAACCCTGAATATTTTTCTGACACCAACACACAATGGGCCAAAGTTCCCTCATCAACAGCTGGCTGCGCGTACCACCCTGATGTGTGACTTAGGCAACTGCCGCCTGGTTGTTGGACTGTACTTGTAGCCACCTGTTCTTCAGGATCCCCTTGAAGTGTATAAGAGCCCTGTGGATGGTACGTAACTCCAAAATATTCCCTGGAAGAACCGACTCCTGTCTGTTCCATCGACCTTAAGTCATTTGGTACTGACAGTGGGCACCCCAACCATGGGCGCTGGAATCTGTTGTCAAAAGGATCCAATTGGGTTCTATCAAAAGGAATCCCCTTTCCAAATTCTCCTTTCTTAACCACCAGATGTACCCTTACTAATAGAGATATCTTCAAGGGTTGATTTCAAACAATAACTAGCCGGTTGAACTGGTTCAGGAATGATTTCTGAGGAACTCTGAGATGCCACTGGACCCACCTGACTAGTCCTATAGTAGAAGTCAGATTGCGAACATCTCCTTGCTGTTATCATATGAAGGTGTAAGATTTTGTTGCTGAAGCTCAAAATCCTCTGTATCCTTTCTTGAGAGAGGGAGATAGAGCTCCGGAGAGTATCGAAGTCTGCCCCCAGAAACATAATCCTCTGGGATGGAATGAGGCTGCTCTTCTGATGATTAACCAACCAGCTGAATCGATGAAGTTCTGCTAGCACGACATTCCTGTGTAGTACTGCCATCTGGACGTTTGGCGCTACCAACAGGAGGTCGTCCAAGTAATGAAACAGAGAGATTCCCTGAATCCTCAATCTCTCTATAAGAACAACCAATACCTTTGAAAAGGTCCTAGGTGCTGTGCTCAGGCTAAATGGGAGTGCTCTGAATTGAAAGTGGTCTTCTCCTATTGCTAATCGGAGAAAACGATGTTCCTTGGCTATAAGGATGTGACCGTAGGTGTCCTTTAGATCTATAGATATGAGCCTAATAATAAATAATAAATAATAAATCAATAAATAATCCCTGCTGGTGGTGTGTAACTATAAATAAAGATGAAAAAAAAACAACAAAAAAACAGCAGGGATTATTTATTGATGTATTATTTATTTTGTATATATTAATTATTATTTTTCTCCTGTTTTCTCCTAGAAGGATGGATTCACACTATACCTATATGGTACCTATCTAGTATTGGTTATCCATATGTAGTCAATATACTATTATGATTTTATCCACCTATCTTCATGTATATATACCAATTTATGTCCAGCATTTCATTATCTCTAATTGATTCATTATATATGTTCCTTCCATTTGTAACATTCATATATTGCTTTTATGTGTTTTTACATTTACCGGTCTTATGTATCTGTCTACATTTAATGAGACTTTATAAATATTGTTTTTACCCTAGTGGCAATGATTTGCATTATATATATATGTATGTATCATTTTATGCAGGTACAAATACTGTTTTTATTAGTATAGAATATATTGGTTTTAACACCTAAATGTATGATTGATAAGTAGGCAATGTATATAAAGAAGAACTGAAGCACGAGACACTATTATGTCTCTGATGAAGTAGGGCCCATTCCCTACGAAACGCGTAAGACAGGCATTCCAGCAACACACGGGATCAGATGCATGTACCAGCAGCACCACTAATCTCCACACGCAGGACCTGTTTGGAAAGTACCGCCACCGGAGGCATCTGTCCTGCACGTCCCCTGAAGTGAGGCTCCTGCTCGGGACGTGCTCACAGACACAAGCCATCCTCACCGGCAGCTGTATATTGAATCATCACAATCCGTATCCATCCTTAACAATCCGAAGGTCCTTGCTGTTATTTCTCAATGCATCAGTCTGGTAATGCATTTCTGAATCTAGTGTGACCTGTATTTTTATATTTAACTTTTTCCAAAGTTATTTTAATATATTCAATAAACTGGCATTTTTTTCTTATATGAAGTGATCCAGTTTTATGCTTCAGTTTTCCAGCGATATATTGTTTTCATTTGTATTGCCTAAAGCTAACAGTTCCTTGTACTGTATAGCTTATTTTTTTACTTCTATCTTTTACTAAGTATATTATTTGCAACAGGTACCATTTATCCCTCATGTTGTTTGGGATATAGACACCAGTTTCATACATATTTTTTGGTCATCCAGCAGAGAATTTGGTCTCTTATCTTTCCCCTTTTTGTATTTTTGTATTTATTTATATATATATATATATATAAGTTTTTCTTTTTTTTATTTATCACCCCCCCATATAGCACTGCTTTGCATGTTTGCACACTCTTAAAGGACATTTAAAGGTATAGTAGCATTCTCTTTGTATTTTTGCATATTTAAAGGGATATCCCGTTTATTTGAGATCTCCACTCATAGTACCTTTATTCACATTTTTGCACACTTATAGGGATACTTTGTCCATTCCAGATTTAAAGGCATAGTACCATATATATATTTTTATATTTTTATTCTCTATGTAGTAGTATTTTAGCCATTAGTCACCTAGCCAGCTCCTGGTATTCCCACTCTTCTAGAGAGTTCTTTTCCCTTGTTCCATATAGGTTTTTAGTGAATCCCTATCATTACCAGTTTTCGAGCAGCTTAGTGCTAGTCTATCTCCCTCTCTCCTGTGTGGTACATTAGGTACACCAGAACCGTTCTATATATTCTCCCAGAGCCCTGCTTCTGCCCTTGTCCAGACCTGTGAATATGAAAAAGTTGCCCCTGGTTCTTGTTCGAAATTCTAAACAATAACCTCTTTGAATGATTGTATTGACCCAGGCATCTTGTGTGTCTTGTGCCCAAACTTTCTTGAAGAGGGAAAGTTGAGCACCCACTTCCGACAGATTGTCAGATCTTTTTGCCTCCAGCACGAAACATAGAAACATAGAAACATAGAAACATAGAATGTGACGGCAGATAAGAACCATTCGGCCCATCTAGTCTGCCCAATTTTCTAAATACTTTCATTAGTCCCTAGCCTTATCTTATAGTTAGGATAGCCTTATGCCTATCCCACGCATGCTTAAACTCCTTTACTGTGTTAACCTCTACCACTTCAGCTGGAAGGCTATTCCATGCATCCACTACCCTCTCAGTAAAGTAATACTTCCTGATATTATTTTTAAACCTTTGTCCCTCTAATTTAAGACTATGTCCTCTTGTTGTGGTAGTTTTTCTTCTTTTAAATATAGTCTCCTCCTTTACTGTGTTGATTCCCTTTATATATTTAAATGTTTCTATCATATCCCCCCTGTCTCGTCTTTCCTCCAAGCTATACATGTTAAGATCCTTTAACCTTGCCTGGTAAGTTTTATCCCGCAATCCATGAACCAGTTTAGTAGCCCTTCTCTGAACCCTCTCTAAGGTATCAATATCATTCTGAAGATACGGTCTCCAGTACTGTGTACAATACTCCAAGTGAGGTCTCACCAGTGTTCTGTATAATGGCATGAGCACTTCCCTCTTTCTACTGCTAATACCTCTCCCTATACAACCAAGCATTCTGCTAGCATTTCCTGCTGCTCTATTACATTGTCTGCCTACCTTTAAGTCATCAGAAATAATCAACGCCTTTCCAGCACATCCTACACAGGGGTCTGACTTCTGTTTCCTCTTTTGTGGGGGAGATGATACAGATTGTTCTCTATTACTAAAAATAAAACAAGGAATATTTAGTAAATGGAGAATAAAATCTTAACTATCTAAAAACTAAATGAACCCTTACTCACCTGGATTCTTCAGTACAGGGTAAGGGGTTCTTACTAGGTGAGCTCATAATAGGCAACTATAATAAAATAATTTTAGGAAACAATTCTTTAAGATTAAATAAACCAGAATCATAAACAAGGAAAATATACACAAAATGCACAAACCTGTGGCAAAGGATAGAAAGGATCCTGGCACAATTCTAGAGATTAACTTGCTTCTTTACTTAATATCACTTTAAGTTGAACCAGCACACACCTCTCTTCGAGTTCCAAGGTCTTTAAATAGTACGTGCTGTGTGCTAACCTTATTCCTGGTGTTTTCTGCCATTTCCCTGCCATTTACATGTTTTACCCATAATAAAACCCGGCGCCACACTGCTTTCTGGTGCCAAGCAATCTAAACGCACATGTGCAGGCGTCCCTTCCGAGATCCCAAGCTAGGGGGATGAAGAACGGACTGCAGGCTATCCAGAAAGAAGTTTAGGACTTGTCCCCTAGGACTAAGGTACCCCAGGAGAGGTCAGGAAGCTAGAAAAATCGGGCATAAGGAAAACAAAAACCCTTACAAAGTAACTAGATTGTACAGAGTGAAAAAGTCTAAAGGGCGCTAAGGAGCTTCCTTCCTAAGAGCTGTAAGGACAGGAAAAAGGCTGAGGAACTCATCCTTGGATCCTCCATTTATAAGAATTTATTTAAATCCTGTCCTATTGGCTGTAAGGGGAGGGGCTAACCCATGTGTATATGCTGCAATGATTAACCAGGAAATATAAATATATATATATATATATATATTGTGATAAGGTGAATGGGGTGGTCTGTGAGGGAGTCTATATCTCGACAAAATTGTTCAGAGAGGCATATGATTTTTAACCCCAGGGGGAGTATGTGTAGTTTGTGTTTTGCACAACACAACGCATTGTTTAGTTATGGGCCCCTGGGGTGGAGCATTTGGAGAGAAGGGTGGGCCAATGCTCCACTCCGCAGCTTAGCGGTTTTCTTGGAAGACTTAGATCCAGCCCAGGGTTTTGGACTGTCTCCAACCTACTGCTCAGCTGTAGGTAATCGGCTGCAGCAGTGGGAATAAAATCCCTCCCTGCTAGGCAGGTAAGGGAGAATGTTTATTTTCTCTGAAAGGCTGGAAGCAGCAGGCTGGCTAAATACTGGAGTGCTGAGAGTGGACAAAGACTCTAGGTTGGTGAAACCACTATTGTTTTGTTTAGTTTAACCCTGAGAGATAGGGGACCTAATGTCAGTTAGTGCTCAGACGAGCCAGGTTTTTGTTTATAGGGTTTTCTGTTACTTTTGTTTTTCATTTACTGCTGTATCCTGTGTGAACTTACAAATAAAGTGCCTGGAGTATTTGCAATTACAAGGACTGTGCATGTTTTTGCCCTAGAGGACCGTGCTACCTGCAAACAAGGATCACAATATGGTGGAGAATGCGGGCATAGTAGCACAGTGAGGGTCTGTGGGTGTGCCAGTCATTTGGTAGTCTGCTTGAGGACTTTTATTTTTGCAGACCTGTTAAGCAAACAAGTAGCACCGTACCTTTAAGACTGTTACCTGCTTGGTGCCATAATGGAGGAGCTGGTGAAAGCTCTGGTACAGGCAACCGCTGTACAACAGGAAACAAATCGTCTACTGGTTACCCAGGTTGAGAACCTGAAGGAAGCCCAGCAGATGGATAGAGCTGCCCTTACTGAGGTGTTGCAGAGAGTGATATTGCCATCTGCAGGGAGCCCCCCTGGTGAAAGGGGATCCCGTATCCGTGCCACAGACTTCCTGCATAAGATGACAGAGACAGATGACGTGGAGGCTTATCTCACCACTTTCGAGAGGGTTGCTGCCCGGGAAAGATGGCCACTGGGCCAGTGGGCGGGGCTTCTAGCTCCATGTCTGAGTGGGGAGTGCCAAAAAGCCTATGAAGACCTACCTTCTGACCAGGCCCAGGATTACAAGCAACTTAAAGCTGAAATTCTAAAGCGCATTGGCGTAACACCAGCCATTCGAGCCCAAAGGTTTCATAATTGGGCATACGATGTGAGTAAACCTACCAGAGCCCAGATGTATGGATTGCTCAGGCTCGCTCAGAAGTGGCTGGAGCCAGAGCGCAACCCTGCTACCAAGATAGTGGAAATGGTTGTGATGGACCATTTTCTCAGACACCTGCCAACAGGACTGCGACAATGGGTCTGCCAAGGGGACCCTCAGGATCCAGAAGCAATGATGTGCCTGATTGAGAGGTATTTGGTTGCCAAGGAGCCATACAGTATTGATCCTCATCAGAAGTCCCGACCGGCTAACAACCGGATAAGCGGGAAAGTGGGAAACAAAAGACAAAACTTTGTACCGAACCTTGAACCATATGACCGGGGTGGCAGAAGGTCCCCACCAGCTCCATTTCGGCTACAAGACCACGCTGAGGGACAACTCCGGTGCTTTAAATGCCATGAGCCTGGACAGTTTGCACGCAGCTGTCCAGAGAATGAAGAGCCCATGCAGTGTGATGTAGGGACAAGGGCTCTGCATAGGACTGTATTGACTTGCTCAAAGATGTGTGTGGTGACTAGTGCTATTAATGCAACGCATTTAATAATGGTGAGGGTGGAAGGAAAGAATGTACAAGCTCTAATTGATTCAGGGAGTGAGGTTACCTTGATAAAAAGTTTTCTGCTCCAGCCAGGGAAATTAGACACCAAACAAGTGATTGATATTGTGTGTATACATGGTGACACCCACACATACCCCACGGCAGAGGTTGAGTTTGGCACCAAGGTAGGGGAGGTTAAATGCTCTGTAGGGGTAGTGCCCCTATTACCGTATGATGTGGTATTAGGGAGGGACTTTCCCCATTTCTGCCGCCTATGGGAAAAGTGCTCTGCTCATCCAAAAATGCGCTCTGAGGAGCTACCCGGGGTAGAGTGTATAGAAAATATTTTTCCTTTCTCCGATTTAGAATGTGACGAGCAAGAGACACCCTTGGTGTGCCTGGGTAATGAGGTAGAACCTCCCCATACTGAAGACCCTATAGAAGAAGTGGAGTTTCAGGATCTCAGAGTCCCCCCTGGTAACTTCCGAGCAGCCCAATGGGAAGATAAGTCCTTGACAGCTGCAAGAGAGAATGTGCAAATAGTGGAGGGTACAAGGGCGGACCCTGACAAGCCCTTGAGCTTTCCTTATTTCATGGTGAAAAATAATCTGCTGTATCGAGTAGAGAAAAAGGGGGAAGAGGAGGCAGAACAGTTGTTAGTTCCCCAATCTCACCGAAACACTGTTTTAAAACTAGCCCATAGCCATGTGTTAGGTGGGCACCTTGGTTTTGAAAAAACGAGGGAACGAATTCTGACCCGATTCTATTGGCCAAGGGTATTTTCGGCAATAGAGAGGTTTTGTAAATCCTGCCCAGAATGCCAACTGAAAGCTCTGCATAAGGGCTTCCGTAGTCCATTGGTACCCCTTCCCATCATAGAGGTTCCATTCGAAAGAATAGCAATGGACCTGATAGGGCCGTTGCCTAGGTCCGCAAGAGGACATCAGTACATTTTAGTTGTTGTGGATTATGCAACACGGTATCCAGAGGCAGTACCTCTACGGAATGCCACCTCTAAAAATGTTGCAAGGGAGTTACTGATGATGTTTAGCAGGATGGGTATACCTAAGGAAATTCTCACAGATCAGGGAACCCCTTTTATGTCAAAAATCATGCGTGATTTGTGCAAATTGCTCAGAATCAAGCAGCTGAAAACCTCGGTATACCATCCGCAAACTGATGGATTAGTGGAGAGGTTTAATAAAACTCTAAAGGCTATGCTGCGGAAGGTGATAGACAAGGATGGAAAAAATTGGGATTATCTCATACCCTACCTGATGTTTTCTATTAGAGAAGTCCCGCAAGCTTCCACAGGGTTCTCACCTTTCGAGTTAATGTATGGTAGGCATCCAAGAGGTATACTGGATGTTGCCAAGGAAACATGGGTACAAGAGCATACCCCCCATCACAGTCTTATAGAGCATGTAGCGCAAATGCAAGAGCGGATCGAAGCGGTAATTCCCATAGTTAGGGAAAACATGGAAAAGGCCCAGAGAGCCCAACAAGCCAGCTATAACCGGAACGCAAGGCTACGGGTCTTCAAACCAGGTGATAGGGTTCTAGTTCTTGTTCCCACGGTAGAAAGCAAATTCTTAGCCAGCTGGCAAGGGCCATATGAAATCACTGAGCGGATCAGTGACGTGAACTACAAAGTAAGACAGCCAGGCAGACGGAAGCCAGAACAGACATATCATATAAATTTATTGAAGCCATGGGTAGAACGAGAGGTTCTCATCGTGACCAGAGATAAACCTACTCAAGCCACTCGTGAGCAGGGTCCGGAGGTGCATGTCGCTGATACTCTTGCCCCCCATCAGAAACAGGAAGTCAGGGAGTTTGTGTCTAAAAATAGGGATGTGTTTTCCCCAATACCAGGAAAAACGCATATAATCAAGCATGATATCCTAACTGAACCTGGGAAGAAGATCAATCTGAAGCCCTACAGGATACCTGAGGCTAGACGTGAAGCGGTTAGTGCAGAGGTTAAAAAGATGCTTGAGTTGGGGGTGATTGAAGTATCACAAAGTGAGTGGAACAACCCAATTGTGTTAGTGCCCAAACCAAATGGGGAAATCCGTTTCTGTAATGATTTCCGTAAGCTAAATGATATCTCTAAGTTTGATGCCTACCCGATGCCTCGTGTGGATGAGCTAATAGAGCGATTAGGTAAGGCCAGATATCTGAGCACCTTGGACCTCACCAAGGGATACTGGCAGGTACCCCTGACTGAGAAAGCAAAAGAGAAAACCGCGTTTTCTACCCCTGATGGATTGTTCCAATATAAAGTGCTACCATTTGGGTTGCATGGTGCCCCAGCAACGTTTCAGCGTATGATGGATAAGATACTTCACCCCCACAGACAGTATGCAGCCGCCTACCTGGATGATGTGGTGATTCACAGTACGGACTGGGAAACCCACTTGATGAAGGTTCAGGCAGTTGTGGATAGTATAAGGGCTGCCGGTTTGACAGCTAACCCTGCTAAGTGTTCTTTAGGGCTAGAAGAAGCAAAATATCTGGGGTACACTATCGGGCGGGGGCTCCTTAAACCACAAGAGAGCAAAGTAGCAGCCATCACCAGTTGGCCACGTCCTGTAACTAAAAAGCAAGTCAGGGCTTTTTTAGGCTTAACCGGCTACTATCGTAGGTTCATCCCTGGGTACGCTACCATTGCCAACCCATTGACTGAACTTACTAAGGCAAAAGGCCCGATTATGGTTAAGTGGACCCCGGAAGCGGAGCATGCCTTTCAAGTCTTGAAGGGAGCCTTGTGTGCTGACCCTGTTTTGGTGGCTCCGGATTTCACTAAACCATTTGTGGTACAGACCGATGCGTCTGATGTGGGCCTTGGCGCGGTTCTGTCCCAGGTACATGAAGGAGAGGAACATCCTGTCATGTATCTGAGCCGGAAAATGAATCCCCATGAACAGAGGTACTCCGTAGTGGAAAAGGAATGCCTGGCGATAAAATGGGCTTTAGAATCCCTGAGATATTACTTACTGGGGAGATGTTTTACACTGATCACGGACCATGCTCCTTTAACATGGATGAGGCATAACAAAGAAAAGAATGCCAGGGTGACTAGGTGGTTCCTAAGTCTTCAGCCTTACCAGTTTACTATTGCTCACAGGGCCGGAACTGCCCAAGGTAATGCGGATGGCCTCTCCCGAGTTCATTGTTTATGGTCCCAGGCCGCTCGCCCCGATGGGTCTGAGCTGGGGAGGGGGATATGTGATAAGGTGAATGGGGTGGTCTGTGAGGGAGTCTATATCTCGACAAAATTGTTCAGAGAGGCATATGATTTTTAACCCCAGGGGGAGTATGTGTAGTTTGTGTTTTGCACAACACAACGCATTGTTTAGTTATGGGCCCCTGGGGTGGAGCATTTGGAGAGAAGGGTGGGCCAATGCTCCACTCCGCAGCTTAGCGGTTTTCTTGGAAGACTTAGATCCAGCCCAGGGTTTTGGACTGTCTCCAACCTACTGCTCAGCTGTAGGTAATCGGCTGCAGCAGTGGGAATAAAATCCCTCCCTGCTAGGCAGGTAAGGGAGAATGTTTATTTTCTCTGAAAGGCTGGAAGCAGCAGGCTGGCTAAATACTGGAGTGCTGAGAGTGGACAAAGACTCTAGATTGGTGAAACCACTATTGTTTTGTTTAGTTTAACCCTGAGAGATAGGGGACCTAATGTCAGTTAGTGCTCAGACGAGCCAGGTTTTTGTTTATAGGGTTTTCTGTTACTTTTGTTTTTCATTTTCTGCTGTATCCTGTGTGAACTTACAAATAAAGTGCCTGGAGTATTTGCAATTACAAGGACTGTGCATGTTTTTGCCCTAGAGGACCGTGCTACCTGCAAACAAGGATCACAATATATATGTAGTTAATACAATGTTAAACAAAAATCTGCACAACAGTCAAGCGATAAGACTTGCTTTTCCCACAGAAATCACAAATCTGCAGTGAGTGATGTTACTACTGCAAATGATTCTGGGTGGGTAAATGCAAATTAGTTTAACAAAGAATCACATTTTTGCCTCATTCTATTTTAAACATGGATTTCTTTGAGTCTGTGTTTGCTGTATACAACAGCTTTGAAACACAACTTAAGAAAAGATGCAAAGCCAGTGAACCACTCATGGGCAGCTGTTTCATTGTTAATGCAAACTATATTGTACTAGTGTATGCATATATTCTCCTAGATATACAGCAGTAACCCCTAACAATGTATACAATAAGTTAAATATTTGGAATCAATTTAATTTATCGCTAAATGAACACAGGTACTGTTATATCTCCCTGTGACAGAACCGTCTGTCTTTGGATTGTGTTTCTGATCCCTCTGCTTCAACAAAGTTTTTAAATGCAGCGAAGGGTACCTTCTTTCTTCTAATATTATTATTGGGTACCTCCACTGCTGCAGCTCCTCTTTCTTGGAGTGCCTGGTGTGCCGTCACTGCTGCTTGCACACATTCCATGATGTCCGCTGTAGGGTTGGGGCCAAAGTGTGCCAGCCTTATCTAGACTGCTCGGTTGAATCGGATTTCCTCGGGTGTTGAGTCCAAGATGCTGGGCACATTAGCTCTCTCCGTTCCTCACGCTGCATCCATTTCAAGTAGCTGTGCAATAATCTCCTGTTTTTTAAGATTGCTTGCTGACCGTCCTCGGTGTTCTAGTATGTCTTTAATGGTAGCACGCCTTAGTTCCTCATACTGCATTTCCACCAGCCTGGGTTGTGTAGTTGTCCTTCTGGGCGGTGGGAATCATCCCACCACTAGCACCAGTTGTTAAGACACTCCCGGCATAAAGGAGTGAAACCGCAGCTTAGTAGAGCTTCCCCTTTCAGGGACACAGGCACGACTACTTTAGAACCCCAAACTCCCGAACTTGAACCAGGGGAATGCTCCTAACTCCCGAACAGCATACCAGTAATACTTCAAACTCCCGAACGGTAATTTCACGAATCGCTGCTAACAGAAGAAACAGACACAGCATCCAAGCGGCTTACATTCCCAGCAGTCAATCTCTATCCGTGTATAGTAAATCCCCCCAATCACGAGACCAAGCTCCGTATTGAGGGTAAAACAAGATCTGGCTTTAATGAAGGCTACCTGCCCATATTTATGCAGGTCTCTCACTTGGTGGACACTCCCCTAGGGGACCAAATGGGAGACTGTAACAAAGGACAGACAGGTATCAGATCAGGACACACAGTCACAATACAACCCACAATGCACCCTGGCTTCCTCCTCTCTGCCCTGGAGATAATTAAGAAGTAATTTAATTATCTCCCAGGACAAAGGCAAATTGCCATTATGCACGTGGGTACATCAGAATAGCAATTACTGTTAAAATATACAGTGTCACAAATGTCCCCATAAATACAGACATATAACATACCCCCAGATAGCTCAGGTCTGAGTGCACATTATAAGGTGAATGGCGCTCAGACCACATGAACACAGTTTAATCACCATGGAGCCAAAGTCTTTAATTCCACAAACAGGCTCCATGGCATATACAATATAAGACATAAAGTCCCGAATGCTCCGCTGTTCGGTTCATGAACGGAGCTGAAGACCCGTAGGCTGGTAGTTCAGCGGTGCTCGGGAGGAAAAGTGTCCACTTTTGGTGTACTGAGACTAAGCAGAGCACTGCTGGCTGTCCAGGGGGCTTTCATAACACCGTTATGTGTAACCGCGACCACCCAGTAACAGTCAATTAAGCTGCGGTTAACCACAGATACTGGGTGGTCAATTGACTGCACACGCCAGCTTCCCGGTGGTCGCGTATTCGGTAGTCTTTCGGGAAACAAAACGGGGAAACAGAGGGACAGTACGGGCAAAGAAACAACTGAACAAACAAATGAATGGAGGGAGGAGAAACACAATCCAAAGACAGACGGTTCTATCACACTCCCTATAAACAATGTATGTAATTGTCACATCCTAAAGCATTGGAATTCCAGTGGCCACCTATGATGGGCTACGAAAATAGTAAATTGATGTAGGTCAGATTAGCAACAAATAGATTCAAGGTAGATGTAAAGTCTAATAGAGGAAAGAGCCTTACAAGAAAAAGTGATCTGTTGGTAAGTGGAGCTGCTATAAAATGTGGAGTTGATTGAAGAAGATAAGAGATGTAGAATGAAAGAAGAACTGCAAGTGTAACAGAGAAATAAAAAACAAGAACACCCGGTGAAGTGGAAAAAAAAAGATTAAGTGCAATGGTAGTCACCATCACTGGGTCCATATGGACATTGTTCTTCCCTCTGACAGCTATTTATTATGAGCAGACTGACTCCACCTTGGGCTGGAAGTATTTGGACTGTGTTTTCTGTGGGGGTTATGGAACTGTGGGTTTTTGTGCATCTGACAGCTCTGGTGGTTCCCCACATGTATCATATGTCTTCCTGTGTCCATTATAGATGCAAGGTGTGTTTCATTGTAATGTTATTTGTGAAATATCTTGTGAGCTTTCATCTCCTGCTTATGCTCCCTACCAGCTAGATGGCTTTGTCCATGGGGCCTGTGCAGCACCACCTTTTGGTTGTGAATGATCTTGCAGCCTGTGCAGTGCCATATGTTAGTTGTGATCGATCTAGCAACAGTTATGTACACTTGCTCAAGAGCAGGCTCATTAATTTGCATATGCAGGTAGATTTGCATATTATTGGTTATGCAGGAAAATAGGTTAATACCTGCCTGGAAGAAGGAGGAAAGGCAGAGAGGTCCATACCTACTTGAGACCCATAGTCTCATAGAGCTATTTTTTATGTAACTCCACCAAATAGGAGCCCTCCATCCAACATCCTCTCTAGTAATATCTTGAGCTACCTGGATACATATGTAAGAGTCCTAATAGAAATAAGTGCCATTTAAGCAATGTTTTTTTGGTTTTTTTTTTAAAGCATTTCATAATGATTGTTTCATCTGGTAAATCCACTATTATACAAAATTCTATAATATTCTGAATCCATAAAGGTAATCTCTAAGTCAGCCTTCCTTCTTATATATTGGGACAGTTGACTCGAGCAGTCTTGAATAGTAGAGTAGCAAAATTGTTAGCATTTAATCAATGATTTAAATGAGGTTAGCTGCACTTCTTTAAAGTACTCCCTCACTGTGGTAGTAAGAAGTACATTTTTATTTGTAGGTATCTAAATGCATTTCTGGTGCTATACAAGTGCTTAAACAATGCAGGGGGAGTGCTGACACACAAGGTATCAACTACAGGCAAACCTTTATCAAGCCAACTGACCATTTTAAGATCTGGGACTTTACTGGGGCCACCTGGTCATCTTCAGTATATTGATTACTATTTTTTTTTTTAATTTGGAAGGACCCTGAGCCCATTTTAAATGAATTGGTATTTTTTTTTTTTTTAAATTAAATAATAGTGACTCAATAATAAAACTCAATTCTAACTTTAGTAAACATTCAATTAATTGTCTAGATCTCAAGATTTATGTTGAAAATACCATTTCAAAAACCCATACTTTTTTTAAAAAGGTCCACACAAATACTTTTATAGACCTTACAAGTTGCCACTGCACACCTTCATTTACCTAAAGTTAAAATACAAATTGTACACACTGTGCTGTTTTTTAGTTTTTTTCAATTTGAAAATTTTTATGGAGTCAATGAAGAGGTACAGAAAGTAAGAGGGATTTCATATTCACACAGTGGTTATACTATATACCATATAGGTACAAATCCTTACATCTCTTGGCAATTAATACATACATGGATTGTGTACAATGCTTCAGACTTTTGAGGTGGACTAGATATTGTCTTGGGTAGATTTGTCAGATGTGAGATGACATATCATTGAACAAGGTACATACCCCCAGTTAGAACTAATTCTCAGCTACCAGGTATTCCAAAATTGTTTTTTATCTATTGTTTTATTTTAGACCGTGCTGTTTTTAATGCACAAGCCAAAACTTTAAAAGACAATTTGGTCGAAAGATATATGATGCTACCACTTTGATACTTTAATTTAAAATATTTGAGATCTAGATAGAAATACCCTTTTAAAATATAAATAAAAAAATACACGGGGCATGGTTTTGGACTTTTGGACTATACCAATAAAAGTCACCAAAAACAAAAATATAAGAAAACCTTTGGAATATATTGAAAGAGGAGAAT
The DNA here is from genome assembly GCA_933207985.1 of Pelobates cultripes. Classification (NCBI taxonomy): domain Eukaryota; kingdom Metazoa; phylum Chordata; class Amphibia; order Anura; family Pelobatidae; genus Pelobates; species Pelobates cultripes. Next base: position 15,427,817 of record OW240914.1, on the reverse strand, counting down.
ATTTTTAAAGTAAATTATATTCACCAAACCAAACATTGTTTTTAGAGGAACTCTTAACTTAAGATATTTTAAGGACTGCACGAGACAAGGGGAGAGATAAGGTGATATGGTAAGGTAATCACTGTGGTATACAATCAAATAATAGATAACAAAAAATATATAAACAAACACCAAAAAAACATAAAAACTTTAGGCCTAGCTGGTCTTCCCACCTATTAGGTCCTCAGTTTTTAAAGAGTGCAGCGCTATAATCTAATGTGAGGTGAATGTGTTTTTCAATAATTCAAAAAACACTTACCCTCTACGTTGATCTCAAAGTGATATACATAAAAAGAGAAAAAAGATATATACAAATAATAGTGCAGTATACTTAAATGAAAAATGTGTGAGTGGCAAATATATCTAAACTCACATTTGTTAGAGCCTTTTCAAGTTTTTAGGCTCTAAACTTCCAAGCGTCTTGTGTCTTTTTTGGGTAGATCACACGACCCCTCTCTCCAAGGAAAAATATGTATGTTCCTCTCCACAACATATGTAGAAGACACAGATAATTCAAACTAAGTGTAGCATCTCAAATAATGATTGTATTCATATGAATAGAATTTTTCCCCTCCCCTTTTTAAAGCTTAAGTGCTTTATGTGTCTTGGGTGTTCCTTAAAACCTATGTTGACTACTTTCCAAAGACCTCTAAAATGTCTATAAGATTAACGTCAAGTGCTTAGCACTGCTTCCATATAATACAGCTCATTATATTTTACTTGACTGTTGGCTGACTTTAGCCATCAATTAAGCAAGTTTTGATAGCACATTTTCAATGGTCCACTGGTATAGTACTTTCAATGTATTTCAAGGGCATTATGATTTACTTAATAATATATGGTCCTTTTTATTAGGCATCTATAACTATACTCGGTTAGATACCACCAAAAACCCAGTGTTAATTGAGCATTGATAATGATCTTTTTTCTTTCAATTGTGTCTTTTCTTTTCTTGATATGGCAAATTTTGGATACTTTTCAATGCAATATGCTAGTGAAATAATGTAGGCTTTACTTTAACTTTAATATTTAAGTGGTAGCATTTTAAATGGTTATAGTAAAATATATAATGACACATTTATTTTAAATTAGAACTATTTATTTAATGTATTACTCAAATATTACATGCTATATAGTTAGCAAAACTTTTTTACTCTATGGACTGTTGTTAATGACAACAGAGAGTGTTAATGTGGTGTCTATGGATTTGAGATAGTGTATAAAATCTTTGGTTGAAAAGATTAGAATGATATCAGAAGATCAAGTATACCATTGTGTTTCTTGTTCTGGTAGGTTAACCTTATATATGACAACGTGTATTATATTTACCGTATATTGTTTATTTTAAAAATAACCTTGTATTTATTATTTTAATATTGTAGTTTTAGACATAACACGCAATGAATAGGATACATGAACCGTTTTTGGTATAACATTATGATTATTATTATTATTAGAAAAAATCTATAGTAATATATTTGTTATATGTTTATTAATTATATAAGCATATAATAAGCATATAATTATATAGTTTTTTTTTTACTGTTCCTCCTTTTTTCTCTCTTTTGCTCACTTTTTACTTGATCTGTGAATAAACTCAACATTTAGTGAGTGTCCAATATCCATCAATTATCTTTTTTTTTTCTCATGGACCATCTCTCTCTCTCTCTCTCTCTCTCTCTCTTTTATTTATTTTTATTTTTTTTTAAATGCACATGGAGGGAATTTCAAATATTGATTTGATCCACAAGGAATTGTTTCCTGAACATGAATCGAAACATGATAACTTTTTCATTTGCTAGTGCTGTATCCATGGATTCAATATTGATGGTCTAATGAAAAACAACTAAAAACGGGTTAATATTTTAAATTCATATTTATATTAAATTGAACCTAGAGCCTTCCATCCCCTGCAGTTATTGTGTTTGCTTGTGTTAAGTAATCCGCAGTTATAGAGCAACATTTTGATATGTTATGATAATGTTAAATCATTGCTAACTACAGCAAAAAATAATCATAAAATAAATATTAAATAATAATTAGAAAATACCTCAATAAAAACCAGAGTTTTATAAAATCATCCATTTAAACAAATAAACAAAAAACATGTAATATCTCATTTGATCAGGCTGAAGTCAAATTATTAATTTGTATTTACGTCTACATGTCCAACAAGACATAACAGCAACACTGATGACATGGTCCACACTTAAGCTAAAGTTTTCATATCCACAGTATTATTTTTAGTCACATGATGCACCATTAGTCACAACATCAGACTGCCACCTGTACATATATGTTTTTTATTTACTTTTAATATATCGATTTTTATGCATATTTTATACACTATTATTATGAAACATTTTAACACTTTTAGATGTCTTAATTGTTTTTTTCAAAGCATACTTTTTAACAAGGTCAAATGTATTTTAGTTTTTTTTATACATATCTATTTTCTTCTAATACCTTCTCTTTTGTTTTATGCTTTTTTAATTTTTAAACTAGCTTATATACACTACTAAAGCTGTATTCACATGATGCACCATTTTGCTGTGCGTCACGTGACTCCAATCATCTTGATTATCCCACCTATATAATTTTTCTTGAGGCCCTTTACCATCCACCTCAAAGTTGCTAACCAAATATATTTTTAGTACAACATAAGTATATTTAAAGAGACTGTATAAGAAAAAAATAAATATCCTTTTTCCCCCCCAATTTTTTTCCCCAATCACTAAATTATTTTTTCCCTAAATAGTGTAAAAATATACTTTAGAAGTACCTTTTATAATATATACGTTGATCTGATTTTCTTCTTTTGTAATTGCATGTCAGTTCCCTCTCTGCTTTCTCCCTGGTTCCTGTATTTCAGCTGGACTGTCCACCAATAGCAACGTTACAGTGATTCTCTATGATAATCAGTAATGACACACCTTACTGGGCATACCTGAACTTCATTCAGCTCAAGAAATGCCTACAATACCTTGCAAGCTTCCTCGGAATCCTCAGCATTCAGACACTAGAACTTACAACCAAATCATACATACACAAACACAAACATTTCCTCACCACATTAGATATCATATAGTGAAATATGTTTATTATAAATAAATATAAAGAGACAATCTCATAAATACCTGTAGAGCATTATGTTATCTCTATATCTATCTATCTGTCTGTCTGTCTGTCTGTCTGTCTATCTATCTATCTATCTATCTATATCTCTATCTCTCTGTATCTATCTATATATTTAGCTTTCTATGGAGATTTATTAGCAGGGACTAGCAGGTGGAATGGTTAGCATTGGGTAGTGAAGTTGGCGGACAGGGACTGGCAGGGGAAGGGTTAACTGTGGGTAGTGAGGTTGGCTGACGTACTGGCAGGGGAGGCATTAACAGTGCATAGTGAGGTTGGCTGTTAGGGAGTGGCTGGGAGAGACTGAGAATCAGGAACATGTTGAAATGTGAGAGGGGAGTGTTGGAGGGTTAAATCACTGAAAACAGGAAAATGTGTTACAACAATGCAGGAAAACTACACAGAATTGAAAGAAAAGAAACTAACCATATATGTTTTGAGATTTTTAGGACCAATCCACACTTCTAAACCCCCCTCCAAAAAAAATAAAGTTTAGGTCCACATGTGCATGCGCGCGCTGGCTCCTGATTCTTTGTTAAACTAATTTGCATATACCCACCCAGAATCATTTGCAGTAGTAACATCACTGCAGATTTGTGATTTCTGTGGGAAAAGCAAGTCTTATCGCTTGACTGTCGTGCAGATTTTTGTTTAACATTGTATTAACTATATATATATATATAATTGTATATATATATACATATAATATGTACAATGGCATGAGCACTTCCCTCTTTCTACTGCTAATACCTCTCCCTATACAACCAAGCATTCTGCTAGCATTTCCTGCTGCTCTATTACATTGTCTGCCTACCTTTAAGTCATCAGAAATAATCACCCCTATCTGTACTCTGCCCTTGGGTTTTTACGTCCAAGATGCATTATCTTGCACTTATCCACATTAAATGTCAGTTGCCACAATTCTGACCATTTTTCTAGTTTACCTAAATCATTTGCCATTTGGCTTATCCCTCCTGGAACATCAACCCTGTTACATATCTTAGTATCATCAGCAAAAAGACATACCTTACCATCAAGACCTTCTGCAATATCACTAATAAAAATATTAAAGAGAATGGGTCCAAGTACAGATCCCTGAGGTACCCCACTGGTAACTAGACCTTTCTTTGAATATACTCCGTTGACTACAACCCTCTGTTGCCTGTCACTCAGCCACTGCCTTACCCATTCAACAATATTGGAATCCAAACTTAAAGATTGCAGTTTACTGATAAGCCTTCTATGTGCAACAGTGTCAAAAGCCTTAATGAAATCTAGGTAAGCAATGTCTACTGCACCACCCTGATCTATAATTTTAGTTACCCAATCAAAAAAATCAATAAGATTAGTTTGGCATGATCTCCCTGAAGTAAACCCATGTTGTCTCTGATCTTGAAATCCATGTGTTTTTAGATGTTCAACAATCCTATCCTTTAACATGGTTTCCATCACTTTCCCCACTACTAAAGTAAGACTTACTGGCCTATAGTTGCCCGACTCCTCCCTATTACCTTTCTTGTAAATGGGCACATCATTCGCTAACTTCCAATCTTCTGGGACTACTCCTGTTAACAATTATTGGTTAAATAAATATGTTAATGGTTTTGCTAGTACACCACTAAGCTCTTTTAATAGCTTTGGGTGTATTCCATCAGGTCCCATTGACTTATTTGTCTTTACTTTTGACAGTTGAAATAGAACCTCTTCCTCTGTAAACTCGTGTAATAAATGACTCATTTATTCATTTTCTTAACTGAGGTCCCTTTCCTTCATTTTCATCTGTAAATACAGAACAAAAATATTCATTGAGGTAGTCAGCTAGACCTTTATCCTCTTCTAAATACCTTCCTTCTTTTGTTTTTAATCTAACTAATCCTTGTTTTACTTTTCTTTTCTCATTTATGTATCTAAAAAATGTTTTGTCCCCCTTTTTTACTGACTGTGCTATTTTCTCTTCTGTGTGTGATTTGGAAGCTCTTATAACTTGCTTAGCCTCTTTCTGCCTAATCTTATAGATCATTTTGTCTTCCTCACTCTGTTTTTTTTTACAATTCCTAAATGCTAACTTTTTGTTTTTAACTATTTTAGCCACATCTGTGGAGTACCACAGTGGTTTCTTGAATTTTTTGCTTTTACTGACAAGCCTAATGCAATATTCTGTTGCCTTCAATAGTGCAACTTTTAAATAATCCCATTTCTCTTGGACTCCATTTAAATTGCTTCAGTCTGATAATGACTCCTCTACACATATTCTAATTTTAGAAAAGTCAGTTTTTCTAAAGTCTAATACTTTTGTTTTTGTGTGGTGTGACTCAGTCACTGTTCTTATATTAAACCACACTGACTGATGATCACTGGATCCTAAACTTTCACCTATAGTAATATCTGATACCAAATCTCCATTTGTTAACACTAAATCTAGTATGGCCTCTTTACGAGTTGGCTCCTCAACAACTTGTTTTAGAGACAATCCCAGTAGGGAGTTTAGAATATGTGTGCTCCTGGCAAAAGTAGCTAATTTTGTTTTCCAATTTACATCAGATAGATTAAAGTCACCCATGATGATAACTTCCCCCTTCATTGTAATTTTAGCTATTTCCTCAACTAGTAGATTATTTAACTCTTCAATTTGTCCTGGGGGCCTATAAATCACACCTACACGAGTTACTGGGAGATTACCAAATTCTAACTTAACCCAAACGGACTATATGTTTGCCTCACTAACTTTTATTAGGCTAGATTTTATGCTATCCTTCACATACAGGGCCACCCCTTTCTTGCCTTCCATATCTTTTCTATATAAAGAGTACCCTGGTATTGCTATGTCCCAGTCATTTTTCTCATTATACCATGTCTCAGTAACAGCGACTAAATCTACAATATCAGTTGCCATTATTGCCACAAGTTCATGGATCTTATTCCCTAAACTGTGAGCATTTGTAAACATGACTCTAAGCTTATCATTTTTTAACACACTTGCTACAGGCACCTTCTGTCCTTGTTTTGGGGGACAATTGGATTGATGTTTTATCACCCTTTTGCCCTCCCTCCTAGTTTAAATACATCCTAGCAAAACCTCTGAACTGCTCACTGAGAACATTTGTTCCCTTTTGAGAAAGATGCAAACCATCTTTTTTGTACAGCTTATTTCCATTCCAAACAGAGCTACCATGAGAAATAAAGCCAAATCCTTGCTCCTGACACCATTCACCAAGCCACAAATTAAAGTCCCTAATACGCATCCGCCTGTCGTTCTGAGTGTTATGCACAGGCAGAACTTCAGAGAATGACAGTGTGGAAGCAACCTGCCGTATATCATTGGAAAAAATGTAGAAGGCTTATCAACAAACTGCAATCTTTAAGTTTGGATTCCAATATTGTTGAATGGGTAAGGCAGTGGCTGAATGACATGAAACAGAGGGTTGTAGTCAATGGAGTATATTCAAAGCATGGGCTTGTCACCAGTGGGATACCTTAGGGATCTGTACTTGGACCCATTCTCTTTAATGTTTTTATTAGTGACAATGCAGAAGGTCTTGATGGTATGGTATGTATTTTTGCTGACGATACATTTAAGATATGCAACAGGGCTGATGTTCCATTAGGGATAAGCCAAATTCCAAATGATTTAGGTCCACTAGAAAAATGGTTATGCCAACTGACATTTAATGTGGATAAGTGCAAGATAATGCATCTTGGATGTAAAAACCCAAGGGCAGAGTACAGAGTATATGATAGAGAGTTAAACGCAACATCTGAGGAAAGGGATTTAGGGGTGATTATTTCTGATGATTTAAAGGTAGGCAGACAATGTAATAGAGCAGCAGGAAATGCTAGCAGAATGCTTGGTTGTATAGGGAGAGGTACTAGCAGTAGAAAAAGGGAAGTGATCATGCCATTGTACAGAACAATGGTGAGAGCTCACTTGGAGTTTTGTACGCAGTACTAGAGACCGTATCTCTAGAAGAATATTGATATTTTAGAAAGAGTTCAGAGAAGGGCTACTAAACTGGTTCATGGATTGCGGGATAAAACTTACCAGAAAAGGTTAAAGGATCTTAACATGTATAGCTTGGAGGAAAGACGAGACGGGGGGATATGATAGAAACATTTAAATATATAAAGGAAATCAACACAGTAAATGAGGAGACTATATTAAAAATAAGAAAAACTACCACAACAAGAGGACATAGTCTTAAATTAGAGGGGCAAAGGTTTAAAAATAATATCCATAACTATTACTCTACCAAGAGGGTAGTGCATGCATGGAATAGCCTTCCAGCTGAAGTAGTAGAGGTTGTAACGGATCGCCTGGCACCCCGACTGGGTACCTACGTTAAAGGATGCTCCTAGCGCATCCTGAGGACTCCAAACACTGCAGCAGACACCACAACCACCGAACCGGAGAAGCATATGAATCCTCTCAAGCATATGAATGCTGTAGACAGTTGAATAGGAACCATATGAATAGGTTTACTCTTCTAGCAGTCAAACTGGAACAGCATACAATAAATCCTTCCCCCAATAATGAGACGACACTTCACTTTGAGGGTTAAAACAGGAACTCCCTGTACTGTCACATACAGTCTCTTTTATTCCCAAATCACAAACATAGTACAGCCCACAGGGCGTTACAAAACAACCAATCACATATCAGTTACATCCCACATATTCCCTCCCCTTATCCTGAGAGGAAACTCAATTGCACATACAGTTAAAACATACTTTCTACCCAACTTTCATAACTCTAAAACCATACATCACATTCACATAAAATTACATATTCACAATCAATCCATTCAGGGGAACAACATATTCAAAAATGGCACAAATCAGACAAGGGGTTCAAAAGTTAGTAAAAAGTCCTTTGTGACTAAATGAAGCATGGCTTTCTAGCCCAAACCAGTTTCAGAGTCTTCTATCCTGGAGATAAGTAATTCAATTATCTCCCAGGACAGACACAAGACTCCATTAAGCACATGGTTGTAAAAAGACACAAAACACTTTAAAATACATAAAGTCACATTTTACACATAACACACAGACATTTCACATATCCCCAGATAGCTCAGGTCTGAGCGCACATAATTAAGTGAATGGCGCTCGGACCACACAAATACAGTGTAATCGCCATGGAGCCAAAGTCTTTACAGTCATTTTCATACGAATGGGCTCCATGGGATTCCTATCTGGGGTATAACACATTCACATAAAGTCTGGTCCATAGTCCAAAGGCAAGAGGCGGGCAAGCAGCCCCCTCCAAGGACACGTGGCGAGGCCGGTTTCGCCACAGAGGTTAACACAGTAAAGGAGTTTAAACATGCGTGGGATAGGCATAAGGCTTTCCTAACTATAAGATAAGGCCAGGGACTAATGAAAGTATTTTTAAAAAGTGGATAGACTAGATGGGTCGAATAGTTCTTATCTGCCGTCACATGCTATGTTTTTATGTAAAGCATTTTTGGCTACTACCCATGTTGGTCTTTTTATTTTGTTATTGTATCACCTGCATTTCTGTTTCAGGCATCCTGTGAGAAAATCTCATATCGCAGGCCTCTGGAAATCTGATCCTTGGTAGGGGACAATACCTCCTACGCTATAAAAATAAACGCTTCAGATGCTCTATATAATGTGAGTACAGTTCCAATATAATTTGTTCACTCCCCTAAACAGAGAGTACTCTGTTGTTTTCTTTTAATCGTCCTAACTGTACTGTTGAAAAGACTAAGACAAATTGATATCCATAAGGTAGGGATTGAATCACCAGAAAAAAAAAAAAAACATGGAAAATAAACAGTTTAGGTGATTTGTCCCTTCTCCTTTTTGTAACTAAGTGTGAGTGCAGCGCTTAAAATACACTTACCTGTCAATTGTTTTGTAGGGGTTAATACTGGGCATAAAAATGGTAGAAAAAATGGAGAGAAAGTAATAGTGTGATCTTGTTTATAATTTGTGTTTTAATCTATATATGCAGAAAACTCTTTTTATTTAGAGCCATCCAGTTATCTTTTCGTTCTGCCTATATAATATGAATGCATATAAACCAAAATCACATGGAGAGACAAATAAATAAAGCCAGCTGCAAACCATATAAACACTCCTTCAAGTGCTTAACCCCTTAAGACCGGAGGGCGTACTATTACGTCCTCTAATAGGCGGCTCTAAACGCCGCCGGGCGTAATAGTACGCCCTCCGGTTTTTGTTAACTTACCCGGTCGCCGGCGGTCCCACGCCGGCGATCGCGGTGGGGGGGACTCCCAGGGAGCCCCCCGCGGCACGACCGTCCTCCAGGAAGCCCCCCGGCCGTGTGAGAGTGGGGTCTTAGCGAGGACCCCACAATCACATGGCCGGGTATAGCTGGCTTCTGTATTGCCAGCAGGGGGGCTGCCTGTAATTACAGGGGGTCCCCCTGATGGCTGAAAATAAAAGTAAAATAAGTTAAAAGTGTAAAAAAATAAAATTATATATACTTAGATCATATATATATATTATATATATATGATCAAAGTATATATATACACATATACATACACACATGTACACCGTCTAGGTGTATTTTTCTATTAATATATATATAATTATATATATATATTAATATCAAATTACACGTACACTGATACTGATTAAATATATATATAATTATTGTTATATATATATTTATATATATTATATAAAAAATTAAAATGTAAATACGTTAAAAAATAAAATTACAAAAATAATTAAAAATAAATAATTAAAAAATATATAGATGTGTGTTATTTCGTTCTAACTGTATTGTGAAATTAATATATATATATATATATATCAAAATACACATAGAACGAAATAATATATATATTTATACACATAAATATATAAGTATATATCACTATATATATACCTATATATAAATAAAAATATTTTAAAAAAATTATATAGATATATACATATATATACACATACTTATATATATACATATATTGATTCTACATATATATTTATGTAATATTTTTACATAATTAGGTATCTTAATTAATTACAATTAGCAGGACCTGCATGACAACCCATGCCGAAAGTAAAGGGAATTTAATTTGCTAGCACTATATTTAACCCTATAACTTTCCGAGACACCATAAAACCTGTACATGGGGGGTACTGTTCTACTCGGGAGACTTCGCTGAACACAAATATTAGTGTTTCAAAACAGTAAAATGTATTACAACGATGATATCGCCAGTAAAAGTGACGTTTTTTGCATTTTTCACGCACAAACAGCATTAAACGGACAATATTATTGCTATGATACTTTTTACTGTTTTGAAACACAAATATTTGTGTTCAGTGAAGTCTCCCGAGTACAACAGTACCCCTCATGTACAGGTTTTATAGTGTTTTCAAAAGTTACAGCGTCAAATATAAGGCTTGCGTTTCATTTTTTTCACATTAAAATTCGCCAGATTGGTTACGTTGCCTTTGAGACCCTATGGTAGCCCAAGAATGAAAATTACCCCTATGATGGCATACCATTTGCAATAGTAGACAACCCAAGGTTGTAACAGGGTATGTCCAGTCTTTTTTAGTAGCCACTTAGTCACAAACACTGGCCAAAATTGGCATTTTTTGCATTTTCACACACAAACAAATACTAACGCTAACTTTGGCCAGTGTTTGTGACCAAATGGCTACTAAAAAAGACTGGACATACCCCATTTGCAATACCTTGGGTTGTCTACTATTGCAAATGGTATGCCATTATGGGTGTAAATTTCATTCCTGGGCTACTATACAGTCTCAAAGGCAACGTAACCAATCTGGCGAATTTCAATTTCAAATGTAACGTGCTATATTTGACCCTGTAACTTCCCAAAACGCCATAAAACCTGTACATAGGGGGTACTGTTTTACACGTGAGACTTTGCTGAATACAAATATGTGTATTTTATTGCAGTAAAAGCAAACAGTATTATGACACTGACCGTTAAAATGTCATGTAGAACTAAAAAAATCCAAAAAAATCGTATTTTCTCCCATTTTTTCATATTAAATTATGTTTCATAGCTAAATATTTGATATTAAATGAAAGCCCTGTTTCCCCTGAATAAAATGATATATAATAAGGGTGGGTGCATTTACTATGAAAGAGGTGTATTACGGTTGGACAGACATGTAGCGCAAATGCCAGGTTTTGTTTACATTTTGTTTTGTTCACAACGTGTACATTTGGCTCCGTCCTTAAGGGGTTAAATATCAAGATCCAGTGTTTCTTTCTCTGGCTCTGCTTCTTCTCCCCAACTCCTCTCTGTTGGTGTCCCCCAAGGTTTAATCCTTGGTCCCCTACTTTTCTCCATCTATACTGCCTCCCTCGGTAAACTCATTAGCTCCTTTGGCTCCCTCCTCCGTTAGATGCTCACCCAGTCTCCACTCCTTCAAAAAAATCGTTAAAAATTCACTTCTTCATAAAAGCGTATCAATTAAACTGTTAATAGCTCCTGACTGATTCCTCTTCTGCAGCTGTCACTAGTCTAATACTATCCTTACCTTTTTTTGGCAATTTACCTCACTCCCTCTAGCATGTAAGCTCATTGAGCAGGGCCCTCAACCCCTCTGTTCCTATATATCCAACTTGTCTGGTTACAACTGCATGTCTGTTCGTCCACCCATTGTAAAGTGCTGCAGAATTTGATGGCGCTATATAAATAACATAATAATAATAATACAGAATGCACACTATAACAACCACAATGGTCAAGTACAAAACTTTATCTAGGTACCCCAAACCTTGAAAAAGGCAACCAGTTGGTGCCAAAACGTTGGGGGGAGTTTGTAACTTGTATTTCTGCCTTGAGGCTTGAAAGATTTGGGTATATTACTTTTGATTACTATGTGCCTCTTTTTCTGTTACTTTATTTATATTTGTTGTTATTTATTGTAATTTACCATTGACCATTGTGGTTGTTATAGTGTGCATTCTGTATTATATATACTAAGAGATAGATAAAATGTTTGGACATATTTTTTATTTTATACTTCTTGTCTTTCTTCTGGGGATCTTCAAAAAAACTAACTTTTAGTGTTTCTACATGCTAGGCTGAAACCACATCGAAAAAACCTTCTTTATGAAAGAAAGTATGTGGTTGCTTTTCTCTTATGAGATTCCGGACCAACATTTGTCTAAGATTAAGGGCCACTCTATATGTCATTTTGAATTTATTAGTGATTAATTATATAAAGTAGGATCATTTCTCAAAATTGGCCTTTGATGATTTTATAGGGCCAGATAACAAAAATGAATTCCTTCATAAAGATTTATTTTTTAATAATATTTCCACAATGGATATCTCTATTATACCTCCTTATTGCCTCAAACCATTATTCTCTTTTTATTTCAATAAGTAATAGCTTGGACCATGTCTCTATAGTCTTGTGACTATCCTCTCATTGAATAAGAGCTAATAGTGAATATGATTTGGACGTGGCCTTAGGGACAAATTGCTCGCAAAATATCTCTCAGTATTATCATTATTTGTTCATCGGCTTCGAACATGGCCTTCTGTAGGAAGCCCTTCACTCTTAGGAATGAAAACAATTTCCCTGGTGGGTAAATTATATTTTATATTTAGCAGAATTTTTTTTTCAATATCCCATTGTTATATAGGTTAGCCACTTTGCCTATAGCTACTTTCCTCCAATTTTCTAATGTAAGATATTGAATATTTTTTTCTATTTTACCAATTCTAACAGAGTCAATGATTTTATCCTGAGATCCCAGCCATTTTTTTATTTGACTCCAGACCTTGGAGAGATGTTCTATGGTAAAACTTTTATCATCAAGTTCTTTCCATTTATACGATTGAATCTCCCAATATGGTAACAGCTTCTTCACTTGCCTGAGGGGTCTGCATAAAGTAAATATGGCCAATCATAATAATAAGGTAATAATTCTTCAAGACTGGTAACCCTAGTCCTCGCTTTCTAAGCCATTCTTTATATGTTTATGCAAGGCCTTTTCCCCGCCACACGAATAAGGAAATGCTCCTCTAAACTAAACTTAACCAACACTCAGGTATTTGAATTGGGAGGTGCCTAAATAAATATAGTCATTTTGGGATTACATAAGCTTTAACAGCATTTATTCTACCAACAAATGATAATTGTTTGTTCTTCCATCCCCTTAACGTATAGTTCATCTCTTTTAATACGACCATAAAATGTAATGCTAAAATATCTGAAGCATCCGGTGCAAGTTTGATTCCCAAATAGGTAAACTCTTTATCTGTTCAGACACAATCATAACATTGTTGTGACCGTTTTTTATTTATTTTTCTAAATTAAGGGCCATAATTACTTTTTCATCCGTATTTTGTTTGCAACTGGTTAAATTTGAGTACCGAGCAATCATGTCCACCAGAGCGGGCAGAGAATTTTCGGTATCTGACATCAAAAGGATATCTTTGGCATACATGCCAACCTTATACTCCTTCTGGGACATGGGATATCCATGGATGTTCTGCTTTGCCCTTATTTTATTGACAAGATTTCTATTGTTATAATGTACAACAATGGGGAGAGTGGGCATCCCTTTCTTGTCCCATTTCCCAGATTGAACCAGTCAGCATGTATGTTTTGCCTGATGGTTCTGGTGGTCAGGGTGCTATACAAAGCTTTTATTGCCTTACAAAAGAAGTTTCAAAGCCAAACAATTCCAAACCCCCAATCAACCCAGTTGAAAGCTTTCTACGTGTCTAAAGCAATAATAACTAATTATTTTTGTTGTTTTTTTTTGCCACGTCTAAGATAACGACTATTCTTCAAATGTTGCTAATAGAGCTTCGACCGGGGACAAATCCTATTTGGTCCCTAGAAACAATCCATGTGAAAACCCACTTAAGTCTGCCATGATGGACGCAAAGACCTTATCCACTCTGTTACTTTTTAAGTACCAGTTTTATTTTAGTCTTTTTAAATTATTTGAGATTCTTATCATTTTTAATTAGTTAATTTTATCTTTGATTGTAAAATGTTATCTTTGATTCAGCCCCTTCTCTTGTAGGTTTTCCCTTATTTATTTGTTCCAATTTATGAAGAGTGAGGTACTTATCAGCAAGGGATCTTCCTCTTTTTTTATATTCTTGTATCCCTAATTTAATCAGATGCCCACTAATCACTGCGTTATTTTGAATCCATCTAATACCCAGAGCCGCTTCCTTAATCTCCAGAAAATAAAATTCCATCATATGATTAATATATTCACTATTTTTTTTTTGCTGCTCAGGAGGGCCTCTTTCAATCTCCAATGCCTTGTTTCTTTCTTTAAAGCATCCTGTATATCCTGTATATCCCATATCACTGTATTATGATCTGACCAATAGATCGTTTTTATTAAAATTTTCTCAACACAATTTAGTAACTAACATAACATATCTATCCTAGCATAAGAACAATGTCTAAGTGAAAAATGGGTGAAATCATGATCTTGTGGTTGGAGTAATCTCCATGCATCATATAAAGCAGCCTTTTTCAAAAGAGAAGAAAGAGCCTTTGCCCTTCTTTGCAGTGTTCCCCCTTAGGAGTTCTCTTATCCCATGCAGTATCCAGGACATCGTCTCCTGCGATTATCGGTCTGCCGTTGGATATCTTATCTATTCTTTCAATAATAGCTCTCATAAAGGCCGCCTGATCAATATTGGTGGCATATATGTTAACTAGGGTATATAACTTATTATTAAATTTACATATCATTAAGAAATATCTAGCCTGTGAATCCCACTCTTGATAGATTATTTCATGGGATATATCTTTCCCAATCCGAATCCCTACCCCCCTACCCCAGCAGTTTCTTAACTTAAATAAAATTTCCCTATTTGACTCAATTCAGTGGGTCTCTTTGCAGATTTGATTTAGTCTGGCGAGGAAGTCTGAACTCAAAATACATATGATTGTATTCTACAACTGCCTTGTGTATTTAGTTCACAGAGTTACCCAAAATTCTGTTCTATAGGTATGCATAAACAATCTAACATCTGATAATGGACTTGTTTTAGTGTTACTACAGTAGTAGTAAACCTGTTTTTAATGTTTCAGAATTATGTTTCTTTTAGTAATCTATATGTAGCATTGGAGAAAGGCAGAGGTGGTTGCTATATTCAAAAAGGCGTAAAGGGCCACTCCAGGCAGCTAAACAAGTTAAAGGGCAATGTCATGCCACACTTACTTTTCTCCTATTGTTTCCTCTTCTCTTCCTCACTCAGAATCTGCTGTTCCTTTCTTATGTAATGTTCTTTAAAACATATGCTTGACTTTCTTTGACATGTGATGGAATAATGGAAGATACTTTGAACCCAGGCTCAAGCTACTAGGATGACCGGATGTCCAGTCTGTTTTTAGTTTCATGTTATGCTTTTCACCTTTAGTCTAGTTTTGACTGTCTGATAAATAATCATAAAATCATAACTTGTGACATTCTGTGGTTTCTGATGAGACATTGTCTACCCTCACCCCCACCCGATGTCCTGATGTTTTTTGATTTTTATATATATATATATATATATATATATATATATATATATATATATATATATATATATATATATATATATATATATAGAGAGAGAGTATTCCAAAAATAAGGCTTGCACTCACGGTCTGTAGTAATGTTAAAAGTTCTTCTTTATTGCGATATTCTTAAAACAAATCTGTAGTCATCAACGTTTCAGCCATCACTCGTGGCTTTCATCAAGTTCACTGGTGTAGTGAACTGATCCTGATGAAAGCCACGAGTGATGGCTGAAACGTTGATGACTACAGATTTGTTTTAAGAATATCGCAATAAAGAAGAACTTTTAACATTACTACAGACCGTGAGTGCAAGCCTTATTTTTGGAATACTCTATATTGTTTGGCTATGGCTATTATGCACCCGGCATTTTTTGTACTTTGAAAGTGTGTGTGCAGGGTACCAGTGCAAGTTATATGTATATATATATATATATATATATATATATATAACCATTGAAATATGCTTAGGACTGTAAATTCCTTTTATGGAATTGTGGCTTTGCCCATCCGGTTTTTGTCACTCAAGTCGCACTGCTGTTCTTATACGAAGTACTATATAATCTGTAAGTTTACGAAATAAAACAGGAAGTAATCTTTGAATCAAAACTGTCTAGTCTCATCTGATTACTTTGCTCCGAGCAGCTCGAATAAAAACTTCAATTTGGTTTCCAACCGAACATATCTGTGGGTTACTTTTTATCCATGACAGACACAAGGAGCATAATACAGCTCCAAACAAATAACTATTAATAGTGTACTCAATAGCATATAATATGCATCAAAAATAATTGATATGTTGAATTACAAAAAATCATTTATTATACACTTAATGACAAAAAAAATTAAAAGAAAAAAAAACATTAACAAATACCACTATTGTCAAATATACAGAATGATGCACACTCTATTAATGAATCTACAGTAGTTAAGACAAAATTCCATAATATATACATGCAATATATATACAACTAAATACACCCTACAGATATAATTTTGATGAAGCTGGTAGTTCATATATAGTCTGGTGGAGCCACCAATAATTGATCAATAATAACAATTAATAGTCTGATCAGAGAGAAAAAAAGTTAAAAAAAATGGAAAATAGATAAATAAGCAGCTTTGTGATGAAAAAAAATGATTGGATCTCACCACAGATCATTTGAAGCGGTAAATATAGGGTGCAGAAAGTCCAGTCGCTTGTGGATGGGTATAAAGCAGACCAGTGAATTTCTCTGTATTCTAGAATTTAGAGAGTGATACTCTATCAGATAAGTAGTGATGAAAGGCAGTCCCCATCCAGTCCGGTCACCATCTCCTGTCTCCTGTCTCGTGTTTGCCTGTGCTGTGCACTCAGGACTGGAATGCCCCTTCGAAGGCCCTAGTTGCAGGAGTAAAATTACCATTCATTTATACCAAATAATGGTGGCAGCCAGTGTAACTTATGACATTTTTTCTGACTCATCAGACTATCAATTGTTATTATTGATGAATTATTGGTGGATCCACCAGACTATACATGAATTACCAGCTTCATCAAAATTATGTCTATAGTTGTATATATTTTGTCTGTATACATTTTGGAATTTTGTCTTAACTACTGTAGATGTATTAACAGAGTGTGCATCATTCTGTACATTTGGCAATAGTGATATTTGTTAATGTTTTTTTTTCTTTTAATTTTTTTGTCATTAAGTGTATAATAAATGATTTTTTGTAATAATTATTTTTGATCATAATACAGCTCCATTGCCTGTGTCAAAGAAAGTACTTACCCTTCTCCTCTTGTGTTAGAGAAAGTCAGACGTAGAAAAAACACAGAATAAGTTTGCACTAAATATATAAAACAAAAACAAAGAGCCGATAAAAAAATCAGAGAGCAAACTAAAGAAAAGTCCAACATAAAGTTCAGTTTGCAAGGATACATCATAAAACATTTGAGGAGCACTCTTTTCTTCCATGGAATATCAGGTCATGTGATACTTGATATCTGTGTGAACATAAAGGTTCAATAATGCCACATGCAATGATAATGTAAAGCGCTATACTCTTTTTGTAATCATACTCACAATTTCTAGAGCTAGAGCTAATACCAGCTCTAGTATGATAGGCATGCAGTGGTATAGATCCCCACTGTCACGTATTCATCCGCTTATAGAAATGTGGTTAATGACATTTACTGTCCACACAGGAAAAGTTGTGCTGAGCAGCAACCTAATCCACAGAAGGGTTAATGCTGAGCAGTAATTGTGCAAATGAAACCTGGTGTCATATATTCATCCGCTTATAGAAATGTGGTTAATGACATTTACTGTCCACACAGGAAAAGTTGTGCCGAGCAGCAACCTAATCCACAGAAGGGTTAATGCTGAGCAGCAATTATGCAAATGAAACCTGGTAACTGACTTTGGGGTCAAAGGCCGGTTACAGCCTATCAGAACTAAAGGAGGGTATTTAGGCCCAGTTCTCAGCCTGCTCAGTGCCCTGTCGTGGTTTCCCTTGTGGTTGTCCGAGAGCGCGTTCCTGTTTATAGTTTTCTACCTGTTTTTTGACTTTGGCTTTGTTTATTGACTTCTCTATATTCTGGTATCCTGACTCCTGGCTTTTCTCATCGCTGTGTCCCTTTCTGTGTTCCCTGACCTCGGCTAGTATTTTTTTTTACTATTCTTTGTACGTTAAATCCGGCCATTCTAAGGACCGGTAATACGTTACTTATTTGTCATTCGTGCTGTACAGTTCTACGTGCTGGATCAAACAGTAATCCTGACACCCACTTATAGAATTAGCTTGATAATTCCCTTCTCCGTTAGATGCTCACCCAGTCTCCGCTCCTTGAAAAAATCATTAGAAACCCACTTCTTCATAATAGCTCCTGACTAGTGATGTCGCGAACCCGAAATTTTCGGTTCGCGAACGCGAACTTCCGCAAATGTTCGCGAACCGGCGAACCGGGCGAACTGCCATAGACTTCAATGGGCAGGCGAATTTTAAAACACACAGGGACTCTTTCTGGCCACAATAGTGATGGAAAAGTTGTTTCAAGGGGACTAACACCTGGACTGTGGCATGCCGGAGGGGGATCCATGGCAAAACTCCCATGGAAAATTACACAGTTGATACAGAGTCTGGTTTTAATCCATAAAGGGCAGAAATCACCTAACATTCCTAAATCACAATGAATATGGATTGACACCTGACATATGACATATTGACACCTTGACATATGGATTGACACCTGTCCTCAGAGCCCCCGATGCACACGGACACAGAGCAGAATAGGGACTGTTCCTCCTACATCGGGTCACTTGGCAGATATGGATTGACACCTGTCCTCAGAGACCATGATACACACTGACACAGAGCAGAATAGGGACTGTTCCCCCTACATCGGGTCACTTGGCAGATATGGATTGACACCTTGTTACAAACTGCTATTTGTAACGGGCCCTTTAAATGGCAAATTGCCCTGTTTCCCTGGGTTGTGGAGAAGCCTCTTTGCCAGCCTCCTCCCGCATGACTATGGCCCCTGGGAGATTGTGAAAATGTATGCACTTTTATTTGGTGTGTATGGCCCTTTAAGACTGTCGGTGGGCATATTGGGGCTTATGGACTCTTTATGTGACTGGTGCTGGCCCTTTAAACACCTTTTTTGGGACATCAGGAAGATTGGGACACTGCCCCTTTAAGGCCGTGTCCCCAGACTTGTTGGGGACACGGCCCCTTTAAGACGGTGTCCCCTGTGTCCCCAGACCTGGTGCAAACCCTTTGTGCCTGCTTGCTATTTCCCCTTGGTTCAGTAAATGGGAAATTATTTCAACAGAGACTAAGTCCCATTCAGCGATGGGACTTAGTCTTTTCAACCGTTTTTTCAGCCTTATTTCAGCTGCAGGAGACTAAGTCCCACGTGTGATGGGACTTAGTCGTTTTCAACCTGAAATAGACCCGACCTCACAGCCCAAATCTATGGAACTGTTTTGGGCAGGAAAATGTGCTTGCGGTCGGTCATAAAGGGACCTCCAGCTAACTTTTAACCCCTGGATGGATTTGGCTGATTTTTGGTTATGTTTATGTTTTAAGTGTGCTGATTCCAAATATGTAATTATGAAGATGGGATGTGTAGTTTTAAAGTTACAGGGTATGGCTAAAAACTGTATTTTGACTGCCTGTGTTTAATAATGTTAATCTCTTCCCAAACGTCATTTCGTTCAAAGTGGAGAGAATGTTAAAAAAATATATTTTTGTTCTGAGTGTGAGAAATGCTTTTCAGCCGCTTCTAATCTTAAGCATCATTTGAGGAGCCATACAGGAGAGAAACCTTATTTGTGGTGTGTTTAGTATTGTTCAGATCAGTTTAATACCTTCCGCGTCTCCTATCAGTGGACGTGTATATGGCAGCCATTTTAGGAACCATACACCTGGGACCCGAGCAAGGTCACCTCGTTCAACAGGCTTGTAGCGGTATCCTCCAGGAAGAAGAGCCTGAACCCTTACCGGCTGCGTGTCTTATAGCCACTTGGAAGCTGCTGTGGTTCCTTGATGAGCCAGCTGCCCGTGAGTTAACATGTCCCGTGGAGAAGCACTCTGTCCTGTAAAGCCTCACCAAAAAAGGAGTGGTGTGTTTAGTATTGTTCTGATCAGTTTAATACCTTCCGCGTCTCCTATCAGTGGACGTGTACACGGCATTGATTTTTATCTAAGCCGTAAACTTTTGCACAGCGAAGTATATTCACTGCCATTGAAAAGGGGTGCATGGCGGTGGTGTGGGCCCTCAAAAAGCTGCAACCTACTTGTATGGACAACCGTTTACCTTGCTCACAGATCACAACAAATTTGGGGCACTGCGCGTGCAATCTAATGTGCCACCAGATAGGAGTGGTGTGTTTAGTACTATTGTTATCAGTTTAATACGTAGCGTCTCCCTATCAGTGGTGGTGTACCACGGCATTGATTTTTGTAACAGGGAGATGGAAGAAACTAATTAGGTCCTCTGCAAATTTGGGGCACTCTTGCGAGGTCAAAGCTAATGTGACACCAGATAGGAGTGGTGTGTTTAGTACTATTTTATCAGTTTAATACCTTCCGTCTCCCTATCAGTGTAATTACGTGTACACGGCATTGATTTTGTAACAGGGAGATGGAAGAAGAGGAAGCGGTGGAGTCCTCTTGCACAAATTTGGGGCACTCTTGCGGTCAAGCTAATGTGACACCAGATGAGGAGTGGTGTGTTGGTACTATTTTTATCAGAGTTTAATACCTTCCCGCGTCTCCTATCGGTGATGCATTATTACCGACAGTAATTTCTGTAGGCAGATGGAAGAAGATGTTTGGTTAGTCCTCCTAACTGGAACTGTGTTGCCTGGGTGGCAGGTGGAGCCATTTATAAAGTACACACTGCTTTCTAAAGCCATTTATAAAGAGAGCACACACTGGTGACGAAACCTAGTTGGTGGCGGATCAGTCACGCAAGTCAACAGGCATTCAGGGCTAAAATACAGCAGCGTGTGGACCATTTTTAGCCCAAGGCAGCTCATCTCATCAGGCCTTTTTTAATCTAATGTATCGCCCAGTGTCAGTCCCTTCGGGATCCATCCCTCATTCATCTTAATAAAGGTGAGGTAATCTAGACTTTTTTGACCTGGGCGACTTCTCTTCTCAGTGACAATACCTCCTGCTGCACTGAAGGTCCTTTCTGACAGGACACTTGAAGCGGGGCAGGCCAGAAGTTCTATCGCAAATTGGGAAAGCTCAGGCCACACGTCAAGCCTGCACACCCAGTAGTCAAAGGGGTTCATCGCTCCTCAGAGTGTCGATATCTGCAGTTAAGGCGAGGTAGTCTGCTACCTGTCGGTCGAGTCGTTCTCTGAGGGTGGACCCCGAAGGGCTGTGGCGATGCGTAGGACTTAAAAAGCTCCGCATGTCCTCCATCAACAACGTCTCTAAAGCGTCTGTCCTTGCCGGTGGTCATGGGAGGAGGATGACTTCCACCTCCCCCTGTTAGATTCCGTTGTGCTGTGACATCACCCTTACTCACGCTGTATAAAGCATACTTTTCAATTTATTTTGCAAATGCTGCATCCTTTCATACTTGTTGTAATTCGGTAACATTTCCGCCACTTTCTGCTTATACCGGGGGTCTAGTAGCGTGGACACCCAGTACAGGTCGTTCTCCTTCAGCCTTTTTATCCGAGGGTCCCTCAACAGGCACGACAGCATGAAAGACCCCATTTGCACAAGGTTGGATGCCGAGCTACTCATTTCCCGTTCCTCCTCCTCACTGATGTCAATGAAAGGTATTTTCTTCCCCCAACCGTACAACACCACAGGTACCAGATAGAGTGTGGCAAACCCTACTGGGATGCCTGTTGGTTGATCTGCTCCTCTCTTCCTCCTCCTCGAAGCACATTCCTCCTCTGACTCCTCTTCCCCTCCCTGAAATCCCTCTTCCAGGCGTTGCCATAGGTCAATAGCGATATGATAAGGCTGTTTCTGGAGGTGATGGGTGACCACAACTCTTCCTCTTCCTCTTCCGGCTCATCTGGCCTGATCCAGCACTCTTCGCAGGGCACGCTCCAGGAAGAAAACAAATGGTATGATGTCGCTGATGGTGCCTTCGGTGCGACTGACTAAATTTGTCACCTCCTCAAAAGGACGCATGAGCCTACAGGCATTGCGCATGAGCGTCCAGTAGCGTGGCAAAAAAATTCCCAGCTCCCCAGAGGCTGTCCTAGCACCCCGGTCATACAAATATTAATTAACGGCTTTTTCTTGTTGGAGCAGGCGGTCGAACATTAGGAGTGTTGAATTCCAACGTGTCGGGCTGTCGCAAATCAAGCGCCTCACTGGCATGTTGGTTCGCCGCTGGATATCGGCAAAGTGCGCCATGGCCGTGTAGGAACGCCTGAAATGGCCACACACCTTCCTGGCCTGCTTCAGGACGTCCTGTAAGCCTGTGCACTTATGCACAAAGCGTTGTACGATCAGATTACACACATGTGCCATGCACGGCACATGTGTCAACTTGCCCAACTTCAATGCCGCCAACAAATTTGTTCTGTTGTCACAAACCACTTTGCCGATCTCCAGTTGCTGCGCAGTCAGCCACTTTTCCACCTGTGCATTCAGGGTGGACAGGAGTGCTTGTCCGGTGTGACTCTCTGCTTTCAAGCAAGTCAAACCCAAGACGACGTGACACTGCCGTATCTGGGATGTAGAATAGTACCTGGGGAGCTGCGGGAGTGCTGTTGATGTGGAGCAAGACGCAGCAGCAGAAGAGGACTCAGCCGAGGAGGTTATGGAAGAGGATGGAGTAGGAGGAGTAGAGGAGGTGGCAGCAGGCCTGCCTGCAAGTCGTGGCGGTGTCACCAACTCCTCTGCAGAGCCACGCATTCCATGCTTGGCAGCCGTCAGCAGGTTTACCCAATGCGTAGTGTAGGTGATATACCTGCCCTGACCATGCTTTGCAGACCAGGTATCAGTGGTCAGATGGACCCTTGCCCCAACACTGTGTGCCAGACATGCCATTACTTCCTTTTGCACAATCGAGTACAGGTTGGGGATTGCCTTTTGTGAAAAGAAATTTCGTACGGGCACCTTCCACTGCGGTGTTCCAATAGCTACAAATTTTTTGAACGCCTCAGACTCCACCAGCTGTCAGACGCCGGGCAAGGGGGTGACTTTCTGACATTGGCTTCTTACTCTCAAACATGTCCTTGACATACACCTGACTATGGGCAGATGAGCAGGAACTGCTCAAGGTGAGAGACGGAGTGGCGGATGGTTGAGAGGGGGCAAGGAGGACAGCAGTGGTTGATGTGGCTGAAGATGTTGGACCAGGAGGAGGATGGCGGCTTTGAGTTTGTGTGCTGCTTGTACTCATGTGTTGATCCCATAGGCGTTTGCGATGTGCGATCAAGTGCCT
>OW240914.1:15313926-15404094 GCA_933207985.1 Pelobates cultripes | reverse complement strand
GGTGAGGAAAAACTAACCTCGCCACAGGCTTTTGGAGCAGCCCGTTTGCCAGCCTCCTGCCCTGTGACTATGGCCCCTGTATAAAACTTTGGTTAAAGGCACTGTTTGTGCCTTTTGGACTTATATGGTTCGGTATATGGAGCTTACCGAATGGATAAGGAGTTTGTGTTCGTATACCGAACAAACTACCGGACAGTCGGACCACCCGCAAGTGGAGTGTGCAGCCTATTAACCTAATTGACCTCGCTTACCGCACCGTTCTAAGTGGTTAGCTGGGTGGCCGTTGTTCGTATGTCGAACATGTGGCGGCGACCATCTTAACTCTGCGAATTCTTACAACGGTGTTTGGTTGTTGAATGCATGGAACTATAATCGGATACTTGACGATGTGAACACCGCTGGAACTTCCATTTATGGATATTTTTGGCTGGATTCATATGGGAAGAGCTGCGTTCAGTGGGAGCGAGCTCCTGAACGAGGGATATAGACTGACTTTACACATGAACCGCGACGTACGGTATTTTGACTGTTTTATGTATACTCGAAATAGTCTGACCGCACAGTCTGATTTCATGAAACTCTTTTTGGACAGTAATTTCTTATGTGGTCAGTCAAACTAAGACCTCCATGGAAATCCCGAACCCCTGAAACAATCTGGGTGATTTCTGGATATGTTCTTCACCCAGGTAGGGGCTATCAATTTTATGGGGTTTTCATGGGTTTTGAAGGTACTTTTTGGGTTTTATAAAAATTTGTGTCAGGAGATAATTGAATTATTACAGTATCTGACTCAATTATCTCTCAGGCATAGGGAAGGGATTGTATAATTATGTATGGGATTGTCCTGAACCTGGTGGTCAATTTAATTGGTTTGTGTAAATTTGTTGCAGGCTACCATCATGTCCAGGGGGTAGTGCCCTTTGCAGTCTCATCTCATGTGTGAGGGGAACAGTTGTAGCTGCTCTAAGGATTTCTATATCACAATACACCCCTGGCTCTTATAAGAGCTGTTCCTGCTAGACTTTCTGGAGTAAGAATCTGGATCCTGGTCTTGGGTTAAGGGTTGGTGGAGGATGGAGAGTTCCCAGCAAAGCTGTAATGCTGAACATCATGGACTACGGTGCTGATGGTGTCTGGTGGAGTGCTGGAAGTACTCAGTGAGCACTAGGGAGCATCGAGTGGCGGAGGCACCCAATCGTGGTGCCAGGTGGTCCGTCACAGGGGGTTACATTAAATATTTATGAAGGAGGACCTAGTGCTCCCCCCAGGCCACAAGTCATGGGAAACTGGTTGGAGCCCTAATATTAATACTAAAAAGAAGACCTGTGTTCCCCTGTCTCTACCCATGTGCGACAAGTTTGTGCCCTACTATAAATAATAATGTAGGGTACCATTGTGCAATGCTATAATATTGAGGCCTCCACCTCTCAACCATAGTTGGGTAAGAGGGCGGGGGCATTAGCCTTTTCCTCATGAACAGTTAAACAATCCCAACCCCACAGGGAAAATAAACCCACAATGTTATTTAAAGTTCCCCATCCCGCATGGCAGGTGGGGACATATGGAGGTAAAATACCTCCTATGCAATAATAAGGGGGTCTTAGTAAACTCCACAGGATTGTTATTTATTCTGGTTTTTTTTTATATCTATATATATATATATATATATAGAGAGAGAGAGAGATATGTAAATATATATATCTATATATATATATAAATCGATAAGATGGAGCACTCAAAAGGACTTCAACACCGTGTATTTATTGTGAAGAAAAGTTTACAACATAGTGCAAATAATTCTGATCGACGTTACGACCACTAAGGGTCTTTTTCAAGATCAACTAACTCATGAAACAAACGGAGTTTAAATACATAAAAAGAATATTGACTCACCAATCTCGTGTGTGCGGCAGCTCATTCAAACCTGGAAGTGTCACAAAGACCCACGTTGTTTCCCCGGCATGCGTCTAGACGTGCAGCGTGGTTGCCAGGTGCTAGAGTGTATACAATGTAATAAACGTAGATTTAGATACCAATGTGACCGCAGTGTCTATACATTATCAGAATGTGGAATTAAATAACCAAGTGTCCATTATGCCATCACATAATGACCCAATTTAGTTTTAGTAAATATATCTTATTATTTGTTCATTTGAAACCATAAATCTAACCAAATTTATTTTACAAGGTTATGCTGCAGTTTAATGCCTTTGATGTGCAGTCCTCTCCTGGCTGTGTCTCTGACTACATTAAGATTTACGATGGACCCAGTAAGACATCCCCATTGTTGCTGGATAGATCATGCGGCTCAGGAGTTGTCCCTCTACTGATGTCTTCTGCTAGCCAGATGCTCATTGAGTTTGTCAGTGATGGTTCCCTTTCAGCGACAGGATTTAAAGCTACTTATACCTCAGGTAGACTGGACAATTCCACTTGTGAAGACAGGTCCTTTGTTGTACCTCTCCCATGTCTTCCATTCTGGAGTCCTAGAACTTTGTTTTATTATTGTCATTGGCTCAGTGAGCTCAGTATGCTCATTGACAGGAAGTAGTCATGTTACAGGCACCCTAGGTGGAAGAGAAGCCTGTGCTTGATGTCTGTTCTTCAATCAGAGGCCATGACAGCCTTTAAATTCTAGATTCTATGGTGAATGATATAGAGTTTGCGCAGACAAACAGCAAACCTGCTTGTTTTCTTGTTAATGCTAGTCAGTGTTATAGCAATAATCATATTCTGAAATAAGCAAATCAGGTTGTGCTTAGAGGTAAACAAAGGAAATGCAAGAATGTAAATGAACAAAATTATAAATAAAATTCAAATATACCCTGTTGGTGCAAAATTCTTTATAGATTCGGTGATTGCAAGTCTGGCTCTCTCACTGAATCAAAAGAGGAAAATATAAAACAACAATAAACACAAGGTTATCCTGATAGTGAAATATTGTATGGGCAGGGACGTATTGTAAATTAATTAGAAATACACTCACAAGTGTGGAGCAAAAACTAGCTCACATGCATCAGTGTATGACAATACAATCCTTATCAGGGACTAATTACATATTTTATTAATTATTCTGCTTCTGTTTTTCATTAATAATATTTACCTATTGGCCTCTATCTAACTGTAGAGACAGCGATGTGTACAAACATTCTGATAAATACACAGTTAGTGGTACTAAGCACAGATTCTGACAGGAACAAGTCACTGAGTGTTTAACTAATGGTTCTACTTAAACAATCTAACTAACTTCTACCATTTACCCCGCAGTACAATGTGGAGCCATTTTCTATGCTTTAGCAAATAACTTCACCACTCCTAACTTCCCCTACAATTATCCTCCAAATATGAACTGCATCTGGAAAATCATCGCTCCGGCAGGATACAAGGTAGAATGCCTTCCTTTAGTGTTACTCATTTACATATGAAGAGCTAGAATAACTCAATGGATTGATTTAGACAGTCTCTTACTCTCTAATGTGACAGATAGAATTCTGGATGTGCACTGTATTGATTGTGGGCCTGAGGCATGAATGTAAGACTGACCCCTAACCATGAATCTAGCTACGGATGGAGGAGATAGGTTTATCGATAGATTATCTGTAGGCCACTTTGTATACGGAGTTAATAATCATTTTAATTAGTATATGTATTTATTTTTTGTTGTTGTAATTAACGAAGTTTTGAGAAGAGGCAAGTGTTTTCTTTTTTTAACATATCAAGTACACTCAATGGGTTGCGTTATTTTCCAAAATCATAATGAAATGTATTTTCTCCTACAGATCAAATTAACTTTAAAAAATCTTGTCCTGGAGGATGCGTTCGCAAATTCCTGCAGCTACGATTCTCTGTCCATTTATAATGGGCTAGATACCTCTTTGGGACCATCACAGATATTATGTGGCATTATATCTTCACGAACAGTTTATTCTGCTGGAAATTCAATGACGCTACAATTCAGTAGTGACCAATCTAATCAGTTTAAAGGCTTCCAGGCTTCCTATGTTTTTGGTGAGTATTTTGGCCATCAACCACCTTTGAATTAAAAAAAATAAAAAATGTGTTTCTTGGGCTTTTAATTTGCTCAGTGTGGTTTTATTTTTTTAAAGGAATTACAAGATTTCAGTTTCCATCAGTTCAATTTTACTGTTCACTCCAGTATTTACTCCAGCATTGATTGTTTTGTTTTATGCAACTGATTTCAGTAAATGAGTGCAGTGATATTCCCTGTGCCCTTGTACCATGGACTGCAAGGTAGCTGGAAAGAGGCCGAGGAAAGGGGGAAGGAGGAGGGTGGTTAGGGAGAAAAAGAAACATCATGGATGTAGTATGGGAGAGTTAGCAAGTCATGGATGTAGTATGGGAGAGATGGAGAATCAAGGAGGCAGTAGAAGAAAATGGTCGGGAGAGATGAAATTATGAAGATAGAAGGGGGATATGTGGAAATGGCAATGATAGAACATGATTCTGTGTGCAGGATAGAAAGCCTTGAATAATATGTTCCAGGCTGGTTTGGCATCACGGTCAACATACACCTGCATTTCCAAGGTTAATCGTCATTCCCTGGGGATTCATTTATAGAATGAGATACTAAGAATATTTCTGAGTCTGATGGTTGATTTAATGCCCAACTTTCTCTGTGTGTCTGTGGTTTCATGTATTTCAGTGCCGCTATCTTAAAGGAAGCTGGGACAGAAGAAACATTCTGATAACATTGACTAGTTTACTGGACACCTGGTGAAATGATACAATGAATAAAAAATAAATTATTTTGTTTCTACTCGAAAAGAAGCAAAACGTTCCTGAATTCTGTTTTAGTTTAATCAAATAAACACGTAGTCATATATTGCATTTATTGTTATTTACAAATATATTTTTAATGATCTCAACAATAAAATAAAATGAAATGATTTTAAATTCAAATATTTTTGTTTAATTTATTTAAATGTCCATTAAATAGTAACCGTCATTTTCTATGAATTTTTATAGTAACAGTGTTATTCGCTAATGTCTGAATAGCCTAGTACGGAATGGGGCAAAACCATGTGCTGATATATAGGGCAATTCAGACTGCACAATATGGAAGTTTGTCGATGGAATTCAGCAATGTCCGTATTGTGTAAGTCAGGCTCTGGATGGGCCTGAATTTGGTTTGGACTTCATCTAATATTACCAGTAACGGAGGATGGCCTGTTGTATCTACAGGGCCCTAACCATGGAAAAAGGCCTGGAGTCCTAATATTAATAATAAAGGGGGAGAGTGGTGCCTTCCTCAACAATTGGTGATTGGTGGGGCCCTAATTAATGATAAAATACTCTACTGACTATTTTACACCCCCCAAAATAATAGTATGCCCTCCCCGCCACAGAAGACTAGTGGTCCTAAATTCCTAGCCACCCCACTAGACAATCATAGTCCCTACCTCCCATAATACAAATAGGGGGAGTCTATTTAAATAATCAGATTTACTTTCAAAAGTCATATTTCTTCAAATTCTTTTTCAATCTGACTAAGAGCTCATTGATCGCTTGACTAGTAAACCAATCAGAGCGCTTTGACTGCTATGTTTTTAAGAGAAGTCCCAGTTGGCTTTCTAAGTGCACGGACTGGTTTGCCAATGGGCAAATAGTATTTCAGATTCAAGATTTTTCTAGCCATGGGGCAAAAGAAAATATGAGTTTTATTAATGACAGAAGCCGAGTATTATACATACAACTTTCTTTACTGCTCACAGCAGCAAACGTATTAAAAACAGACAGGTAACACCAAAGAAAAATATCACAGTCAAGCATGAACAGGTAAACTCTTCGACCAATCAGCAATAAGTCCAGTCTATATAACAGGCAACCTATGGCAATCAATTCTATTTTGTGCTGTGATGATGATAGATGTAAAGTTCAAGGATGACTAAATAAATCCAATAATGGCAAAGAGCAGGAATGAAGAAACTTGGAACCTGACTTAAAAATAAAAAATAGAATGAGGCTGTTCCTTTAAACCGTAACGATAGAATCGTTACTGTAAGATTACAATAAAGACCTCTTAAAATAATTGATCATTTCTTTGCCATGTAATTTAGCAATCACTTGTTTTTCCTGCAATCTCTTTGCAGTGCTGGGAAGAGGTTGCCATGATACAGACAGATGTTCACAGTAACATCCCCAAAATGTAATTGCATATCGCAGGTTATATTGTGTCGTGTAACAAGGTGTGCTTTTACTCTGTATCCAATCAGACAGATACACCTGGTCCTAATATATAGAGAGGGTAGTAAAAGGGGTGGAGGTGTTTTGGACTTTCCTGCTGTTACTATGTAAAGCGCTGCGGAATTTGATGGCGCTATATAAATTACATAATAATAATAATAATAATAATAATAATAATAATCAGTAAGGGGCTAGGATTTGGGAAAGGAGGTATAAAGTCCAAACTTGTAAACAACCAAAATGTTTACTATACTAAAACATTAAAACTCAGTCTAGGGGTTTATTCACTAACATATTAAATATCAAACAGCATAAATATGATAACATTCCATCAATTCCCTCCTTTGTTCACAGCGTGAACAGCAAAGGACAGACATATACCTAGGTGTGTTACCATATCTCCAAAATTACCTGGCTTGCCCAGTAATCTGGGGTCAGGGAAAACCAAACAATTTGGAAAACTGGAAATTAGGAAACCAGGAAACACCAAAAAAATTTGGAAACTTGAGTGGGAGCAGCGACTGTGCAAGCCCTTCACTTCCTTCACAGAGCAGCTGTCATCTTATGTGTAGGGATAGGTATTGCCCTTCAGAATCTAAGCCTGAGGATTTAGCCTGTCTCCTAATAGCAATGCCCAAAAACCTAAATAAAGGGATAAATACATACAACACAAGCAAGCAAAACATGACTACTATAGCACCTACTAATATCTTCCTTCCAATGAAACCTAACCAACCTCCCAAACCAAAAGTCCAGTCAAACACGTCAAAGAATCCCTTCTCTTGTTTTATGTCTGCCACCAACCTCCTTATGTCATCTCAGTATTAATGAATGTGTTTTGAATGATAAGTAAAATTAAAACAGCACATTCCCTCAAAATTCTCACACCTATTATTATTCTCCTCCCCGGTCCTCCCAACCAGCCACCTATTCCCAAAATCCAATCAAATCCATAAAAGATGCAACCCGGTGGCAGGTGATCGAGGCTGCATATTAAATAGTTTCTTTCTACACTCAGCATACATCAAAAGACACATTCTACATCCATCCCTGGGTCTGCTAACACTTCCTCTCTCTCCAGCTTACTCTACAATAAGGAAAAAAAAATGTTACATAAAAAAATAAAAATAAGTCTTCAGAAAAATATAAAAAATAAAATCAGTGTGTACAGCATGAGTTGTTTTCTATAAAATGGCTGATAGTAGCAAGATGGCTGACAATAAGACAATGTCAGGTTTCACATAGTTATTAGTATTTCCATTAGTTGCTGGATTTTCACCACAATCCCCTTGCACCACCCCGGTTGTCGAGAGGGTTATTTCAAAACCTGCGGCATTAGTCAGCACTATACTTTCCAAGTACTTGTGTGCTAAGTTTATGTCCTCATAGGTAAACATCTCAATTTCTTTGGCCTGCATGTGTTTTGGTCGAACAGACATCATAGCAAATAGTCAATAGATGGTCAGCCAGAGGGCGATAGGTGAGCAGGTCCCAATGATCAGGTAACACCAATACTCCAAAATGATCTAAAAAAAAACATGCATCAATACGACAAGAACATAAAAACATCTAAATATAAAAATATTAAGACATTCTCTACACTATTTTAAACCATATGAAAATTCACTTAGAATTACCAGATCAGTGAAAAATATTTTTATGAACTTTAAATGTATTCAACGTGTTGTAGGAATGTAGAAATATTGTAAGTTATTATTCTAAGCATATCCAGACATCGAGAGGCCTACCCAGATACATTACAAACATACCGTAATTTATATACATACTGTAATTTACACACATTGGTTTTAAGTCAAGAATGATGGATGGAGACTTGTGGATCCTGTTGATAATAACCTTTGACCTAGCCTTGTAAGCCTGAATTCCTGTGAAGGTTCACATTTCTATAGGCAATTATTCATTCCATCATGTAATTGGAAGTCTCAAGAAGGTCTTTGTGTGTAACTTACCAAAACATCATAACGTATGGCTTTAATCATAGATATCGAATAATACTAAGTTACCACCTATTTTTTCTTAGATAACCAATTATTGTAAAGCAGGCAAACCTTATGTCATTATGTATACGCCCTATGTAATTGAATTTTAAACATATAAAAAACCTTTGTAGCTAGAATATTTTACCAATACCTTTTAACATCAAGCTTGGATAAGATCTAGAAGTGAATATACATTGTCTATTGGTCCATATGATTTTAAACCAGACTTTTGTTGTTACCGGATGATGTGTATATTGTAATAAATATACGGTTTTAACTGCAAGACACTCTGATTCGATTTGTTCAGAAAACTGTAAACAAATATCTCACGGAATGCAAATTTCCTACAATCAGTACTTAATTACTTTGAAACCTCAGTACTGGGTTCTACAGTTAATAATTTACCTCGTTCTACAGAAACCTAACTTCTGTCCGTAATTCACTGTGATAAACAATGCTAGGAAGAGATTGCCAAACACACTCCCTTTGTTAAATGAGTTTATTACCTATTTATTTATATCCTCTTTTGGGTCATTTTGCTGACACATCTAATTAGATCTTCCAGCAAAATGCTTACAGTTTACCCATGTAATACATTCATTAGACAGATTTTATTTATCTTACTTTAAATGTAATAATCTCAGTATACATTTTCTGAGCGCTATTAAAAATACAATTTCCCTATGAGCAATGAGGTAAACTTGATGAACCTTACTTTGGGATATCTTTCGGATACCACCCATCCCCTCTTTTTTTTTTTTTTTTTTAACATATTGAAGTAGACTGGAGCCAAACATGGAGCCTATGACTCTGGGGTAACATAACCGGGCTATTATATAACAGTATATATATGGCTGATTAATAAAATCAGGATCTATCGCCTAAGAGGACATGGCTATTAATCTGCTCTTGACACCTGTGTTTTTAGGAGTGTACAGGGAGTGCAGAATTATTAGGCAAGTTGTATTTTTGAGGATTAATTTTATTATTGAACAACAACCATGTTCTCAATGAACCCAAAAAACTCATTAATATCAAAGCTGAATATTTTTGGAAGTAGTTTTTAGTTTGTTTTTAGTTTTAGCTATGTTGGGGGATATCTGTGTGTGCAGGTGACTATTACTGTGCATAATTATTAGGCAACTTAACAAAAAACAAATATATACCCATTTCAATTATTTATTATTACCAGTGAAACCAATATAGCATCTCAACATTCACAAATATACATTTCTGACATTCAAAAACAAAACAAAAACAAACCAGTGACCAATATAGCCACCTTTCTTTGCAAGGACACTCAAAAGCCTGCCATCCATGGATTCTGTCAGTGTTTTGATCTGTTCACCATCAACATTGCGTGCAGCTGCAACCACAGCCTCCCAGACACTGTTCAGAGAGGTGTACTGTTTTTTCCCTCCTTGTAAATCTCACATTTGATGATGGACCACAGGTTCTCAATGGGGTTCAGATCAGGTGAACAAAGAGGCCATGTCATTAGATTTTCTTCTTTTATACCCTTTCTTGCCAACCACGCTGTGGAGTACTTGGACGCGTGTGATGGAGCATTGTCCTGCATGAAAATCATGTTTTTCTTGAAGGATGCAGACTTCTTCCTGTACCACTGCTTGAAGAAGGTGTCTTCCAGGAACTGGCGGTAGGACTGGGAGTTGAGCTTGACTCCATCCTCAACCCGAAAAGGCCCCACAAGCTCATCTTTGATGATACCAGCCCAAACCAGTAATCCACCTCCACCTTGCTGGCGTCTGAGTCGGACTGGAGCTCTCTGCCCTTTACCAATCCAGCCACGGGCCCATCCATCTGGCCCATCAAGGCTCACTCTCATTTCATCAGTCCATAAAACCTTAGAAAAATCAGTCTTGAGATATTTCTTGGCCCAGTCTTGGCGTTTCAGCTTGTGTGTCTTGTTCAGTGGTGGTCGTCTTTCAGCCTTTCTTACCTTGGCCATGTCTCTGAGTATTGCACACCTTGTGCTTTGGGCACTCCAGTGATGTTGCAGCTCTGAAATATGGCCAAACTGGTGGCAAGTGGCATCGTGGCAGCTGCACGCTTGACTTTTCTCAGTTCATGGGCAGTTATTTTGCGCCTTGGTTTTTCCACGCGCTTCTTGCGACCCTGTTGACTATTTTTGAATGAAACGCTTGATTGTTCGATGATCACGCTTCAGAAGCTTTGCAATTTTAAGAGTGCTGCATCCCTCTGCAAGATATCTCACTATTTTTGACTTTTCTGAGCCTGTCAAGTCCTTATTTTGACCCATTTTGCCAAAGGAAAGGAAGTTGCCTAGTAATTATGCACACCTGATATAGGGTGTTGATGTCATTAGACCACACCCCTTCTCATTACAGAGATGCACATCACCTAATATGCTTAATTGGTAGTAGGCTTTCGAGCCTATACAGCTTGGAGTAAGACAACATGCATAAAGAGGATGATGTGGTCAAAATACCCATTTGCCTAATAATTCTGCACTCCCTGTATAGGTGTTTTTGATAAATAAAACACAAACTGACAAAAAAACATTTAGGACAATTAATAGGGTTATCAATATAGTTTGATATTAAAAATTAATATAAAAAATTCAGTTCTGATTTAAATACAATAAGCAGCCTTGTACAAAATGATACTTGTTTGTATATAAAAAAAACTGGGATACAGCTAGGTTCTAAAACACAAATACAAAACAATACACAGTGATGTGCAGTAATAAAGCTGTTGTATACAGCAAACAAAGACTCAAAGGAATCCATGTTTAAAATGGAATGAGGCAGAAATGTGATTATTTGTTCAAATAATTTGCATATGCCAACCCAGAATCCTTTGCGGTAGTAACATCACTGCAGATTTCTGTAGGAAAAGCAATTCTTATGACTTGACTGGCGTGCAGATTTTGGTTTAACATTGTATTAACTATCCACAGACTTCAGGTGGAAGGGGTTTTCAATCATGATTTTCCCCACCATAACCTATTTGTATATGTATTAAGGCAGTTTTGCCTGTATTTGTGGGAGGGGCTTAAATTAATTCACTCCCCTTACCTGACTCATATCGCATGAGGTCAGCATCAGAATGATTTCCACTTCCGGGTCATCCAGACGCCATTTTACCTGATTACTCCATGAGGTTTTCTAAGCTGAGCTGTGTCAGGAATCCAGCCACAGGCTTTTCCGGCCTACCACCTTCTTTCTTCAATCTTTCGCTGTGGATGGTGTCCAAGTGACTCACAAACCGTAAGTTGACCTACCCGTTACGCCAGGCATCAGTCCCACGGCACCATGCAAGGGTCAGGTCCTCACTTTACTGCTGCATTTTGTCTAAGTTTGTTCTAAAACCATTGCATGTTCATGCATATCATTCGTTTAAACCCCCTACTGGTCTTTGGGTGTACTACAGACTTCTTAGACATTATCGCATTTCATGTACAAACCAACGAACCACTGCATCTTTGCCTACACACTGACCCCTACCGGTCATTCGGTGTACTACAGGCTTCTCAGACATTATTGCATTTCATGTACAAACCAACGAACCACCACATTTTTCACCTACACACTGACCCCTATTGGTCATTCGGTGTACTACAGGCTTCTTAGGCGTTGTTTGCATTTTCATGTACAAACCAATAAACCACTGCATTTTCACCTACACACTGACCCCTACTGGTCTTTCGGTGGACTACAGGCTTCTTAGACATTATCGCATTTCATGTACAAATCAACGAACCACTGCATTTGCGCCTACACACTGACCCCTACCGGTCATTCTGTGTACTACAGGCTTCTCCGACATTATTGCATTTCAGGTACAAACCAACAAACCACTTAATTTTTCACCTACACACTGACCCCTATCAGTCATTCGGTGTACTACAGGCTTCTTAGACATTATTGCTTTTCATGTACAAAACAATAAACCACTGCATTTTCACCTACACACTGACACCTACCAGTCATTCTGTGTACTACAGGCTTCTCAGACATTATTGCATTTTATGTACAAACCAACAAACCACTGCATTTTTCACCTACATACTGACCCCTATCAGTCATTAGGTGTACTACAGGCTTCTTAGACATTATTGTTTTTCGTGTACAAACCATAAACCACTGCATTTTTACCTACACACTTACACCTACCGGTCATTCAGTGTACTACAGGCTTCTCAGACATTATTGCATTTCATGTACAAACCAACGAACCACGGCATTTTTGCCTACATGCTGACCCTTACCGGTCAATCGGTATACTACAGTCTTCTCAGACTTTATTTCACTTCATAAGCAAACAAACTAACTACAGCATTTTCGCTTTTATACTGACTCCTATCTGTCATACGGTAGGATTAACCCCTTAGGGACACATGACATGTGTGACATGTCATGATTCCCTTTTATTCCAGAAGTTTGGTCCTTAAGGGGTTAAAGGGTATTTTTACCATACAATCAGCATTTATGACCCTTACTGGTCAACAGCAAAACTGTCTTCACATGTCATATACAATTTACCAGCCAATATAAATTACACATAAGATTGTTTTAACCTCTTAAGGACACAAGACATGTGTGACGTATCATGATTCTCTTTTATTCCAGAAGTTTGGTCCTTAAGGGGTTAAACATAACCATAAACCATAAATGAAACTCCAGCACGGGCTCAAATTCAGGTTTAATTCACAATAATTTACATTTCACATCAAGACCAACAGTGGTTCTATCAACACTGCCACCTACAGGTCTGTCAAGTACATTGACAATTTTCATGGGGTTTTACAAACACCAAAACACTTACACCTATAGGTCAACAGACAAACAACATTTCACATACCAATCAGTATCCAACTACACTGCCACCTATAGGGCACTCGGCAGATCTCCAGTGCACTTGCATTTTGCAACACCATGTTCACTGACCCCTACCATTTAATAAGACATAAAACAATTCACATAGCAAGCAATCAACATCAGGTATAAATACATATATTATTACACAGTAGCAGATGCGTCTGTATATATGTAACTGGTAATATAGTTCACATACATTTTCTACAGCACGCTGCTCACGCAACAGACTTTCCCCTAGCAAGGGGACATACAACATACAAGGTGGAGACAGACCACATTTTCACTTGTACATACGGCACTTAATGGGTTAAGATTGATACATATTTAACCAGTATGGCTACGATGTTTAATATTTACACATCATGGCACTTACTGTACGTATTAAGATAAGCTTGGTCTATGCCATATTTCCTTATTCCATACGGTTTTATCCATTCAGGTTACAGTTACTACTAAAAAACCTATACGGATTGTCAGGTTCAATACCATACTACCAGGTACAAACACCTGCTCACGTAGTTATCCATCTCTTACCTTCCCTGGAATAGTAATAGTGTACTGGCAATTAGGGTTCTAGGGCCCAATAGGTATTACCCCCTTTTTTCTCTGCATTATGCTTCGGTTAGTGGTCCCGCGAGGCCAACACCCCGCCTCACACTCGGAGGCATACACCCCTCGGGCCACTCGTGAGCTAGCCGCCTCGCATTGTATCATAGAGAGGGCCTCACCTGTCACTCCCCTTCCTATTTTCTGGTTACTGTCACCGAGAGGCCAACATCCTGCCACAACGTTCGGTGGCCACACAAAATCCCCTCGCGCCAAGCATAGATAGAGCCTCTCAAGCCACTTGGCAACTAGCAGGGCCTCACCAGTCACCAAAAAACACCAAGCCTAATCGTTTCGCCTTACGGCTTAGCTAGCAAGCCAGTACAAGAACCCTGGGTACAAATAATTGCAATCTTTATTGTTATTTAAGTATTTCTCAAAAGATGGTGAAGAATCACCTCTTCCTAGCACCCCGGCTAGAATTGATACACCTTCAAGCAGAGGAGATGTTGCTAGTCCTGCAGCAATCAGATCCTGGACGATCCCACACATTACCACCGACCTAAGGAGGTGACAAATCCCCTACCCTGCTACAGCAAGGAAAGCAGAGTTATTCAAACTCCTCCATACATCAACGGACAACACGGAGGCAGGGGAAGGCCCAGCTACATCAACTCAGGTGACACCCAGGCTATGCTAGCCTCACTCATAAACTCATGAGCCAAAACATTTTATGACAGACTGGCAATCTCGAGTTGGTCACCACAGCCCTCACAAGGCTGGGCCTCACGTTACTGTACAACCAGCACCAACCAAAACTCGGTTACCTGGTACAATCAATTCTTATGACACACAAGATGTTAACCCTGCACGTATGATCCCAGCACATTGGGGAAGCAAGGCATATGTATGATGATGTATCTGTGATGGCCAGATTCAGGGATTCCAGGTAAATCGGGAACTGACCATCTCTTGGATGGGTTGGTATTTGGAATATGTAGAGATGTTTATTTGTGCAGGTACCCATACAGAAGGGATTCTGTCTCAAACAAATGGACAAGCACTCTCAGGCTCCAGGTACCAGCACCTCTGAACTACCAGAGACCATTGATATGAGTAGTTGCATTGCATATAGACTGTTGCATATATATTCAAATGGTTCAGGGCACATGACAAACCATGTGGCCCAATACAACTTACAAATAACGTACTCACCATCTGTACACACCAATGCATTTTCAACACTACTGACTCATCACCCTTCCAGACTTGTAGTAGATTTACTAAAGCCCTGGAGCTTCAAAGGGCTCCCATACAGGTATCATAAACACACCTTCAATGAATATAGCATGCCCTCACTTACAGTCAGCACAACAAAACCATTGGCTGAAAACACACTCATAGCCAAGATTTGCAGAGGGGTCTTCCGAACTCCACCATTTACAGCAAGGCACCAAACACAAACACATTGGTATTGTCACAAGGAATCTTCCCTTAAACAAAGACTAACCATAGACTAATTGGCACCACACACCTCCGCTACCCTAAGTCTCAACTCCCTCATACCCTCAGAGGATTTTTCTTACTATACAACACCATTGATCTACCTTTACAGCTATCACTCAAGCATGGGTTAAAGCTTGGTTAAGTAAGACCAATATCATCAACGCAGTAAACAGCTACCATCTACCCTACACACTGGCACTTACATGGCATAAATTGGGCAAATCCTTTCCCTGCTCAACTTTCGAGCTACAGATTAACCTACTATCAATATTCGCAGATACTCTGTGCTGGTTATGATAACATATCCAGAGGCATTACAGTCATACACTATCTAGAAGACTTCTTGTTGCTCAAAGAAAGCATATTTTTCACTAGAAGCCTCATGGCAGCTTAGTCTGGTTGACCACTTGGGCGTCCCAGTACCCCATAAGAAACAGAAGGCGCAGACACTATCATCACATTACTGGGCATATGACTTGAGTCGGCATCCATACACACAAGTTACCACAAGACAAATAGGGAACATTCTCAGCTAAATCAATCACTACCTCCTGCTTAGTACTTACAACTACAAGGAACTACAATCCCTACCAGGTTCCTTAATTTTGCCATGCCAATCATACCACAAGACCACGCTTTCACATCCAGAGTACTTTCCCCTTTTTTCCACACTTCCAACATGACGATCAGAGGAGGTGCCTAGACACCTCAGCAACAGTAGACCTGCACATGGGGAGGGATTTCTTAACCACTTGGCATGGTAAAAGCATGTTCCTTCCAGGATTGTCTGACACTTCTCCAACCAGATGGTCAGACGCAGCGTATACCACGGGTTTGGCAGCGATCTACCGGGCACAATTGCTTTGGGGCTGTTGGCCATGGAATCCAGGTTTGGAAATTTTTCCACCACTTCAGCCCCTTTGGGAGATCTACCCCATTGTAGCAGCTGCTGTGGCATGGGGTAAATCATGGTCAGGGTCATCAATCCGTTGTTACTCAGACAACTAAGCACATATCATATCATCAACAAACGCCACTACTCATCCATAAGTTCATGATGTTTCTGGGGAACTCACTTGGTTGGCCACTTATCACATTTCACTTTCATGTACCAGACGGGGGTATACATCCCTGCCGACAACTGTCTCATTTATATTCCAGGCATGTTCATCATACGCTTCCTACAGCCGCCCATACAGTCACGTCCACTCTTTCGTTCCAGAGACAAAATCATGGATTAGACATACTCATGCAGCATAGCATGCACTATCCCACCTAGCACTTTCCTCCCATACTTGTAGAACGCATAACACAGTTTTTTACCTGGCTTAAAGAATCTCATTGGAACACGACATAGCTCAACCTGTGTCACACAATTTCTCCTAAGTTTTGCTGATTTTTGCCACCTTAAACTTAAACTATCTCATACACCATTAATTATATATTTTACAGGCATTCAACAACACATGATAACCTATGGCCAAAACTACCATAAACTTCATGCTATCATACCAGAAAAGAATATACTCAAATGGTTTTCAGGAATCCATTCCCCCAAGTTCCTCTCAGAGATTACCAATAGCCATCCAACTGTTCATCCTTATCGGACCTATTAGATCTACAACCATTCAATTATACTACCAAGTCGGCCATTACCAGCCATGCATATTGCCTTTTATGCCTTTCTCAGGCCAGAGAATCCACTACCATCACCACCACTCAGACAGATCATTGTCTTCAACGATCCCACGTACGTAAACACATATATCATTACCTATTGGCTCTACCACATTCCGAAATGAGTCAACATGCACCAACAGTAGAGATAACATACTATCCTACCCACAACAAATGGTGTCCAGTTGAGGTCCTAGATTCCTACCTTCAAAATCCTTCCAGGAATTAAATACCGTAATGCATTTAAGGAAATGTCTGGTTAATTTGTATATATTTGTTGACTGTATTAAATCTTTGATTATTCATTTTTGCCCTCTTTATTTACAGGCCTACCGTATCGTCGGTATCGACACACCACAACCGACTTGCTCCCTTTACACTATCCTAAGCTTATGCTGGATCCTTACTCCATATACGGCTATTTTGCCCCTTACACAAGTATTAAGGTAGTTTTGCCTGTATTTGTGGGAGGGGCTTAAATTAATTCACTCCCCTATATAAGGGACACCCCTTACCTGACTCATATCGCTTGAGGTCAGCATCAGAATGACCCTCCCACCCAGTCCTCATTTCAAAACTTTCTCTTTTCTTTCCATTTACTTTACTTTCTTACTCCTTGGTGGGCCCTCTTTATTTACAGGCCTACCGTATCGTCGGTATAGGCACACCACAACCGACTTGCTCCCTTTACACTATCCTAAGCTTATGCTGGATCCTTACTCCATATACGAATATTTTGCCCCTTACACAAGTATTAAGGCAGATTTGCCTGTATTTGTGGGAGGGGCTTAAATTAATTCACTCCCCTATATAAGGGACACCCCTTACCTGACTCATATCGCTTGAGGTCAGCATCAGAATGACCCTCCCACCCACTCCTCATTTCAACACTTTCTCTTTTCTTTCCATTTACTTTTCTTTCTTACTCCTTGGTGGGCCCTCTTTATTTACAGGCCTACCGTATCGTCGGTATCGGCACACCACAACCGACTTGCTCCCTTTACACTATCCTAAGCTTATGCTGGATCCTTACTCCATATACGGCTATTTTGCCCCTTACACAAATATATTTTATATATATATGATCTAAGTATATATATATATACACATATACATACACACACGTACACTGTCTAGGTGTATTTTACTATAGTATATATATATATTATCAAATTACACGTAGACTGATAAAAATATACTGATTAAATATATATAATTATTGTTATATATATATATATATTTATATATAATATAAAAAATAAAAAAAATGTAAATACGTTAAAAAATAAAATTAAAAAAATAATTAAAAATAAATAATTAAAAAATATATAGATGTGTGTTATTTCGTTCTAACTGTATTGTGAAATTAATATATATATATATATATCAAAATACACATAGAACGAAATAATATATATATTTATACACATAAATATATACTTATATATCACTATATATATACCTATATATAAATAAAAATATTTAAAAAAAATTATATAGATATATACATATATATACACATACATATATATATACATATATTAATTCTACATATATATTTATGTAATATTTTTACATAATTAGGTATCTTAATTAATTACAATTAGCGGGACCTGCCTGACAACCCATGCCGAAAGTAAAGGGAATTTAATTTGCTAGCACTATATTTAACCGTATAACTTTCCAAGACACCATAAAACCTGTACATGGGGGGTACTGTTCTACTCGGGAGACTTCGCTGAACACAAATATTAGTGTTTCAAAACAGTAAAATGTATTACAATGATAATATCGCCAGTAAAAGTGACATTTTTTGCATTTTTCACGCACAAACAGCACTTACACGGACGATATTATTGCTGCGATACTTTTTACTGTTTTGAAACACAAATATTTGTGTTCAGCTAAGTCTCCCGAGTACAACAGTACCCCTCATGTACAGGTTTTATGGTGTTTTCAAAAGTTACAGCGTCAAATATAAGGCTTGCGTTTCATTTTTTTCACATTAAAATTCGCCAGATTGGTTACGTTGCCTTTGAGACCCTATGGTAGCCCAAGAATGAAAATTACCCCTATGATGGCATACCATTTGCAATAGTAGACAACCCAAGGTATTGCAAACAGGGTATGTCCAGTCTTTTTTAGTAGCCACTTAGTCACAAACACTGGCCAAAATTGGCATTTTTTGCATTTTTCACACACAAACAAATACTAACGCTAACTTTGGCCAGTGTTTGTGACCAAATGGCTACTAAAAAAGACTGGACATACCCCATTTGCAATACCTTGGGTTGTCTACTATTGCAAATGGTATGCCATTATGGGTGTAAATTAAATTCCTGGGCTACTATACAGTCTCAAAGGCAACGTAACCAATCTGGCGAATTTCAATTTCAAATGTAACGTTCTATATTTGACCCTGTAACTTCCCAAAACGCCATAAAACCTGTACATAGGGGGTACTGTTTTACACGTGAGACTTTACTGAATACAAATATGTGTATTTTATTGCAGTAAAAGCAAACAGTATTATGTCATTGACCGTTAAAATGTCATGTAGAACTAAAAAAATCAAATAAAATCGTATTTTCTCCCATTTTTTTCATATTAAATTATGTTTCATAGCTAAATATTTGATATTAAATGAAAGCCCTGTTTCCCCTAAATAAAATGATATATAATAAGGGTGGGTGCATTTACTATGAAAGAGATGAATTACGGTTGGACAGACATGTAGCGCAAATGCCAGGCTTTGTTTACATTTTGTTTTGTTCACAACGTGTACATTTGGCTCCGTCCTTAAGGGGTTAATATATAAAGAAAAACATAACAAACTAAACAAATAACAAAGTATATACAAAATTCCTTTGTGTCTCTCGCAAAGTAGGAGTCCGTTCAGTGAGCTTTGTGGTACGCTCTGCATGACACGAACAAGGGGGTTTGGTGGGTGCCTCATGTAGTGGTGGGTGCCTTATGTAGTGTTTAAGTTTTAATGGTTCAAACATTTATGGTTGTCCTACCAGAAAAAATA
This sequence comes from Pelobates cultripes, assembly GCA_933207985.1. Taxonomy (NCBI): domain Eukaryota; kingdom Metazoa; phylum Chordata; class Amphibia; order Anura; family Pelobatidae; genus Pelobates; species Pelobates cultripes. The sequence continues at coordinate 15,384,268 of OW240914.1, read as the reverse complement.
TATATATATTTTTTTCTAAATTATAATTTTTTTATGTTATTTTATTTATTTATTTTTACTAATTTTTTTTAATTTTATTTAAACACCTGAGGGTTTTTGTTCGGTTAGTTAATGGTGTTAACTGTCTGACCTCATCACTACCAGGGATCCAGGCCGTCTATCAATCTCATCCTCCAGAACTGTGCTGGTTTGGGAGAGGAGGTGAGGAGTAGGTTGGGAAGTGGCATAATCACAGAGGCTGCAGGGGCCCTTTCTTAAGTCTGAAGGGTCCCGAGGGTCTATCATAGCCCCAGTTGTGGTGCCGTCAATTGAGTATCCGGCGTATTAGTACTTGTAATGGTATTTATTAATGACTTTTTGTCATAAAAAAGCATAATGAGCTTAATGCTTTAGAGGCACCACTAGGGGTCAGTGTGCTAACTCATGTGCTTCTGGCAGTGACATCACAGGCCAGCCTACTTACTGGATAAAACCAAATAGTAGAAGGATTTTGAGCCTCCTTTTTCCTTTGCTTGCATTGATTGAACATGTAGCTGTGTGTATAGCTCCAGCCAAACAGGCTGGAGCCGTGTAAGTAATCTATTATAACAGCTAGCAACTGTTATAGCCTTTTGTAAGTAATGTTGTAGTTTTGTATTGTGTAATTATTGTGGTAAATTGACATTCTGCTAGCATTTGTTTAATTGTTATTATAATTAAATATACATTTAATACTACAATGTTTTGTGTATTTCCTATTATATATTCGACCATAATACCGAACTCTATTAATGTTGTATTTTGTTGCTTAATTATTATATATTAATTATTAAATATTCATATTTAAGTCACGACTGTAACACTTGGCGACGAAGATATGGGATTATGCTGGAATATTAGGGAAAATACAAAAGTTATGCATTTTGTTTAATACATAGAGTCAATTGTCTGTCTGTATAGAAGTGAATAAATGAATGATGATTTGGTTTTAATGGAATGAATGCAGATAGCAAATAGGGATTAGATATTTGTTTTTAATGTATCTCTTGCTGTAGAACATAGTGATGAATTATTGTGTTGCTTGTTACCAATCCTTGGTCATTTGTATATAGGAGAAAACTTATATATACTTTACCTTTTGTCTGACCATGTGGATTTTAATCCACCATTGACCACATGGTGTGAATGAGTTGAGGCCTAGTTTCATTGTTTGCTACCATTTGCATAGGAAAAGACTTTTCACTAAACTAGTTCACCAGGTTTTATTGCTAAATTTGACTCTGTTTGTGTACTAATTTACATTTGTTTGGCATTCATGGATTTGTCTAGTAAATTAGTAGTTAAGAAAAAGATACGTTTAGTAAAGCAGATTCAGTGAATAATAGATTTATGTGTGCGTATACACAGAATATTAGTATAAATATATATATGATTTTGACTCATGAAGGAGAGACCACCTTTTTAACAGCTGTGTGACCATGCTTTTCAGCTACAGCTGGGGGAGAATTTGTCCTTGTTGGGGGTGGGTAGTCTTGCCTGTATGAGAAAAAATAAACTGCATTGTTTTGTAAATGTAATTGCCTAAGCTAATCAATTTGTGGAGTGTTTTTCAGCTTTATTATCCAGGACTAAGGAATTACTGGACATATGCAGGAACTGGTAACAAATGAACTGAAAATATGGTAAAATAATTCCTTTGTCCTATTTAGTCTGAATATTTTAACAAGTTAGCATTTTTAACAAAGTAAGTGTAGGGGCTCAGATTAAGATTTATATTATTTTAGAAGCCATCTATAACTGATTTTAATATTTCCATGCTTTGAATTAGGGTGTATCTGCCTAGCGGGTGAACCTCCATAACGTGGGCTGTGATTTTAGTTACAGTGGCGGGTGGGGAACCTGAGCTAGGGGGTATTTAAACGTGTCCGGATAAGGGGGAGCATACCCAATAGTTGTTGTGCAGTTCTATCCTGTATTATTATTTGAAACCCTGTATTACTTATAAGTAGCGTTTTGTAACTTATTTGTAATTGTTTATATATATTGCTCTGGGAAAGGGATAGGCAAAATCTCTGAGAGACCAGGAAATATATTTAAAAAAGGGCGTATTACACTAGTGGTAGGGCAGCCTATCATGACCATAGAGACCCTTGGTGACTAGTTTTTGTTGTATATTGCCCTGGGAAGGGGATAAGCTATTTAATAGAAATTCCTGAGAGACCAGGAAATATACAATAAGTGATACGTGAGTGTACTGGTTAAATTGCAGACATATTGGCCCAGAACCTTTAATCGAGCCGGAAAAGAGGCTGCTGTATGTTTGCTCCTCTATAATTTTGCTGGGGCAGTCACCCCCATGCGGAAAGCCACTGCCATCACAGGGTGGTTAGTTGTGCAGGCCCTTAGCCGCGAGGTGCAAGCATGTCCGTGGAAAGGCTAGAAATTAATAGGGAATCACTCATAGCTGTCAGAAGTGTTGAACTTTGAGACATATTGACCTATATCCTTTCAGAGGCGGAAGAGGTGTTGTGGTTCACTCCTCTATAATTTAACCAAAGGGTGGAAAGTTATTAAACATGTTTAAGTTGGCTAGAAATTTGTTACTCATAAGTCCATTTGAAATCCTGTATTGCTTAAAAGTTTGTGTCAGTTTTATATTGCCCTGGGAAGGGGATTAGCTATTGTATATCCCTGAGAGACCAGGAAATATAAAATAAGTAATACGTGGGTGTATTGTGTATCTGCCTAGCTGGTGAACTGCCATAACGTGGGCTGTAAACTTAGTTACAGTAGCGGGTGGGGAACTTAGGCTAGGGGGTACTGAGCATATCTGCCTAGCGGGTGAACTGCCATAACGTGGGCTGTAAACTTAGTTACAGTAGCGGGTGGGGAACTTAAACTAGGGGGTACTGAGCATATCTGCCTAGCGGGTGAACTGCCATAACGTGGGCTGTAAACTTAGTTACAGTAGCGGGTGGGGAATTTAGGCTAGGGGGTACTGAGTATTGGACTTTTAGTGTTGTGTACTACTGAATTGCAAGGAAGATGCAGAAAGCAGCTATTAGCTGATTGTTTATTTTAAGAGCCGAGTAGAAAATTAAGAAAGTTACCTTGTTGAACAAATTGTTTATAAAATGAAAAGCTGAAGGAATGTGTTTACATGTCTGTGTGTGTGTGTATATATATATATATTCTAAGTAAAATATTTGCAGTATATGCTATAAGTGACTAGGAAAGTAATCCTGATCTGTTTCCTAACCTTTTCAGATGTTGCAGAAACCAGAGGTGGACATTGGAACACAGGTAGAATATCAGATGGAGACCAGTGTTTAAATGTTGACCTTTGATGAGCTATTGAATGTTTTATTTTATTGTCTATTTAACATGTCTATGCTATGATTTTGTGCATACTATTCTCTTATTTCTAGTGATTGTATTGCAATTGAAACCCTTATGTATTATTATTGTTGTATGTATGTATGTATGTATGTATGCTTGCCTGGGAAAGGGGGGAATTGACCCATAGGGACCAGGGGGTATTTTTGTGTAAACCAAACTGGGGTGGGAGGGCTCTAACGAGGGAACCCCATTGTCCAGTAGGTGCTTGATTTGTGTCTGTGTAAAGTGCATGAGTGGTTGCAGTTCAAAAAAAAAAAAAAAACGGAAGAATGATGAGGGATAAGAGAAGGTAGGCATTTTGGGTTATCTATACATGTTTAAATAGAAGGGTGGTAAATAGGAATGTAATTGTTTTGGTTAATGTTTAGATTAAATTGGTTACATACAGCAGTGATAACGAGTGTTTAGATTAAATTGGTAAATGCAGCAGTAATAACGAGTGTTTTTGGGTTAAAATGGTAGATACAGCAGTGATATTGTGTTTATCTGTGAATCAGGAGTGTGCTGGATGTGAAGAGAGGTGTGTAGGTATTTATCCAAACGCCATAGGAAAAAATATGGTTAAGACACCACAATCAAATGGTACTTGTGATGATTGGCACAGTTATTATTTATGTTTGTGTTCGTCATTGCCTGTGTTTTCATTCAAGAACTTTCAAGCAAGGATATTTTAAGCTGAAGAAGAAGCACTGGACACTATGCTCAACTGTTGCTGTAAGGAGAAAAAATATTGCAGCTAAGAGTGGTGAGAGTCGGAACAAATGCATCAGGAGCAGGACACTGTTACGTCAAGGTAGTTAATGGTATAAAAAAAGAAGTAACAAAACAATGTGACCACAAACACACAAAAGTCCTCGATCATGAACTGTTTCATTCATCCCTGTCTCCATGCGTATGTTCTATGAGACTGTCGAAGAACAGAGTATCCAGTTTCCAGGACTAATGTTTGTGAAAATTCCAGGCACACAGACCAGCCAGAGGCTACAGAAATTGAGTCGGTCTGTGCCATGATTCATAGGTGTTATGAGTTTGTGGTGTCTAATACTATATTAAGCTCCAAAACACATCCTCACATGAACACAATATCATTGGTTAATCTAATAAAACATGGTTTGAGTTGTCTATTATTACAAGGGTGGGTATTTGCCTATTTAAGGCCAAGGTTTCCCAACTGCTAATGCATGTGCTCAGTGGTTATTATAAGGGTGGGTATGTGCTTATTTTAGGCCAAGGTTTCCCAACTGGTGATGCATGTGCTCAATGAATAAAAAATAAATTGAATAAGCAATAAAGTGTCATAACTTTACGGGTAAATGGGTATCATTCTTCAAAAGGTGGGTTTTGTTGTAGGGCAGGTACTGTTAAAATAGGGTAGATTCAAGATGTACGGGTTTATAATGTTTGTTTTATGACATAAGTCAAAGGGTGGTTTGTAATGGTATTTATTAATGACTTTTTGTCATAAAAAAGCATAATGAGCTTAATGCTTTAGAGGCACCACTAGGGGTCAGTGTGCTAACTCATGTGCTTCTGGCAGTGACATCACAGGCCAGCCTACTTACTGGATAAAACCAAATAGTGGAAGGATTTTGAGCCTCCTTTTTCCTTTGCTTGCATTGATTGAACATGTAGCTGTGTGTATAGCTCCAGCCAAACAGGCTGGAGCCGTGTAAGTAATCTATTATAACAGCTAGCAACTGTTATAGCCTTTTGTAACTAATATGTTGTAGTTTTGTATTGTGTAATTATTGTGGTAAATTGACATTCTGCTAGCATTTGTTTAATTGTTATTATAATTATATTAAATATACATTTAATACTACAATGTTTTGTGTATTTCCTATTATATATTCGACCATAATACCGAACTCTATTAATGTTGTTATTTGTTGCTTAATTATTATATATTAATTATTAAATTAATATTCATATTTAAGTCACGACTATAACAGTACTCCCTTGGGAATTCCGGGAGGTGAGCCTATATGCGAGGCTAGCTGATGTCATGGCGTGGGCCTAATGTGTGGCCCCAGCGTTGCCCTGAGTTGTGCTCAGACCTAGGTTCCCTCTCAACTTTATTAGCGTGGCTTTTCAGTGGGCCTAGCACCTCTGCTATCATTGTGTGCCAATTCCCTTCCCAGTGTTACAGGTTACCCGCTTGCAGGAAATAAGATTATCAAGAAATTGTGAGTAATGTACAACTTGAGGGTGCATCAGGTTAGGAAATAACATTTGACATTAAAACATCATTATTCAGTGTGTAATACTCAAGCGTTCCAGAGAAGTTCGATGTGAGCCTGGTAGTGGCATATTATTCTGCGGTGCTAGCATGCTGCTTCGTCGGAGACCCCACCAGTGTCCATTCTGGTCTCATCTTCTGCGGTTGAGGCTTTGATGGAGAGGAGTGTCCCAAAGCATGGTGTAGTCCCCATTCCTTGAGTTTAGCCATGCCCACTTCAGGTTCCAATACCGCTACTGATCTTCCGTGGTACCAAACGAGCGAAAGTTTTGTTGGATAACCCCATCTGTAGGGTATGTTATTGTTACGGAGTGTCTTGGTGACGTTGATAAATTCCCTTCTCCGTGCCATGGTGGCTGCGGATAGGTTGGCATAAATACTTATTCCCTGGTAGGGGTCCGGCAGATCAGGGGTTTTTCTAGCCACTTTTAAGAGCTCTTCTTTGGAGCTGTAGTAATGAAAGCGGGCGATGGTTTCCCTAGGTGTATCGGCCGTGAGTCTAGCTGGCCGCGGGAGGCGATGCATCTTATCCAGAGTCCAGGCCTTTTCTTCCAGGTGGGGTACAAGCATAGATCCAGCAAGTATCCTGGTAAAGTCTCTTGTGTGATATCTTCCATTATGCTGCGGAAGCGCAGATTGCTCCGTCTTGCACTGTCCTCCATGTCTGCAAGCATCAGCCGCATAGCATCTGTTCCTCCTCCAACCTTTATAGCTTGTCCACAGCTTCATTGTGTGTGGCACAGAGCTCTTCAGTTTTATTTTCCAAGTGACTTGTGCGGCCCTCCAATTCCTGGATGTCTTTGAGGAGATCTGTCACTATTTGGCGGAGATCCGCTTTTAGGGAGCCCTTGAGCTCCTGCAACATGTTATGCAGACTTTTATTAGTTACCAGGTCATTTGCTTTGGAGGGAGAGTTCTCCTCTGAGTCCAAGTGATCCTCGTGTGTTGGTGAGACAGATATGCCATCTTGGATTTGCCACGTGCAGTGTTTTTTAGGTTGCCGCACCGGCATCTGCTTGGAGGGTGCCATCTGGTTCCATGGGTGTTTCCATCTTCAAATCTGGCAGGTTTTGGTGAAATATATGCTTTGAAGTTGCAGTTGGGCTTGGTGAGTCACGGAGCAGCTACTTCATGCGTCTGCTCCGTTCAGTAGTTGGCCACGCCCCCAATATGACATGATTTTTAAGCAACTGAACAGGTCCTCAGGAATTAGGCAGAAATGCAATGGCCCTTCTTTTTTTCTAGCAATACTCAATGTCACCACGTTGTATTCCTCGAAATGGAAAAATTACGGCTTTACAACTAATTTTCTTATTATCCGTTAACGTTTCTATATGATGTGTGCGCATGGTGAATATACTCTTGTGTAGAATAAGATTAATTATATCTTTACAGTTTGCTGTGTAAAAGGTTGCATAGCCACAGACCGGTCAGAGTGCCAATGACAACCCCTGTCCACCACCAAAAGCACCTTCAATGGGTACGTGAGCATCAGAACTGGATCATGGAGCAATAAAAGAAGGTTGCTTGGTCTGATGTACCATATTTTCTATTAGATCAAGTGTATGGCCGGGTGTGTGTGAATCATTTATTGGAGGAAGAGATAGAAGTAAGATGCGCTATGGGAAGAAGGCAGACTGGTGGGACCATTGTTTTTATCTGAACAATGTTTTACTGGGAAACCTTGGTTCCTGGCATTCATGTTAATGTTATGTTGACACATACCATCTACCTAGAGATTGTTGCAGGCCACATACACCCCTTTGTGGCATTTGCATTCCCTGGTGGCAGTGGCCTCTATCAGCAGTGTAATGCATTTTTCCACACTGCAGTTCAGGAATGGATGAGGAACATGACAAAGAGTTTAAGGTGTTGCCATGGCCTCCAAACTAGCCAGATCACAATCTGATTGAGCATCTGTGGGATGTTCTGGAACAACAAATCTTATTCCTGGAGGCACCACCTTGCAAACTGAAGAACTTAAAGGATCTGCTGCTAATGAATTGGTGCCAGATAACAGAGGACACGGTCAGAGGTCTTGTGGATATTGTAGCTGATAAGTGTAGGCTTAGAACACTGAGATGTAGGATAATGTGGCCAGAATTAGTTATCATGAGTCTATTCAGCACACTATTAAGCAGCTCTGTCACAATTGTTTTTATTTATTTATATTGTTGTACCAGTGCCCTAGCGTAGCCCCATGTACATTGAGGGAAAGCAGTATTTGATCCCCTGCTGATTTTGAACATTTGCCCACTGACAAAGAAATGAATGATCTATAATTTTAATGGTAGGTGTATTTTAAAAGTAAGAGACATATTAAAAAAAAAAAATGTCAAAAAAGTTATAAATTGATTTGCATATCAATGAGGGAAATACGTATTTGACCCCTTTCACATAGTACTTGATGGTAAAACCGTTGTTGGCAATCACAGACTCTTTTGTAGTTGGCCACCAGGTTTGCACACATCTCAGGATGGATTTTGTCCCACTCCTCTTTCAATTGTAAATATGTAAATATTAATAACATTTTGTGTACATTTATTTAAGGATGTGCAAACAGAATTTTACTGAGTTTTAAAATTGTCCTCTAAAATGTGAAATGATTTTAGGTAATTTGTTTTACATATGTTTATAATTGACATGTCTGGGCTCTTGAGCTCATTAAGCTCTAGGTTATTATCATCAATAAGACAGACCCGAAGTGACATCAGGAATGTGCCAGAAATTATGCGTGTCAATACAGAGCCTGGCAGGCTCTCTACTTGTGAGTTTATCCATTTTAAAACAATTGTAGTTGATACTAACCAATACTATTTGTATTGGAATTCTCCATATGTTGTAAAGTATATTTATGTTCATTATACCACTTAGAGGTGTGTGTGTGATTAGTTGTTCAAAACTATAGCCCACATCCGCCCCTTTCTCATGCAAGATGCTGCTAAGGAGCTTGTCCATGCTCTAGTAATTTCTCGCATGGATTATTGTAATCCTCTCCTAATTGGTCTTTCCAAAAACCATATTGCCCCGCTACAGTCTGTATTGAATGCTTCCACCAGACTGATTTTCCACTTTAGTTGGTCCTCTCACACCTCACCCCTCTGTCAGTCCTTACATTGGCTTCCAGTATCCTACAGGAGTAAATTCAAAATATGAACCCATACCTATAAAGCACTGAACAATTCTAGCCCCTCTTATATCTCTTCACAGATCCATAGGTCTTTCCGCTCTGCCCATGACCTTCTCCTGTCTGCTGCTTGCACGCGTACGGTCAACTCACGCTTGCAGGACTTCTTGCGGGCGGCTCCCTTCCTATGGAACAGCCTGCCTACCATCATCAGACTCTCTCCTAGTCTTCAATTGTTTAAGTAAGAAGAAGGGCCTTAAAACCCATCTCTTTCGGAAAGCTTATGGCCTCCCAGACTAACCTCTACCTCACATACTTGTTTCTTGCTCTCTTCTAAAGGGCAGCTCTGATTCATTTCCACCTTATTTGATTGCTATTTCCGGTACTATTGTGTTTTACACCCCATCTCCTATAGACTGTGTAAACTTGTTTGAGAAGGGTCCTCTTCATCCTATTGTACCTGTAAGTTTTCTTGTAATTGTCCTATATATAGTTAAATCCCCCCTCCTATAATATTGTAAAGCACTACGGAATCTGTTGGCGCTATATAAATTACAATAATAATAATAATAATATAATAGGCTTGGGACCCCTGTCGCCCGATTACTTTTCGATTTATACAATGTTTCCATAGGTATCCTTGGTTGTTTATTAGCGTGTTTGAATTTGTTTATATGTAATTGTATCTCTCTCAGGAGTGGTTTGCGGAAAAGGAGTGGTAATGTTCAGAATATGTATAAACATTATGGTAATCATTTTTACCAAGGTTATACCCCCCGACAAGGAAATGTCATGTTTTGACAACTTATCATATTCCGAGGATTTGATTCTATACTGTCTTTAAATTATATGTGGTTGTTTTGTAAATCTGGATATATCCTAATACCCAGGTAGTCTTCTGTTTGTCTTCTTTCTACTCATAGTGTGGGCACTCTATGTCCTCTTTTTGTTTTGTGAGGCATTAACCTCTGCTAGTCCGGTTAGCTTGAGTTACAGGGGATTTAACTATTTATAATGGGAAAGGCTGTTTTGGAGTGATATACTCCCTCCCCCTTTCCCTTATACACTCTACCCCTTATTTTCATGCTATTTTATGGACTCCTCTCTCTTTCTTTTTTTTCTAATAGACCGTGAGTTGTATATGGTTTATAGGTGTAGATAGGGCTTTTCGGCCCATTCTTTCCTCACCTTTTCCATCTCCTTAATCCTGTACGAGTGCCCCCACCTTTCTGACTAATTGGTTTCTATGTACATTTTTTCTGTGTGTGCAGAGCCACTATTGGGATCCCTTTGTCACAAGGGTCTCCTTCATTAATTTGAGGGCTAATAAACGGTTAGCCTTATTCCTGTTTGCATAATATTGAGTTTTAAGTCTTTTTAAATAATATTCTTTTTTTTTTTTCTAGTTGGATTGCATTAAATAATCTTACTATTTTAACTCCTTAAGGACACATGACATGTGTGACATGTCATGATTCCCTTTTATTCCAGAAGTTTGGTCCTTTCCTTCTTTTTTATCTAGTGTAGTTTTATGTTGATTTTCTAAGTCTATCAGTTGTAGTCACAATTCTGTTATTTTTCCAGCTTTCTGTGAAAGATGCATGATATGAATTTACCTCTTATTACAGCTTTATGGGCTAGCCAAAAGAGTTTCTGGTGGAGTTTCTTGGTTATTATTTAACTAAAAGTAGTCATGTATTGCTTCTTCTAGCTTTATATACATATCCTGACATTGGAGTAGACTGTCGCTTATTCTCCATCATGATGAAGATGTTATGCACTTTGCCAAATTTAGATTTAATAATAATGAACTATGGTCCAAACATATGTTTGGTCTGACATTTATGGTTTTTAAATTATTAAGAAGAGCACGACTGGTAAAAAAAATAATCGATATGTGTTTATTTGTCATTTTCGCATTGAGTGTCGGGGAAGAACCTCTAGCGTCTAGATTGTCCCTGCATTGTAAACATAGCAATTTCTCTGAAACTGCTATGTTTTCAGCTGCAGGGTTAAACTAGAGGGACCTGGCACCCAGACCACTTCATTGAGCTTAAGTGGTATGAGTAGCAATAGTGGTCCTTTAAGACAGTATACATACATACAATCATACAATCCCTGCTCATGCATCATGTTTCCAAATCTCTGGCTCTTTTTGCTGCACTATTTTTACCTGAGGAGGATTGGAAACCTGAGGCATCTATCATTGTATCCATCGGCAGATTAAGATCGCCAGAAAGGATGATTTTGTCATTTTTATCAGAAGGTAGCTTTCACAGTGCTCTTTCTAATGTTGTGAAAGTGTCTTTTTAATATTAATCCTCTATATGTAATATAATAATAATATTTTGTACACTCCCTGTGAGACTCAAATCACTTTTTAGCAGGAGCTATAAGAAGGGGAGTAAGGGTGTAAAAGGGGGGGCATGGGCTTTAGAGTGGGGGTATGGGGTGTAGAGAGGGGGATATGGGCTGTGGTGGGGGGCCAAGGGCTGTGGAGGGAGGCACAGGGACAATAGAAGTGGTGGGCAGGGGCTCTAGAAGGGAGGGCACAGGGGCTATGGAAAGGGGAAGAGGGTCTGTGGAGTGGGCAGGGTCTATAGAAAGGGGAACATGTTCTGAGGTGGGGCATATGGGCTATAGAAGTGATGGGCAGGGGGCTGTAGAGGGAGGTATGGGCTGACAAAAAACATCCCCCCACCCCTGAGTCTTACCTTAGGCCAGTAGCCTAGAGCAGGTGCCTGGAGCAAAAGCCTTCAGCCTGGCAGAATAGAGCAGACAAGGAAGTTGGATGGTGTCTCCTGATGATGTCAGGAGGAGGGGACATAGCTTCCACTGCTCTTCTCCCAGACTCTGTAGTAGAGCAGTGGAAGTCACATCATCAGGAGATGCTGGACGACTTCCCTGGCTGCTCTTTTCTGGCAGTCTGCAGGGAGACAGGTAATGTGAAAAATCCGACTCCCCAGCCAGAGTCAGGGGATTTTGATTTTTGCGCCCCGTGCAGCAGTGCAGCATGGAGCCTCAATTTTGAAGCTTGATTAGGTTGTGCCCAGGTACACCCGGCACACCCCATGTGCACACCTATACTACCAGATAGAGGTAAGCTTAGAGGGCAATCAAACACATGGTGGGCTGGCAATCAAACAAATGGAGGTGGGGCAATTAAACACATGGTGAGGGGCAATCAGACACATGGGGAGAATCAGACACATGGAGGGAAGCAATGAGACACATTGAGGGCGATAATTACACATGGAGGGGGATGATCAGACGTGGAGGGGATGTGGGGGGTAATAAGACACATGAAAAGAGTAGATAAACAGACATGTGAAGTGGCTGGGAGGTAATGAGATACTTAAAGGGTCCTGGAGGGAATAATTAGACACATGGGGGTAATTAGGCACATACAATAGCTGGAGGGGCTAATGAGACACATGGAGAAGTTGGGGGGTTAATGAGATACATAGAGGGTCTGGGGGATAATGAGACACATGGAGGGGCTGGCGGGTTAATGAGACCTAAACGGGATAGTGAAACACATGGAGGGACTTGGGGGATAATGAGGCACATGGAGGGTTTGTGGAAGGGTTTTGAAACACATGAAGGGGGCAATGAAATACATGGAGGATCTGGGGGTTAATGAGACAAATGGAATGCCTTGGAGGGTGAATGAGACACATGAAGGGGATGGGGGATAATGAGACATATGGAGAGGCAAACAGAGGGCTGGGAGCAAGAGAGGCACACAGAGAACTGGAGGTGAAGAGGCACACTGAAGGCTGAGCAGGGGGGGAGAGGTACAAAAATGTGTGAGTGGGAAGCAGATAGTGGTAAGCTTAGAGGGGAAACCGAGTACATGGTGGGGTGGCAATCAAACACATGGAGGAGGGAGCAATCAGACACATAGGAGGCAAACAGACGCATGGAGAGAAGCAATCAGATATATGGCGGGGGGCAACCAGACACATAGGGGGCAGTGGTGCAATTAGACATGGAGGGGGATAATAATACATGGAAGGGTTTGGGGGATTAATAAAACCCATGGGGCTCTAGGGAGTGGATAAGCAGACACATGGAGGGGCTGTGGGCAATCAGACACATGGAGCAGCTGGGAGGGTAATCAGACACATGGAGAGAGGATAATCAGACATGGAAGTGTTTTGGGGGATAATAGAACACATGGAGGGTCTGGGGAGTGGATAACCAGACACAAGGAGTGGCTGGGAGGTAATGATATACATAGAATGCCTTGGAGGGAATAATTAGACACAAAATTTTGGGCGCAGTATACGCCATATCCTATCTCTGTTTCACTATTACACAAGGTTTTGGGAATCCTTGTACTGTATACAGCAGCCCTAAATTATTTGTTGTATTATAGAGAGTGCCTTTGCTTTTTCTAATGAGACACATTGAAGGGCTGGAGGGGCTAATGAGATACATGGGGGGCTTAAGGGGATAATGAGGTAAAAGGAGGGGCTGGGGAAGAGTAATTAAAAGGAGGGGCTGGGGAAGAGTAAAAGGAGGGGCCGGGGGGAGTCACACAGAGAACTGAGGGAGAGAAGTGCACACAGAGGCCTGAAGGAGAAGAAACACACAGAGGGTTGGAGATAAAGAGGCAAACAGAAGGCTGGGGGGGACAGGCACACAGAGGTTTAAGGAAGAAGCACACAGAGCTAAGGGGCATAAGAGGCACACAAAGGGTTGAAGAGGAACAAAGAGAGCTGGGGGGAGGAAGAGGCACACAGAGTGCTGAGGGGGAAAAGGTGCATAGAAGGGCTGGTTGGACAAAGAGACACTGAGGGGCTAGGAAACCAAAGAGACACTCAAAGGCGCTGGTAAGAGAAAGAGATACACAAAGGGGCTAGGAGGTAGAGACCCACAGAGGGCTGGAGGGGAGAAATAGACAGGAAGGGGAAAAGGAGATACAATAATAAGTTAGGAGAAGAAAGAGACACAGAAAGTTGGCAATTTGTTGTTTTTATTTTGGGGGGTGGGGGGTTAGCGTAACTAGCTGGTCTTGACTTGGGCACGCAATAGTCTTGCCTAGGCTCTGGGTACGAAGTATGTTAACATTTTAATTGGTATGCTTTTTGGAGTTTTCAGTAATTTTTGAAAGATTGGAGTCTGGAGGGGAAAAAATAAAGCTAGGGGTGAAAGCTCCCTAGGAAAATTGCTGGCCTAAAGAGGCTTTAAATGTGAAAATAAGAGGTGCAATTAAAATCAGAGGATGGGAGTAGGACTTTCACAGTAAATGAATTAGTACAATTAATACGGCCAAAGGAGGATAGGTATATTTAATTCCCTAAGGATGGAAAAATAAGTACTAAAAAAAGGGAAATTAAAAAGCAAGGATGAAAGGTGTTCAAGGAATAGGCCAGGTGTCTCTTAGACTATAAGAGAGAGAGAGAGATTGCAATAAGTGAGAATTGCAATTAAAAGTGAAACGTAAAGGATCAATACTCATATAGAAATGAGCATTAGTTAAGTAAATACAAACATTTTAGAGAGGTTCAGTCTTGTAGCCCCTATTCTACATCACTCTCACATTTCTAGTTGTATGAGAGAATAGATAAAACACATCTAAACTTTCTGTCCTTCTGTCTGTCTATACATATATAACAAAAGGGATGTCAGACTGTCCTCCCTATAATCCGTTTTGATTCATATCTGAATGTTGAATAAGTTAACAAAAAAATCCAAGTTAAAAACAATATTTTGGAATTTGATTAATTAAACTTAAGGTTCTTAAAGGTACCCTGTGTGCACTTTAACAATTTGCCTGCAGTTCTGCTCTTCCATTCAACCCTTTAAAACACAGTATTACATTAATAACATGGGTATAAGAGGCATAAATATTGCAGTACCATAAGATACTCGGATGTCACACACATGCACGGTGCCGTCACAGGTGGCCATAGAGAATCATTGAATACATGGCATGTAAACTGGCCATAAGTGTAATGCTAAATATACATTTTGCAGTATTTTTTGCAGATTTATTCTACCGCACCTCCTTTTCCCCCTGTGTTGCTCACTTGATCTGTACATAAAATCAACTTTTAGTGCCTGTTCCCTAGCCATCAATCATCTATTTCTCTCATAAATCATCTCTTTTTTTAGCACCAAGAGCAGAATACAGATCATGAATTGAAACAAATATGTTTGGCCACTGCTCGGTTTTTTTGGTTCTAATTTAAGGTAGAGTTTGGGAATTTGGCTGATCACCTGAATTGCAGCTCGGACCAAAATAAATGTTTAAGTCTAGTTCTTAATGATTCAGTATTCAATGTATGTTGGACTTTATAAAAAATGAATGGGTGTACGCCCATATTAATTGTTCTCACAATGCTAGTAAAACCCCAGTGCAAAAGGTGTCAACTTAAACTGAATATAAACCTATTGTCCCTACAAGAACCTAGTCATCACAAGGTAGGATTGTAGGAATGTGGAGGTACATTTTCACATCAATATATGCGTATACATATGAATGCTAGTTTAATGGGATGTGTGCTATTTGTTGATCTATAAAAATAAAACGATACTTTTATACATTTTAAGACTTTTTATACTGGTAAAAAGTCAGTTTGCTATAAGAAAATTTCCTAAACATTCATATATAGCTAATTGAAAATGTAAGGCAGTGGCTGAGTGACAGGCAACAGAGGGTTGTAGTCAATGGAGTATTTTCAAAGCATGGTCCTTGTTACCAGTGGGGTACCTCAGGGATCTGTACTTGGACCCATTCTTAACTGAATGTCTATGGCTTTTCCTAGTGCCTCCCTGTTTGTACTTAAAAAAATAATAATCATTGCCAACTAATGCATTTTCTCAGTGAGATCTTAATTTCTTGGTTCCTTAGACTGTATATAATTGGATTGAGCAGAGGAGTCACTATAATATATAACAATGATAAAACCTTGTTTACAGTTGGTAAATGTCCTTTAGATGGAACTACATAAACACTTATTAAGGTTCCATAATACGTACACACCACAGCAAGATGAGAGCTGCAGGTGGAGAAGGCTTTCTGTCTCTCAGTGGTCGATGAAAGTCTATGAATAGCAAATGAAATATAAACATATGTTACAGTAATAAATATAAACGGTAAGAGGATAACAGGCAAAGAGAACAAGAAGGCTTGAATTTCCACCACTGTAGTGTCTGAACAAGAAAGATCTAATATTGGCGCCATGTCGCAAAAAAAATGGTTGATGATATTAGGTCCACAAAAGTCTAATTTCAGAACCATGGTGACAATGATTGCTGTAATCATAAAGCCAATCGCCCAAGACCAGAAAACCAGATGCAGTCGAAGCCTTAGATCCATGATAGAGACATATCTTAAAGGGTTACAGATTGCAACATAGCGATCGTAGGACATTACTGTCAGAAGAAAGCATTCCGCATTTGTTGAGGCAGAGAAGATGTAAAATTGTATCATGCATTCCTTAAAAGACAACTTACATCCATCTTCCAAAATGCCCTGAAGCATCTTTGGAACAATGTTACTCGTGGTTATTATTTCTGAAGTTGAAAGGAGGCTGAGGAAGAAGTACATTGGAGTACGCAGTTGACGATGCAGTCCCACCAACATGATAATCACAATGTTTCCAGTTAGTGTTGCAATATATATCATAAGGAACAATACAAATAGTACAATCTTAAAGTTGTGGAGATTCTGAAAACCCAGAAGCAAGATTTCCACAACATGTGTTTGATTCCGTTCATACATGTTTAAAGTCCCATATTTTAGTTTTTAGTTTTTTTTTAAAGGAGAATGATTTGTACTTACTCTGCAAAGTTAAATTGAAAATCAGGTCATTGCACAGCATACACAGTAGTACAGACTCCTAATAGCAAAACAAAGTCAAACTGTATTATGATGTAGAGAATTTGGTGCTTGCATGTTATTTTATATAATAGGTCTGTGACCCTAGAAGCATTGTAATTTTTATAAAGTTACAATTAAAGGGACACTACAGTCACCAAACAACCTTAGCTTAATGAAGCAGTTTTGGTGTACAAAGCATTCCCCTGGATTCTAACTGCTCAGTACTCTTCTATTTAGGAATTAAATTGCTTTGTTTATGCCATCCCTAGTCACACCTTGTGACTTACATAGTATTCCTAAACACTTCCTGTAAAGAGTTATCTATTGTTTAAACATCCTTAATTGCACATTCTGCTTAATTTAGAATTTTGCATCTCCCGCTCTGTTGATAGCCTTTTAGAGCAGAGCAGATATAAACTTTTAAAACAAGTAAGCATCTGATTAAAAATGAAACTATTTTTTTCATGCAGGCTGCATCAGTCACAGTTAGGGGAGCATCAGCATAAGATTGGTTACTGGCTTGCTAGTGAGGCTTGGCATTACTTGCAGAGCACTCACCAAGAAAGTTCTGCGTTTAATTGATTATCACTGGCTTCAGTTGAAAGGAGTTTTCAATCACATTTTTTTACCACCATAACTTTCTGGATTTGTGCTCTGCAAGTAACGCCAAGCCCTTACTAGCAAGCCAATAGCCGACCTCATGCTGACGAGTTGCATTAACAATGACATAGCTGCCCATGAGTGGTTCACTAGCTTTGTATTTCTTCCTGAGTTCTATTTCAAAGCTTTTTTATGCAGCAAACATAAACTCCAAGGAATCCATGTGTAAAATGTAATAATGAGGCAAAAATGGGATTCTTTGTTGAACTAATTTGCATATACCCACCCAGAATCCTTTGCAGTAGTAACATCATTGTAAATTTTAGATTTCTGTTGGAAAATCAAGACTTATGATTTGACTGGTGTGCAGATCTGTGTTTAACAATGTATTGACTATCCATTGACTGAAAATATAGAAACTCACTTACCATAAACGTTGTCAAACTGAGATATTTTTTTTTCCATTTCGATTACACATAGCTCTGGCAGCACACGGATCAGCTGTAAATGTGTGCTTTCTAGGTCTTTTTATTTGTTTAGTGAACTCATAGGAAGATTATTCCACTGGGATTTCTGTATACCAAGAGAATATTAGATACTCACCCATGCCTTTTTTTTTCCCAATTATACATTTCATTATAAACAGATGTGGTGTTCTTTACCAGATAGCCAAAATAACAATGAACTAAAATCTAGATTTATTAAATCAGCTGGGATCTTGTTTACAAGTAACTAACAACGTGAAAAAAAATATATATGCACAGAAATATTAATATGAAATCCAAATCAAGTGTTGTATCATTAGTAATCAAATATTGAACAGGATTTAATAAACTGTAGTATCTGTTGTAATTTCCTTTTTTCTCTATGCATTAGATTCTTATCTGGTTTTGTATGATTCTCCTCAATGTGTGTATGGTTGATATATCCATGGAGGTCAAAGGCTGTGTAAACCACAAAAATAGTGCAGTGTAACTCGTGGTTGGCATTAGGGGGTAATAGCTGGTACTTTCTTTACAGGCCTGGCTATGCCCTAGGGCCCACTAGTGCTGTATGGTCTGGTTGGGGAGATATGTTTCTTCATTAGCCGGACCACATTAAACATTTGAGTTGTATTGACATCCCATAACTGCTCTCTTACATAAAGATAAATACATAAAATTACTTTAGTACCTCTAGACCAGGTAACCAATAGGAAAGGTTCAGACTAAAAACTCTTATAGCCACAAATTTATTCCAAAATGATTTATTAATACATATTTACTAAAAGCTATCGGAGTGAGAAAAAGACAAGGCACCAGACGGACCTACATGCCACTCCAGTGAAGGCGGGCGTGAGTACACTTAAACCTGACCCCCATACCGCCTCCCCCCATTGGGAAATATGCAGCTCTACAGGAGGGGTATGCACAGTACTCTACTAGGCAGACCCATAGCGTCAGATAGGAGGATGACCAGTTAGGGAAAACACAGATATGTCCCTCCCCTTCTTGTTGATACAGACGGGTGACAATACGGATGGGCAGCAATACAGAGGAAGGCGTATTTCTTCCGGCCAGCTTACAGCGCTCGACAGGTGGAGCTACATGACACTCCCCTGTTAGGGTGAGTACGAGTATAACCACGCCTTCCCTCTGTATTGATTGCCTGGATGTGAGATCAACAGACTCTCCTGATTGGCTATGAAGCAGGTAGCTAATTAGAGATGTGTCATTTATATCACACTTGGAAGGTAATGTTATTATGCCCCTGACGACGGCATAGTTAGATGCCGAAATGCGCGTCTGGCTTTTTTCTTTTGTTTAACATCTAGGGAGCACTTTTTGTGTGTTTTTTTATTTTTATTTTGATCAATTTGAGGGATTTGCGGTGCCAAGGTAAATAGGGACATGTGGAGGTGCTGACCTTGAGTAGCCTCATCATAGACTCTTTGAGCTGGGACCTCGTGTCAATTGGGGTGGGGTGAGGTTATTAGGATCCCATGTCCTTTACTCTCTAGCACATTGTGTGAGGGGTAGTTAGAGTCATGTTATATGACCTCAATGTATTATCTGGAGATGTTTTCCTAGACAGGCTTCTTTTTCTTGTGAGCACACATAGGAGTTACGTTTGTTTCCATGTATCAGGTATATTTGCTTTTCCCTACCCCTCCTTCTTAATTTGTCTACCTTCTAGCACATTTGACTACAGTTTTACCTGGTGCTTTGTCTTTTTCTCTCTCTGATAGCTTTTAGGAATAAATAATTTTGGAATGCATCTGTGGCTATTAGAGTTTTTAGTCTGAGCCTTTCCTATTGGTTACCTGGTCTATAGGTACAAAAGGAATTCTCTGTATTTATCTTTATGTTCATATTTTGGATTACCCCCTATCGGCTCAAATGTGGTGACCTCCTATAGGGACAAGAGGCGCAACACGATATGCTCACTCCTACTCACTAGTTCTGAGTGTGTGTGGGTGGGACTTTGGTTTTGTTCTCACCTCTGGCCCTTCTTTTTCAATTTTCTTTTTCAGTTTTGCTCTCCTACATAGCAGTGCAGAGAGAAAGTGATGTAAGATCACTTCCTCCTGATTCAAGGCAAAGGGAGCCTCATGGGAAGGCAGGGAATTTCAGCAGTGTCTGCAACTCAATGGACCTTAGGGAAGCTACAATCGTCCAGCACCAAGTAAGGCAAAGAAGAGGAGGTTAGCTAAAATAAAGCTTGATTTATGCCTATTCAGACCAATAACAGCAAACATTGCCATTATTTATCACCCCCTTTTTCCCCCTCTCTTCTTCCTTGACCACTTTTCTGCCTTGGGTCCTCTACTTCCTTTCCTCTAATGTTCCATCCCGAATTCTTGGGAACTTCAACATTCCCATTAACCCACCATTTACCTCAGTAGCCGCAATTTTTTTTTCACTTACTCCCTTGGACTATGACTTTGGGTTATTTCTACCAAGCATGTTGCTGGCAATACCCTTGATTTCATTTCAAGAGATCTTTAAAGGAACACTATGAGGGTATGCGCACAAACATTTAATCTATTGTGTTAAAAACGCTGTCTAGCCCTGTGCACAGTACACCCCCTACCAAACATAGTAAAACCTTACCTTTATTTCAGACTTCTGGTTCTGGCTCTGCCCCTATTCCGTCTCCTTGGCTGACATTATCGGAAGTGATGATATCACCAATCACAAGGCTTTCCCGTGCAAAGGCATTGGATTGGCTGAGATTGACAATTCTGATTATCTCACCAAAGAGAGGGAAGGGGGCAGAGCCAAACATCACCCTGGCCAATCAGCATCTCCTCATAGAGATGCATTGAATCAATGCATCTCTTTGAGGAAAGTTCAGTGTCTTAATACAGAGGGTGGAGATACTGAATGTCAGTCACACTGTGCATCAAGGCCCCAGGAAGGAGTGGCCAGTGGATGTATCCTTAGGCTGTTCTGTAAACACTGCATTTTTTTTTATTCTTTATTTAATGTTGTCAGAAAGTACAGATATGTACCTCTGGTAATCTGGACACAGAATGCTGGAGATTTTGAGCACTTCTTTGAGTACTGATATCCGCGTGTCTTTGACACTAAGTTCCTAGTTCTCAATATATCAGCCTAAAGGACTTTGTTTTTTTTTAATTATCTGGGTTATGCCCATTTTACCCACTTAGTCCTCCTTTTGACTTTAGGGCCAGGTTGTCCTGTCCCTCGAGTCTTTATTTTCTTTTGATCCTAATTCAAAGCATATTACCAAGATAGATATACAGGGAGTGCAGAATTATTAGGCAAGTTGTATTTTTGAGGATTAATTTTATTATTGAACAACAACCATGTTCTCAATGAACCCAAAAAACTCATTAATATCAAAGATGAATATTTTTGGAAGTAGTTTTTAGTTTGTTTTTAGTTTTAGCTATGTTAGGGGGATATCTGTGTGTGCAGGTGACTATTACTGTGCATAATTATTAGGCAACTTAACAAAAAACAAATATATACCCATTTCAATTATTTATTATTACCAGTGAAACCAATATAACATCTCAACATTCACAAATATAAATTTCTGACATTCAAAAACAAAATAAAAACAAATCAGTGACCAATATAGCCACCTTTCTTTGCAAGGACACTCAAAAGCCTGCCATTCATGGATTCTGTCAGTGTTTTGATCTGTTCACCATCAAAATTGCGTGCAGCAGCAACCACAGCCTCCCAGACACTGTTCAGAGAGGTGTACTGTTTTCCCTCCTTGTAAATCTCACATTTGATGATGGACCACAGGTTCTCAATGGGGTTCAGATCAGGTGAACAAGGAGGCCATGTCATTAGATTTTCTTCTTTTATACCCTTTCTTGCCAGCCACGCTGTGGAGTACTTGGACGCGTGTGATGGAGCATTGTCCTGCATGAAAATCATGTTTTTCTTGAAGGATGCAGACTTCTTCCTGTACCACTGGTTGAAGAAGGTGTCTTCCAGGAACTGGCAGTAGGACTGGGAGTTGAGCTTGACTCCATCCTCAACCCGAAAAGGCCCCACAAGCTCATCTTTGATGATACCAGCCCAAACCAGTACTCCACCTCCACCTTGCTGGCGTCTGAGTCGGACTGGAGCTCTCTGCCCTTTACCAATCCAGCCACAGGCCCATCCATCTGGCCCATCAAGACTCACTCTCATTTCATCAGTCCATAAAACCTTAGAAAAATCAGTCTTGAGATATTTCTTGGCCCAGTCTTGACGTTTCAGCTTGTGTGTCTTGTTCAGTGGTGGTCGTCTTTCAGCCTTTCTTACCTTGGCCATGTCTCTGAGTATTGCACACCTTGTGCTTTTGGGCACTCCAGTGATGTTGCAGCTCTGAAATATGGCCAAACTGGTGGCAAGTGGCATCGTGGCAGCTGCACGCTTGACTTTTCTCAGTTCATGGGCAGTTATTTTGCGCCTTGGTTTTTCCACACGCTTCTTGCGACCCTGTTGACTATTTTGAATGAAACGCTTGATTGTTCGATGATCACGCTTCAGAAGCTTTGCAATTTTAAGAGTGCTGCATCCCTCTGCAAGATATCTCACTATTTCTGACTTTTCTGAGCCTGTCAAGTCCTTCTTTTGACCCATTTTGCCAAAGGAAAGGAAGTTGCCTAATAATTATGCACACCTG
Organism: Pelobates cultripes; assembly: GCA_933207985.1. Taxonomy (NCBI): domain Eukaryota; kingdom Metazoa; phylum Chordata; class Amphibia; order Anura; family Pelobatidae; genus Pelobates; species Pelobates cultripes. The sequence continues at coordinate 15,361,957 of OW240914.1, read as the reverse complement.
ATATAGGGTGTTGATGTCATTAGACCACACCCCTTCTCATTACAGAGATGCACATCACCTAATATGCTTAATTGGTAGTAGGCTTTCGAGCCTATACAGCTTGGAGTAAGACAACATGCATAAAGAGGATGATGTGGTCAAAATACTCATTTGCCTAATAATTCTGCACTCCCTGTATAGAAAGCTATTGTTGATGACACATAGCAGGTGGTAAACATGTGCATTCATAGGATGAAAGGAGTCCAATATTTATAATAAGTCATTGCTTCTAAAACAACAAAAAAATATATACCTTATTTAAAACATATTACCAAAGCAGATATATAAAAAAACTATTAGTGATGAAGATAAAAGAGTGTATGCAGTGGGAGGGATGTTAAATGTCATTGGGGTGGTTTAATTCATAAAATGGCACAATTCGAAATCTTGATTTAGGCCTTAGGGGATCATTGTGTTAAAATTAAAAATACATTTTAATTTCTTCCATGCCTATTTTTTTGTTGTAATCTCCCCATCTCCAATCCTTTTTGACTAATTTTATAGCACAGAAAAAAAGCCCTTCTGGGTTTTGGTTGTGAAATTGTTTGAAGTGGCTGGCTACACTTTGTGACTCCAGCCCTTTCTTGATGTTTCACACATGTTCTGCTACCGTTATTTTTACACAACAAATCGTTCTCCCTATATATTGCAGGGGCATTTAAGTGCATAAATTACTCCTTTAGAATGACATGTTAAATGGTCCTTAAATATAAATGTCCTCATAACCGTACCACCAATTTGCACTTGCAATTTGTACTTGCAAGACTTCTGATGGGGAGCTCCTTTTCTTTGGACTGCCTATTACAACCAGATTCTCCCCTAGTCTTTAATCATTTAAGAAGTCCCTCAAAACTCACCTCTTCAGAAAAGTTTATAGCCTTGTTGGGAATAATACACTTTGCCTATATTTACCCAGGGCTTAAGATACCGATGACCGGCTGGCCAGTCTGTTTAAAATTGGTTAACATGTCAGCTATTTGCAATAATATATTTTATCTATATCCAATGCTTTGTGAATATACCCCTAGACAATTAACAGCTGTAAAACATCATGTAACAAGTAATAGGGGTTATATGCTGTAGAACACAAATCTATCAAGTAATAGATGTTATATCCTGTATTCTTCCGTCTGTCGGCCTTATTTCCTGTTTTTCTCCCTTTGATCATAACTGCATAGTAATGTGTAATTTAGAACTGAGTAGTAAATATCTTTAATTTGAAGTGCATAGTTATAGTGAAATTTATCTTTGTGCAAGGTCTGAACATGAAGATACACCTGCAAGCTTGCTATAGGTTAAGATGTTAAGATAAGATAGATGATTTTGTTAGGATTGGATAATGCTTGTAAGACCCCCCCCCCCATTTCCTCTTGAACATAAACTGTTACACAGCTCACTAAAAGCTGAGAAGTCCCTTTGAACCTGGCATTGTCTTGTCTCATTCATTGGGGGCTTCTCACCAGCTGGTTTGGGAACAAAGAGAAATAAGGAGAGAGTTCCAAATTGCTTAGAAGTCCATGGCATGACATAAAGGAAAATTCCTGACGCAGGAAATCTTCACTAACAAATAGGGGCTCATTCAGGCACCAAAGGAGAGTAGTTGGTGAGTACATGACATTTGATTGTCTATCCTTATCTAACTCCCAACTATCTCTCTCTTCGGTTCTGAACGTGGGTAGTGAAGTATTACTCTCACTAGGTGAGCAGTCTACTCAAGTCTCCTGTAGAGATGACGACTCCGGTGGAGGAGGGAGTTTGTCAGGTGAACTCTCTTCTGAAGTGACAGAAGAGGAGAAGCAGGCGAGACGTCAGCTGCAGACGAGAAGTCTGCGGGGTTTTCCATATTACTCTCAGTAGTTGAGCAGTCTACTGAAGTGTCCGGTGAAGGAGGGAGTGTAGGGGAATGATAGTTTTACTATTCCTTTCCAACATTTATCTATATATTTGTTGATGGTTAGGTGTGGGTGGTGTTCTATATATGTTTTGCCATAAGGGTTTTTGGGGTATTTAATGGTGCAGCCCTTTAATCCCATTTATCATTATATCTCTGAATATTTCTCCAGTCTCCCCTTTCTTAAAGTTTAAGTTTTTACTCTGTTTTACATTGTATATCATATAGAATGTGATCTACATGCCTGGTATGATTGTTACTTCATAAGCCCACTACACTTTCCATGAGAGTGGGATATTGTGATTGTGTTATGTTGTTTGCATGATGAGCCCTGTATTTTCATACTGGGACAAAAGTCACTTCATTAGTTGAAAACATCAAACACCAAATTTTCCCCTGCCCTGTGTGTTTTTTTGCAGAAGATCCATACTGTAAATATAATTTTTGTTTGTATATTAGATAACAACATTTGCATTTTCAGTGGTCCAACACATGCTTCATTTTGTGCTGTAAGCTAACTTTTGCTTGCTACAGGTACAGGTACCGGTTGATGTTTGGTCAGGTATGCAGTCTGGATCAGAAAATCATGGACAAAGGATTCTACCTGCGTTACTATGGCTCTTGGAGACTGACCGGTCCATTCAAAGGTTTGCCATGCCTTTTGAGTCTCTGAGAGTTCTGAAAAATGCAGGTGATACCATGTCTGTATAATCTGGTCCGAATGTTTGCTAAATTTCTATAAATGGGAAAACTTTCTTGAATACAGCCAAGGTACATGCAAGACAGGGGGATGACCCCTAGTGGAAATGAATGCAAAACTATTAGGATGTGTACCTATAAATTAGGGAGAAGACTAGTATGAGCTTGTTCCTTTGTGACAAATACAGGATACAGGTTCATCTAGAAGGACCACGGGGTCAAAAATAAAAAATAAATTTATTGAAAATCAATTGTATATAGGTAAAAACAATGAAAGGTAAAATGTACAGCATAGACAAAACATCAGAAATAAGTTTAAAAACACGGTGTGGGTGTATATGGAATAGGATAACCTCTGATTTCTAAGCACATTGATATAGTCACAGTAATAGCGCACGTCTGCGCACAGAAGTGGGGGGAGAGATATAAAGGTGCCAACAATAATATACCGTTGTTTAGAACACGGTAGTGAGAGCTCCAAAAATAGATATTTAACCTGGGTGTCCAATCACACTAATAGGTATATTGATATAGATATAGAAATACACTACATGTGTGAAAATAAAATTGGGCACCCAGGTTAAATATCTATACCTACATGATGTATAGGATAGTTTTTTTCCAAAGTAAGATTCATCTAGTATGCCTCATTGACCATAGAGTAATGATGAAATGGTATTTTTTAATAGAGATCAGACAATTTCTGACATTTATAGTTCCAAATTGCTTAGAAGTCCATGGCATGACATAAGGGAAAATTCCTGACTCAGGAAATCTTCACTAACAGGCCTCCCACAGTAACCTCTATCTCAGATATCTGGATTTTGCTCTCTCCTAAAGGGCAGTACTCCGCTCTCTCCTGCAGTTCTGCTTCACTCCCACCTTTTTTGGATGCTATTCCCCTGCCATCCCTGTCCTATTGTGTTTTATACTCCTCCTCCTCTAGACTGTAAGCTACTTAAGGGCCACTTAATAGATATTATTACTAAACAGCGCCACAGCCCTTTAATAGTGCAACTGCGCCCCTGTGATATTAGCCAGCTGGTAGGAAGTAAAAACAGATTACTTCTTCCGAAATATAACAGAGCCCACGTAGGACGGAGGAAAGAGAGATGCAGCGGCACTACAGACAGCAGTGAGGATATAAGCACAGGAGTGAGCTTCTGCAGACCCACGCACTCGCTTCCATCAGCCTCAGCAGTAAAGAGCAGAACCCCAAGCAACCCATTCTCCTAGACACATAGGTATGCTAACAGGAGAGGGGCTGCAAAAATAATAATTATAGTTTTGGTAGCAACATTTACTAGCTTAAATGGATATGTATTGTTTATTTGTTTGATTAGCCTCTTAATAAATATTATTGAATTGTCGAAAGCAAGGAGTGTGGATTCTGACATTACACGTTTTTTAAGTTATTATTTTTAGTTATTAATTTAATTACTAATTCCAAGTTTACTCCAACTGGTGAGTAAAGTTTACTTCAAGATCCAATCTATAAAAAAAAAAAACACACACACAAAAAAAACTTTTTCATTTTTTTCCCTTACAAGTCTCAATCTATAATATGATTTAGTGTGTCTTTCCCTTTTTCTTTCATTTTCATCCCTCCTGTGGCAGAAATGCCTCTGCCACGTGTTCCAAAGACTATGGGCCCTGCAAAAAGACATGTTAAAAAGTGACTTCCATGGAAAAACCAAACCACTGAACCGATCTGGGTGATTTTTGGATATGTTGGTCACCCAGTTCAGGGCTATCCGAGGATGTGACTCTTGTGGGGTTTCCATGGATCTTGGGGGTACTTTTGGGGTGTTTGTAAATTGTGTATTTTTCTGTACCTAGAGATAATTTAGTTTGTACAGTTTCTGACTCAATTATCTCTGAGTGTATTGCTTGTCTGTGCCTCTTCCACTACTTTTTTTTCCTGTCCTATTGTTTCACCAGCAGCGCGTTGTCCCAGGGATACTGCCAGACCAGTTTAAACTAGCTGCATTGTCCCTCCTCAATCTCCCATCAGCCCTTGCTATTGTCTGACCCCACCCTTCCTTGTACTATAGATCTCCATGTAATCTATTGTATGTAAATTAGGTTATTGTGGATTTAAATGTATGTATAAATTGTAAGTCCTTGCTTGCATTAAACAGAGTTACTTCACCCTCAATCTAGAGTCTGGTCTCTTATTGTGGGAAACTGCTATATCACTACAAGGGATTGCTATAATCATTATACTCCCTTGGATTCTCTGAGCTCTTGTAAGAGCTATTCCTTCTTTACTCTCTGGAGGAAGAGAGGTTCCCCCACTGGAACCTGGAGCATTGTCGTAGGTCCAATTTAACTAAAAAAAAAAATGAACTGGGAGATCATAGCCTCATGAAAGAGAGCCATTTAACTAAGCAGGGGGACCTAGTATCCATTAGGGGATTTATCATATTATGGTGTTGGCCCTAAAAATAATGGGAGTGGGCATACTTTCCCCTCCAAGCCTCCACCCTTTGGCAGAAGGTGTGTGCCTAATAATAATGGGGGTGGACCTATTGACCCACCAATGCCCCACCCATTGTCAGCGGGTCTAATAATTAAAATGTAACCCCTCCCCATGACTAGGGGTCCCCACTCCTCTAGTTACCTCCACTGGTGACTAGAGGTCCTTGAGGCCCAAGTTCCTCCACAATAAAAAAAAAACCCTACCATAGCCTAATAATAATAGTGGTGACAATACACTTAATAGCTGTAAAATAAAAAAAAAATGAATACACCATTGTTTGGGGACTAGGTCGCTCAATTTATTTTAATAGCCTCCACTTGTGGGACATGAGAAGAAGCACAGGGGACCACTATATCCCCCTGTTCATCCTTTTAATAGCCCCACCCGTATTCACATGTAAGGGCTGGAGGGGGACACTCTGTTTAATTAAATTGTCCACACTCACAGGGCATGGGTGGTGGCATGAGGAGGATACTATGGCCCCATCAGTTAATTGTTTTATTAGGTGTCTCAGCATGGCTGCATGGGTATCTGTAGCTGCCCAGTCTTTTTTTTTTTTTTTTTTTAACGGCAAGCAGTCACTGGCTCTTGCTGTTTAGTAGTATGCTCCTAATAGGCCAAGGGTTAGTGTCGGGCATGGGGGGATTTAGGAAGTGGTGGACCGTTAGCTCCCTCTTTGTAATATAAAACAAAATAATAACATTTTGGCAAACAAGCTAATTGCTCTTCATTTTATTTGTAATAATTTGTATTTGTTAATTTGTCTTTCAGATGAATGGACGAATAACCAAAATTTGGATGAAAACTTGTCCAAGTCTGACAGACACATAATACATAATTGAGACGCTCTTGGACTTTCCAGCATGACAATAACCCTAAGCTCAAGGCCAAGTTGCTGGATTCAGAAGTAAAGATTCATTCACCACAGGACACAATACAATGGGTGGATATAGAGAGTTGCCAGGTTGCTAATGGTTCGATAGTAGACGTTTTGTAGATGCCCAAATTATATAGTTACATAGTTACATAGTTACATAGGTGAAAAGAGACTTGCGTCCATCAAGTTCAGCCTACCTCACATTTGTTTTTTGCTGTTGATCCAAAAGAAGGCAAAAAAACCAGTTTGAAGCACAATTTTGCAACAAGCTAGAAAAAAAATTCCTTCTTGATCCCAGAATGGCAGTCAGATTTATCCTTGGATCAAGCAGTTATTACCCTACATTGAAAGATTATATCCTTGAATATTCTGTTTTTGCAAGTATGCATCTAGTAGCTGTTTGAACATCTGTATGGACTCTGATAAAACCACTTCTTCAGGCAGAGAATTCCACATCCTGATTGTTCTTACAGTAAAAAAACCTTTCCTTTGCCTTAGACGAAATCTTCTTTCTTCCAGTCTAAACGCATGGCCTCGTGTCCTATGTAAAGTCCGGTTTGTGAATAGATATCACTACAAAATAACCCATTATGGATCCAATTTCAGAAAAACAATTAAGATTCATGGAACAATGGGTGGCGGAAAAGAGACACACACAGATAGGGAACCAATGATATTGCTCCTCTAATGCACTAAGTGGACTTACTGCTTGCTATACCCACATATAAGCACACAACAATTGTATTTACAGATGATACTTGACCCCTAGTTGTCTAGAGAAAATGTAACCCAACACTCTGGCATTTTGTTTGTGCTGCAGAGTGAGCAAAGGGAATATGTTACTCATCTGGTGGACATGTAGAGGGATGAGATCCCTTTGGAACACAGTATCTGCTTTGCTAACAGTGGTAAATATAACCGGATTGCCCAACCTACAACCTAAATTTTCCTCCTATTTCCACTAAACAAATATTAAAACTGGTGATCGTGACAGCAAGGAACCTTACTTGGAAGAAAAATTCCTGCCCCTCAACATCACTTTTACTTGACAAAATAGATCAATACTACTTATTATTCAGCAACATTGGAACCAAATATAGAGATGTTCATAGAGACGTGGAAACCTTGGAATGACTAAACACAAACCATCACACATCAAGACTAAACCACTGCATAAGTGACACAAACAGTTACATACTGTAATCTGGAACCAGATTGCACAAATAGGAGTCCTATTGCAGGACATTAAAAAAGGGGGGATTAAATACCCCAAAGACCATTAGCACAATCTGACCTGTTTGGTTGATTCAGCCTAACCTCATTGCAAACAGTGGGACAATACTGGTGGTTGCATACTAAATCACAGTGGATGCATACTAAGTTATTTCACTAAGGTGGACTTTGAGGGCTTGGATCCATGTTCCGCCAGCACCATAAACTATTTCAAAGGTGCAGATGTGTGATTAAGATTACCTTGAATTTATTGCTGTATGAAATCCCATTTCTGTCCCTGATTCTTCATTCCCCCTTTTATATTCTGTATGTCCCTACATTGAAAACCTTTCAATAAACAACAAATAAATAAAACATGTTTTTGAAAAGTGGGTTTCAACATTTTTAACTCTTAATTAGCTTTTGTTTCAAATCCTGTACTGTATGGTTCTAAAATTGAAGTTTAGTATTAGACCTGTTTGTGAAAAATATTCAGTTTGGTAGAATCAATTTTTCCTAAAATTGTTTTGTATGGTTGGATAAAATTTGTCATGCTTTGGTTCACTCTAGATTTCATCTACACAATTGTTTCAGGAAATTTATCCTGATAAGCCAAGCATGAAAGTGGGCAAATCAGTGTACTGCAAAATATATACAGAATATAAATATTTCCCAAAATTGACAGTAAGTTCAGCATGACCATCCTTGATTGCCTATTGCCCAAATTCTAACAAATTGCAATTAATGTGAAAACAAATGCACAAGTCTAGTGAATACATAAGGTTAACAGAAGCAACATTTTATTAAGACAGGAATGAACAATTTACAAAACTGGAAAGACTGAAGTGAAAGCTGGAAACCATGCATCCAAATCAATAGTTTTAGTATCAATATTTTCATAGATGAATAGAGGAATCCCAAGTTAACTGCTATTAAGAAAATGCTGTTACATAGTTATATAGTTACATAGCTGAGAGACATGTGTTCCTCAAGTTCAGCCTTTCTCGCATGTTTTTGCTGTTGATCCAAAAGAAGGCTTCCGATATAGAAACAAGAAATACAATTAAAAACAAAAAAAATGGGATATGTTTTTCAAAACAAACATTTCAAAAAGTGCTGTTTCATGGATGACATCTAAGGTTTGAGCTTTTGGTGAAGTGGAAACAGTCAGAGGATGAAATAGAATAAAAAACCAAGTGTGGAGATTGAAGAAAATCACTTCTGCTTTAGTAGGGTTGATTTGCAGAATACACAAGGATCTCCTAGAGACAATGTCAGAAAGGCAGGAAGAGATGTAAGAAAAAAGAAAGAAAATAGAAAGGAGGCATATGTTGGCCTATTCTATACTATATCCTATAACCTATATACTACTTAAGTATCCCATAACTTGTTTTAAAATGTATAATGTGAATATTACCAAAGAGCATGTTTAATCCAGGATATCTCTGCAGCAGATTAACACGTGGCACTCTTATAATATATTTTAATAATTAGAATATTAAATAGCCTTTATGAAAACAGATATGTTTACCTAGCAACGTTATAGGCAATGATATGCATGCACATACTGTTTTAACAACATTACTGTCAAATATGAAGTTCCATTATTGCTACCATTTTAAAATTCCTTAGATTTCTGCTACTACAGTAAAACAAGACATGGCTATTTACTTTTTGTATTAATAAGTCAGCAATTTCTATTTTACTTGCATTTTACATTATGTGAGTTAGTGAGTATAGTTTACTTGTGAACATTCAATAGCAAACTCTTTGAGTCTTATTTTACATTTTACTTACAATTTTGGATTTCGGATACTCTGTTAATGTTGATGGCTTGGTTACTTCTCATAATTATTGTACATATTGGAAGACATTTTAGTAAGTTTGTCAAAGATTAACACCACAAAAAGACTTGAGGCTCCAATTCGCAATAGTGAGAACAGCAGTAAAAGATACTAATAATTCAAATTGAGATTCATTTTAGAAACCATTTTGCAGGAGGAGGAACAGATTAGGTAAGTATATAGTTTAATTTAAACTACCGGCACAATGTATAGCCACACTCTGGTGGGGCTGGTCATCCAAACAAGTGAGGACCACTTGAATTTTTTGTTCTTCTTAGAGGAAGCTCAATTGCAGAAGAATTGTTTGTTTTTAAAGAGCTTAACTGGAGAAGAGCAATCTTTACCTCTTTGTTCCTCAAGCTATATATGATTGGGTTGAAAAGTGGAGTCCCCACAATGTAAAGCAGAGATCTTATTTTGTTTGCAGATGACGTGTATGATGTTGTTGGAATGCTATAAACAGTAATTATGGTCAAAAAATGGGTGCTCACAACTACCAGATGAGAACTACAGGTAGAGAATGTCTTTTGTCTTCCATGGGCAGATTTGATATTAAGGATTGTTTTGATAATACGGAAGTAGGTAGAAATTATAAATAAAAATGGCATTAGAACCACGTAGATTGATGAAATAAGGGTTTCCATTTTTAAAGCAGTGGTGCTTGAGCAAGCAAGTTCTAGAAGTGGTGCAATATCACAGAAGAAGTGATCTATGATATTCGGTCCACAGAAATATAGTTGATATATGAAAATAACAGGAAAAAGTGTTACAATAGAGCTAGTTACCCAAGAGAAAGTAATGAGTTGTTTTTGTAGAGTTATGTTCATGACAGAGTGATAATAGAGGGGATTACAAATAGCCAAATACCTATCATAAGACATTGTGGTAAGAAAGAAACATTCTGTGCTACCTAACATACCATAAATGTAAAATTGTAAGACACAGCCATTAAATGATATAGTATTATCTAAGTCTTCCAAGATGAGGTAAAGCAAATTTGGAACTATGTTTGTCGTGAACAAGATGTCAGACAAAGAGAGATTGCTAAGGAAAATGTACATTGGAGAATGGAGATGCTTAAAGTTGTAGACCAGCACAATGATAAGTAGATTCCCAATCACTGTTGCTGTATACACCATTAAGAAAATGATAAAAGTCAACATTTTCAGGTGATAATTATGAATTTCAAATCCTCGAAATATAAATTCTTTCACTATTGACTGGTTCATATTTATTTTCTATTTTACTACTTTGAAAAATTATTTTAAAAATGTATCAAAAACTGATAAATCATTTGAGAGGCTCATTAAAATTATTAAATTGGGGTTGCAATGCCCAACTTCCCAGATATTACATTTTCAATTGATTAGCCAACAGAATGTGTTATAATAGGTAAATCATGGTTTGGTTACATGTTGGTTATAAAACATCTTAAAGATATGGTGATTATCTATTAATTGTTAAGGTTTCAACCGCTAGGATGGAAATAAAAACAGTAAAAATTGGAAAACAATGTGCTGAGTTAACCACCCGTAAACCCATTATATGGCTGAAAATTATTCATTAAAAAAAAATGTTTATTCATCTCAAAAATGTTATGGTACAAAATGTTCAACGTCGTAATTTTTGTTTTAATTTGTTCTCAAATTTTTGTTAATTAGATTTTTTTAAAGAATGATTTATCGGACAGTATACATTATCTCATAATTCAGCACAGAAGCCTATCAATTTGAATTTTGGCGTAGATTGGTGGTTTCTTGCGTTAGTCATCAGTATCCAAAACATAGAATTCTACAGAAGAGATCATATGTTGCCTTCAGTATCTGTCAGATGCAGTGATCAAAGATCAATTGAGCTGTGTATAAGTAAGGAGATCCTACACAGCAGTACAGGGTATCCAAGTTCCAATGTTTCTGTGATAATTGCTGTGCAATAAAAGATCACCAGGAACAAAGCAAAATCCACAGCACTATTGAATTCTGCCTACTAGTTGCTGTTTTCCTTCACTCTATTTATGTTATTACAATCAAGGCTGTGTCTATTTGTTTTGCCTTATTTGTTTCAAATTGGGAATAAAATCATTAGAGGACTCATTATAGACTAAGTCTAGATTGCTGACTGGTCATAAGAGAGAGAATATTTTTACAAATTTTTTGCAGGTATCAGACAACTCTTATATAGAAATCTCTTCCATCTACATGGTTGTATAATCATGCAATCTTATAGAATCCCTCTAGGTTTAACTGAGAAATGTAATAACTTCACAGATAGGTTCTTTGTTGAGAAATATGCAATCCCTCTCCAAGACAGAACAACACCCTTGGCCGTAGAGGCCATAGATGGAGGACCTCTTGAGGAGCCCACCATTACTAGGGAATCTATTCCGATCCTTATGATGGTTGGGGCATTTCATAAGGAGATTCTCGTTTTGCAAGTTATTTCCTCCCTGTCCTTCCCTGTAGTTTTGGGGTACCCATGGTTAAATAAAAATAATGCACAGATAGATTGGGAGTCAGGAGAGGTTGTTAAATTGGGTCTTTCTTGTACCACTAGGATCAGACCAATGGGTCTCATAAACATGCTTGTCTTGCCTCCATTATACACAGATGTGCCCAAGGTATATCAAGACTTAAAAGAGGTCTTTGACAAAAAGAAAGCAGATGAGTTACCACCGCATCGGCCATATGTCTGCCCTATTGAACTGTTGCCAAGGACTATGCCACCGAGATGCACTGTTTACTCTCTCTCTCTCAAAGAGAATCAGATATTGTAGGAGTACATTCAGGAGAACCTACAGAAAGGGTTAATGAGAAGGTCTTCCTCTCCTGATGGAGCAGGGTTGTTTTTTGTTTCAAAGAAGGAGGGTGATCTCAGGCCATGTATAAATTACAGGGGGTTGAATAAAATCCCCGTACACAAAGTTTATCCCATTCCCCTGAACACAGAACTATTTGACCAGTTAAGAGGTTCCAGGATCTTCACCAAACTGGATTTACAAGATGCATATAATTTTGTGAGGATTAAAGAAGGGCATGAATGGAAGATGGCTTTTAATACCAGGTATGGGCATTATGAATACACAGTCATGCCTTTTGGACTTTGTAATGCCCAAGCCGTCTTCCAGGACCTGATAAACAACGAGAATACTTGCAGGAATTTGTTATTGTATACCTACACGATAATCTAATTTATTCCCCAGATATTGACACCCAACATATGCATGTGAGAAAAGTCATATGTAAATTGTTGAACAATGGCTTGTACGGCAAATTAGAGAAGTGTTTATTCAATCAGGAAAAGGTGCATTTTCTGGTGTATATCATCTCTGAGTTCGGTTTCGAAATGGACCCTCAAAAAATAGATGCGATCTGCAAATGGCCTTTACCCACAGTGTTGAAAGTCATTCAATGTTTTATAGGGTTTTCCAACTACTATAGGAGGTTTATAGAAAGGTTTTCCTCCATGATGTCGCCTATCTCAAACATGACAAAAAAGGGCTAGTCAGGGATGGATTCCAGAAGCATTTACTGCCTTTGACACTCTAAAGGTTGCATTTGCTCCAGCACCTATCCTAGTCTATACGGATCCATCACTCCCTTTTCTTTTGGAGGTAGATGCATCCAATATAGGCGTAGGGGCTATTTGCTCCCAATGTTTGTCTCCTGATCAACGCCTACATCCATGTGGATTCTTTTCTAAAAAACATTCTAAAACAGAGAAGAATTATGAGATAGGAGATAGAAAACTCTTAGCAATTGTAGTGGCCCTTAAAGAATGGCATCATTTGCTAGAGGGCTCGTCCATCCCTGTTACGATCTTTATCCATAAATATAAGATAATATCAGTTATCCAACTCAACATTGGTTCAGATCTCATTAGGTCTTTAAAAGACGTACAAATCTTAGCACCTATTCAGACTCCACAGGATAGGCTGTTCATCCCTTTTGAATTTCGTAGAGAGGTCCTTATGCCATGATAACAAGACTGTGGGCCATCTTGGCACTAAGAAGACCAGTGATCTCCTTGCTGCTCAGTTTTGGTGGCCTTCTTTTAGGCAGGATGTGAAGGAGTATGTGCAAACTTGTCACATATATGCTTGATCTAAAATTCCTCATGTTTTACCCTGCGGTCTGTTGCTACCTTTGGACATTCCTAAAAAACCCTGGCCCAGCAAATCCATTGATTTTATAGTGATTTTTAAATCGGAGGGTCATACAATTATTTTAACTGTCACGGATAGATTTTCTAAGCTTGTACATTTTGTGTCCTTGCCTAAGCTCCTATCGAATTAGCGGATATATTTGCTAGAGAAGTATTCTGCTTACATACCCAAAGAGATAGTGTCTGATAGGGATCCTCAATTTGTCTCCCGATTCTGGAAGGCACTCACTAACCAACTAGGTATCAAGTTATGTCATTCATCAGCCTATCATCCTTAATCTAACTGTGCTGCTGAGAGGACTAACCAATCTTGGGAACAGTACCTACGGTGTTTTATCTCAGACAACTAGGAAAATTGGGCGACGCTGCTTCCCTGTGAAGAGTTTGCTCACAATTTGTCAGGTATAGCATGGCATGTAATTTATCGCCGGAACCCACTTCCGGGTTCACGGCGCTCAGCCCCGCCCCTTTCTCTGACGCGGTCCCTCCACGATACTTAGGAGGACCGCGCCAGATTCAAAGGGCTGGATTATTCGCACAGGTGCTGCATGAAGATCAGCTGCTCTACTTCTGATCCTACCTGCTCCACTTCTATACCTCGGCTAGTAAACGGATTTCTACCTTCTCCACTTCTCGACCTCGGCTTGTAAACGGATTTCTACCTTCTCCACTTCTCGACCTCGGCTTGTAAACGGATTTCTACCTTCTCCACTCCTAGACCTCGGCTTGTAACTCTGAATTCTACCTTCTCCACTCCCAGACCTCGGCTTGTTAAAACGGACTTCCCCACTCTCCACTCCTAGTTCTCAGCTTGTTGAAACGGACTTCTAATTTCTCCTTCATTGGGTGAATTAACCCTTCCAGTGCCAGAACTGCCTTTAAGTTAAGTAATACTTTTACCAAACAAGTCAATTACTATTATTTATATTACACAGTATCTAAAACTCACTAAAGTGTCACTTTGTCTAATTATTTCTCTTACTCATAAGGGATTGCTACAAAGCCTAAATTTACCTACATGGATATTTAAAGGTACAGTGACCATAGTTTCATACCAATATAAAAGGAGGTGAACCTTATTGTTGTTGCAACCAAGAAATGCTGCAGTTGAGTTCCAATTAAAGTAATATTACAAAATAAGTATTACAGAATAATCCAGCCTCTTCAATGGAACCAGCAGATATTAACTCTCAAGTTTCTGCCCTAACCAATAGAGTGGATACGATTGCTCAAGGGTTACAGGAACTGCAAATTACAAATGAGAGAATATTAACCTATGTTAGAGACATTCAAGGTCATCTTCCTCATGCCGCTCTTCAATCGGCTGGTGATCCTGCTGTCTGTAATCCAGAAAAATTTCATGGAGATAGAACAAAGTACAGAGAGTTTTTGAATTCTTGCAAACTACTAATTGCTTTAAAACCTAGATCTTATCCCACCGAAAGATCCAAAGTCTGTTCAGTGATCTCTTTTTTAAGAGGTGAACCTATGGCATGGGCCCATTCCTTTTTGGAAAATGATGATCCCATATTGGATTCATTGGATGAGTTCTTTGAAGCTATGTCTTTATTATATGAAGATCCTTTTAAACAAACTACTGCTGATTTAACCATCAGAACATTACACCAAAAGAATAGACCTGTTGAAGATTATATTGCAGAATTCAAAAGATGGGCTACAGAAACCCAATGGAATGACATTACTTTACGCAATCAATTCCGTCTCGGATTATCTGAAGCTGTGAAAGATGAACTCTCTCGTACAGAACTTCCTCCTACCTTAAATGCATTGATTCAACTGTCTATCAGTATTGATAGACGTCTAAGAGAAAGAAAAGCTGAAAGGGTTCTTACTAATTCTACCTGGAGAAAACCTTTCACTACTCTAAAACTACCTGAAAAAATTCCTCCACAAACTGAACCTATGGAAGTAGGTATAATAAAAAGTCCTCTTACTTCTGAAGAAAGAATAAGAAGGAGACAACTAAACTTATGTATGTATTGTGCTTCGAATGAACATCTAATTTCCGAATGTCCTCTACTGAAACATTCAAAAGGTGGTAAGCTTCATTCATCTACCTCTATATTGAACGTTTTTCAAAAAAGAAAAGCATCTACTTATTTTTCTATATCTCTCATATTACAGTGGGATACAAAAAGAATCGTGACTGAGGCCATCATTGATTCTGGTGCTAATGGAACTTTTCTTGATTTTTCTTTTGTTTCAAAAAATAAAATTCCTTGTGTTCAAAAAACCAATTTTATTCCAATCAGAGTTATTGACGGTTCATTTATATCCTCAGGACCCATCAAAGATGAAACAATCCCTCTAAGAATGATTACCAACAACGTACATTTCGAATTCATTACATTTGATATTATTAAATCTCCACTTTATCCCGTCATTCTAGGAATTAATTGGTTAAAAAACCATGATCCTTTAATTAAGTGGTCTCCCTTCTCCATCTCCTTTGCTTCTGATTTCTGTAAAAAAACGTGCTTACAACACATTCCTATTCTCCAAACTACTGTAGAACCAGTTATACCTCCATTCTACTCCGATTTTGCAGATGTCTTTTGTAAAAAAGAAGCGGAAACACTTCCTCCTCATCGGGTATATGATTGCCCAATAGATCTCATACCCGGAGCTCCTATTCCTTATGGTCATATTTATCCACTCTCTGAAAAGGAGTTAGAAATTTTAAAAGAATATCTTAATGAAAATTTACGCAAAGGGTTCATCAGACCCTCGACCTCTCCTGCTGCTTCTAGTATTTTCTTTGTGAAGAATAAAGACCAAACCATCCGTCCTATTATAGATTACAGAGCCTTAAATAAAATAACTATTAAAAATCGTTATCCTCTTCCACTAATAAATGAATTAATTGAAAGGTTAAGAACTGCAACTATATTCACTAAACTCGACCTTCGAGGCGCATATAACCTCATTAGAATAAAACAGGATGATGAATGGAAAACCGCCTTCCGGACAAGATATGGTCTCTACGAATATCTAGTGATGCCTTTCGGGCTCTGTAATGCCCCTGCAACGTTTCAACATTTTATCAATGATATCTTTAGAGATCTTCTGGATGTATGTGTTATTATCTACTTAGATGATATCTTAATATATTCTAACAATTTGGATGAACATAGGAAACATGTTAGATGGGTTCTATCTAGACTGAGAACTCATAAATTATACGCTAAACCAGAAAAATGCCTTTTTGAGGTTACTGAATTCTCTTTTCTAGGATACATTATTTCACCTCATTCTTTGAAGATGGATAATTCCAAAATCAAATGTATTATTGATTGGCCTGCTCCTACTACTACAAAAGAATTACAACGTTTTCTTGGATTTGCAAACTTCTATAGAAAATTTATTAGAAACTATTCGGATGTATCACATCCTCTTAACCTCCTCAACAGTAGTAAACGTCCTTTTAATTGGAATAAAGATGCTCAAACAGCCTTCGACGAATTAAAAAAAAGATTTACAACTGCACCTATTCTACAACTACCTAATCCAACATTCCTATATGTTCTTGAAGTTGATGCATCAGATGCAGCCATCGGAGCAGTTCTTTCTCAACAAAAGACTCCACAAGATCCACTTCATCCAGTTGCCTTTTTTTCAAGATCCTTGAGCTCTGCTGAAAAAAATTATCCTATTGGTGAAAAATAATTATTAAGTGTTAAAGCTGCCTTCGAAAATTGGCGTCATCTTCTGGAAGATACAAAACAACCTATAATAGTTTATACTGACCATAAAAATCTTGAATATCTCTATACTAACAAAACCCTTACAGCTAGACAAGTTAGATGGAACCTATTCTTTAACCGATTTAACTTCCAATTAATATACAGACCTGGAAATAGAAATAAAAAGGCTGACGCTCTTTCTCGAATTCCTTCTAAAACTACTACTGATGATTATCCTTCTACCAAAATAATAGGAATCCTCTCTTCTCTTCATGATGACATAAAGAATTTGAATCAGAAGGATCTTGAACTTCCCAAAACACCTATACTAACAAAAAAGGATGGTCTATTTTATTTTAAAAATAGAATTTATATTCCTCCCATTCTTAGGAGTAAATTACTTAAGATGGTTCATGATTCCCCCCTAGCTGGACATCCTGGAATAAAGAAAACACTTGAACTAACTTCACGATATTATTGGTGGCCTCGCCAGGATAGAACCATTGCATTATATGTCAAAACATGTCCTATCTGTCAAAGGTCTAAACCAGAACATAATCAACCTTTTGGATTACTACTTAACTTACCTATTCCAGAAAAACCTTGGCAATCCATTTCTATGGATTTTATCGTTGATCTTCCACCTTCTCAACATTTCACCACTATTCTTGTCGTTGTGGATCGCTTCACAAAAATGTCCCATTTCATTTCTTTAAAAAAATTACCCTCCTCTGTAGAATTGTCTAAGGTCTTTATTGACAATATTGTGAAACTTCATGGTCTTCCTGAAGAAATTATTTCTGATAGGGGGACACAATTTACCTCCAAATTCTGGAAAGAGATGTGTCTCTCCCTTCAAATTCAACGCAAACTCTCTTCCGCTTATCATCCCCAAACTAATGGGCAAACAGAAAGGGTTAACCAATGTTTGGAACAATATCTTCGATGTTATTGTTCATACCTCCAAGATGACTGGACCACATGGTTACCTATGGCCGAATTTTCTTACAATAATACCATTCATTCTAGTACGAAAATGACTCCTTTCTTCTCCAACTATGGTTTTCATCCGTCTTCATTCCCCATCCAAACCATTACTTCATCCAATCCTACTGTTACATCAAAAAATGAATTTATGTCTTCTCTATTTTTCAAATTACGGGAGAATCTTCAACTCGCCCAAAATAACCAGAAAAAGTTTTTTGACAATAATAGAAGAATTCCCCCTCCTTACAAGGTAGGGGATCTTGTCTGGCTCTCTTCAAGGAATATTACCACAAGCCGTCCTTCAAAGAAATTGAGCTCTCTTTTTCTTGGTCCCTTTCAAGTAATTACTATCATTAATGATAACGTTGTTAAACTAAAACTTCCTCCAAGTTTTAAACTTCATCCAGTATTCCATGTCTCCTTACTTAAACCACACATCCCTGATCCTTTTTATAGGGAAATAGTAACAACTCCTGAACCTATCATTGTCCAAGGTGAAGAAGAATATGAAATTCACAAAATTTTGGATTCTCGTGTCCACCGTGGCTCCTTACAATATCTTATCAGATGGAAAGGTTATGGAGTTGATGAAGACACTTGGGAAGATTCATCTAATGTACATGCTAGGAGGTTAGTTACTGCCTTTCACAAACGCTATCCCTCCAAACCGAAATAGTGCACCCAGAGGATGCCCCATGGGAAGGGGGTACTGTCAGGTATAGCATGGCATGTAATTTATCGCCGGAACCCACTTCCGGGTTCACGGCGCTCAGCCCCGCCCCTTTCTCTGACGCGGTCCCTCCACGATACTTAGGAGGACCGCGCCAGATTCAAAGGGCTGGATTATTCGCACAGGTGCTGCATGAAGATCAGCTGCTCTACTTCTGATCCTACCTGCTCCACTTCTATACCTCGGCTAGTAAACGGATTTCTACCTTCTCCACTTCTCGACCTCGGCTTGTAAACGGATTTCTACCTTCTCCACTTCTCGACCTCGGCTTGTAAACGGATTTCTACCTTCTCCACTCCTAGACCTCGGCTTGTAACTCTGAATTCTACCTTCTCCACTCCCAGACCTCGGCTTGTTAAAACGGACTTCCCCACTCTCCACTCCTAGTTCTCAGCTTGTTGAAACGGACTTCTAATTTCTCCTTCATTGGGTGAATTAACCCTTCCAGTGCCAGAACTGCCTTTAAGTTAAGTAATACTTTTACCAAACAAGTCAATTACTATTATTTATATTACACAGTATCTAAAACTCACTAAAGTGTCACTTTGTCTAATTATTTCTCTTACTCATAAGGGATTGCTACAAAGCCTAAATTTACCTACATGGATATTTAAAGGTACAGTGACCATAGTTTCATACCAATATAAAAGGAGGTGAACCTTATTGTTGTTGCAACCAAGAAATGCTGCAGTTGAGTTCCAATTAAAGTAATATTACAAAATAAGTATTACACAATTGTACTCAATGAGAGTCCATGAGCCACAATCCTTTTTACCTCAAGTATGGATTCCATCCTTCTGTTCTTCCAGCTGTCTTTCCTTCATTGGAGGTACCGGCTGTAGAGGAATATTTGGGTGACCTGAGGGCCACATGGGAGCAGGTTCAACATATTCTGACTCATAAAGTCGCCTGGCAGAAAAAATACGCTGACAGACACCAACGAGCAGCTCTGACTTATCAAGTGGGTGATAGGGTTTGGCTCAGTACCAAGAATATCAACCTGAAAGTACCTTCCAAGAAATTAACTTCTTGTTTCTTAGGCCCCTATCGGATACTGAGACGTGTGACCCCAGTTTCGTACAGGTCGCAATTACCCTCTGCTTGCGTATCCCTAATACCTTTCATGTTTTATTATTGAAACCCCTTACTTGCAAAAAGTTCATGAGATCCTTTCCTACTCCTGCTCCTGTTGTGGTCTAAGGGCAAGATGAATATGAGGTCCAGTCTATTGTGAATTCCTGTCTCTGCAGGGGAGTCCTTCAATACTTGATTTATTGGAAGGGTTATGGTCCTGAAGAGAGGTCCTGAGTTGGGGTTGATGATGTCCATTCTCCTCATCTCCTCTAGGCTTTCCATTCTCATTTTCCTGATCGTCCTTGTGGTTCCCACCCGGTGGGCGGTTCTAAGAGGCTGGTAATGTAAGCCTCCATCCACTTACCTTATCGGTCCGCCGATCTGCCGATGTCAGAGGCTCCATTCAGCATCAGGGACGCCAGCTGCTATGTGTCCAGCCCTTTTAAGGACGCATTGCATACGTACCGGCACCATGAGGTCAGAAGAGCTCTAAACAACAGAGCTCAATGCACAGATACCTTTTGGGGGCGTGGTTATGATAATCACACCCCCAATCATATAAAAGCCCAGCCTTCTCCTAAAACAGTGCCCTGTTGTGTTTCCTAGTATGCCTTGTTTCTCTAGTGTCCCCTCAGTACGTTCCTGTATCCTTTTGATATTTCTTTGGTTTTGACCCAGCTTGCTCTTGACTATTCTGATTTCAGTTTTTTTCCCTGACCCAGCTTCGTTCCTCACTGTTTTGTATTTCTGGCTTTCCTTGACCTTGGCTTGTTTCTGGCATTTCTTGTAGTTTCTTTTTTATCCGGCCATTCCAAGGACTGACTTAGGGACTTTCTTTCTTTCTGTCTCTAATTATACTTGTGGCTTTCACTCTGCGTATTGGGTAATACTGTTAGAATTTGTCCCAGCATGAAGTACCATCTTTTTAAAAAGCCTGTTTGATAGACATTACTAAGCAGTTTTTCTACTTGAGAAAATTATTCTACCTTGTCCTCAGAGCATTGATGTTTTACAGCGTAATATTGTATTCCGTATATGTTAAAAAATTGGCACATTGGGATATTAAATTCACATTTTAATTGAGTAATACTCTTAAATCCTTCTGAACAGATCAATAACTTGTATATTCTCTCTGTTTGGCCATGAAACAATTTTCAAATGAGCGAACAAATGAACATTAGTCCATGAAAATTAGTATTTGTTAGTTAATCTATGAATTGTTGGTTTGTCCAAATCCAATGGCATTGCCTGGGTCTTGTGTATATTAATCTTATAATTTGACATCTCTCCATATTTATCAGCCTCACTTAAAACTACCTCTATGGATGTTTCAGGTTCTGTTAAAGTCAGTAGCACATCATCCACAAACAGTTTTAATTTATATATCCTACTATCCTTAATTGTGTTAAATGTATTTGTCAAATGGGGAATTAATAAAAACGTTAACTTCTATTCATATTCTGCATGGGCACTCTTTCCTCCTGTGTTACCACTTCACTATTACCCAGAATTAATATTTCCTTTGTTAATGAGGTACTGTGTTGACAGTTAAATGCAAGGCTCTTTTTGTGTGTAAAATCGGTCATTGCAAAGAAATGTGTATATGTGTATTCACAAATACAAATGTAATGCAGCACACACACACATACACAATGTTACACACACAGACAGCCACACATAGATGTCCACAGACGCATATACACACATAAACAGTTACATAGACATATACTGACATTCATGCACCAATTCACAGACACAGATCCACATATTGACACATGCACAGATGCATTCACGGATACTCATAAACACAGTGACACACATAGAAACAATTACATTCTCTTAGTGCTGCTCTCTCTCCAGTAGTGAACACTTCAACTCCCTGCCTCCATCACTTGTGTGTCTGGAGGAAACTTGGTGGTCAAACAGTGCTGCCATTGATGTGTATTCCCTGGTGGTTCTGTGAAATATAGCATTATCTGCACCATCTGCTTATGCACCCAAATACCCAAATACCCTAATACCCTTACGTTGTGGTGCACCGAGTCAGAGCACAGGCAGGGAATCACCTGGAAGCAAAAAAATATATCCGTGTTACAAGACTTCATGAAATTTAACCATCTGGTTATCACATAGTTCCATCTTAAACCCCCCAAAATGTTGTTTGGATGGAGAATAATCTAATAAAGATGTATGCACTTCTAAGTTAATCATTCTTAGAATAGCTAGTCCAGGAAGTGGTAGCTCTATTAGTCCTATAGTCATATTACTATTAAGAACAAATAGTTTCAATTGCTTCCCGCTCTAATAATAAAAAAACAAACAAAAAATGTATCTGTCTTCAAAAAAGAACCAGGTGATTCCTTGTTCACAAATAGTTAACACTTCAAGGGGGATATTTTACTGAGAAGAAAACAATATGCAAACAGGCTTAGGAGATGAGGGTTAGGACATGCCTTGGGGACAAGCCTTCTAAATGTTTAAAACAAGCAATGGCTTGGGAGGATATATAGCTCACATGCCCCCACCCATGGGAGTTGTGACTACTGTAAATATTCATGGGTAAGGACCTAGAGTCCCCCCATCACACAAACAAGGCTGACATTTTGGCCCTATATTAAAAATATAGGTGTATGACTTATTATTCCTCCCTGTCCCATGAATGACAAATGGGAACATTAACATTGATTTAAAAAGTTAGGGATCCAGTGGGGGACCTAGTGCCTCCCTCCAGCTTAAATAATAACATGCCCTCTGGCAGGTAGGGCTTTAGAGTCTCCTAGGAACCTAGGAAAAATAAAAGTCCCTACAGTGATAACGATTTAAAACATTTTAAAAACATATACTTAGCCCCCCCAAAAAGTCTTCTCTCTTCTAATTCTTCTGTTCTTCTGTCTAAAAAAATGTTACTGACACCAATAAGTAATATAAAAAAATAAATAAATGAATAAATAAATAAAAACCCATGCCGGAACAAAATCAAAACTGCAATAAAATATAATCCATCTTCATCCATGGAGGGCTAATGCAGCGTAAGCTCTATCAGCGAGGTAAGCCTTATATAGGCTCAACTATCCAAAATGTTCATGCTTTGCTATAGGACCAAAAGCTCTCTGACTGGTTGGCTAGTAAGTCAATCAGAACCAGCCAAGTCTTGATAGATGCCTTTTTATTTTAAAATTAATTAGGACCGCCACCTGCCACCCATGACTAGTGGTTTTGGTATCTATATTAGGGCCACTAGTCATCACTCATGGTTGGGGCTAGATGTGAATACTAGATGCTGGCCAAGCACCACTTTGCCTGCTGGTGGCACTGTGGGCAAACTGTTTAGATTTTTATAGTCAGATATGGATTTTAAGCCTCGAGGCTTGGAGTTAATTAATTTGTTCTGAATTTCAGTGGTTCATCAGTGTTCAGTCTGCCTGAAATCCAGGTCAAATTTAAGCCTGTTTTGAACCTGAATTGCGTGATAGAAACATAGAAACATAGAATGTGACGGCAGATAAGAACCATTCGGCCCATCTAGTCCACCCAATTTTCTAAATACTTTCATTAGTCCCTAGTCTTATCTTATAGTTAGGATAGCCTTATGCCTATCCCACGCATGCTTAAACTCCTTTACTGTGTTAACCTCTACCACTTCAGCTGGAAGGCTATTCCGTGCATCCACTACCCTCTCAGTAAAGTAATACTTCCTGATATTATTTTTAAACCTTTGTCCCTCTAATTTAAGACTATGTCCTCTTGTTGTGGTAGTTTTTCTTCTTTTAAATATAGTCTCCTCCTTTACTGTGTTGATTCCCTTTATATATTTAAATGTTTCTATCATATCCCCCCTGTCTCGTCTTTCCTCCAAACTATACATGTTAAGATCCTTTAACCTTTCCTGGTAAGTTTTATCCCACAATCCATGAACCAGTTTAGTAGCCCTTCTCTGAACCCTCTCTAAGGTATCAATATCCTTCTGAAGATACGTCTCCAGTACTGTGTACAATACTCCAAGTGAGGTCTCACCAGTGTTCTGTACAATGGCCTGAGCACTTCCCTCTTTCTACTGCTAATACCTCTCCCTATACAACCAAGCATTCTGCTAGCATTTCCTGCTGCTCTATTACATTGTCTGCCTACCTTTAAGTCATCAGAAATAATCACCCCTAAATCCCTTTCCTCATATGTTGAGGTTAGGACTCTATCAAATATTCTGTACTCTGCCCTTGGGTTTTTACGTCCAAGATGCATTATCTTGCACTTATCCACATTAAATGTCAGTTGCCACAATTCTGACCATTTTCTAGTTTACCTAAATCATTTGTCATTTGGCTTATCCCTCCTGGAACATCAACCCTGTTACATATCTTAGTATCATCAGCAAAAAGACATACCTTACCATCAAGACCTTCTGCAATATCACTAATAAAATATTAAAGAGAATGGGTCCAAGTACAGATCCCTGAGGTACCCCACTGGTGACAAGTCCAAGCTTCGAATATATTCCATTAACTACAACCCTCTGTTGCCTGTCACTCAGCCACTGCCTTACCCATTCAACAATATTGGAATCCAAACTTAAAGATTGCAGTTTATTGATAAGCCTTCTATGTGCAACAGTGTCAAAAGCCTTACTGAAATCTAGGTAAGCAATGTCTACTGCACCACCCTGATCTATAATTTTAGTTACCCAATCAAAAAAATCAATAAGATTAGTTTGGCATGATCTCCCTGAAGTAAACCCATGTTGTCTCTGATCTTGAAATCCATGTGTTTTAGATGTTCAACAATCCTATCCTTTAACATGGTTTCCATCACTTTCCCCACTACTGAAGTAAGGCTTACTGGCCTACAGTAATTACCTACAGTAATTACCTACAGTATTACCTTTCTTGTAAATGGGCACAACATTCGCTAACTTCCACTCTTCTGGGACTACTCTGTTAACAATGATTGGTTAAATAAATCTGTTAATGGTTTTGCTAGTACACCACTAAGCTCTTTTAATAGCTTTGGGTGTATTCCATCAGGTCCCATTGACTTATTTGTCTTTACTTTTGACAGTTGAAATAGAACCTCTTCCTCTGTAAACTCACGTGTAATAAATGACTCATTTATCCTTTTTCTCAACTGAGGTCCCTTTCCTTCATTTTCATCTGTAAATACAGAACAAAAATATTCATTGAGGCAGTCAGCTACACCTTTATCCTCTTCTACATACCTTCCTTCTTTTGTTTTTAATCTAACTAATCCTTGTTTTGCTTTTCTTTTCTCATTTATGTATCTAAAAAATGTTTTGTCCCCCTTTTTTACTGACTGTGCTATTTTCTCTTCTGTGTGTGATTTGGAAGCTCTTATAACTTGCTTAGCCTCTTTCTGCCTAATCTTATAGATCATTTTGTCTTCCTCACTCTGGGTTTTTTTATAATTCCTAAATGCTAGCTTTTTGTTTTTAACTATTTTGGCCACATCTGCGGAGTACCACAGTGGTTTCTTGAATTTTTTGCTTTTACTGACAAGCCTAATGCAATTTTCTGTTGCCTTCAATAGTGCAACTTTTAAATAATCCCATTTTTTTTCTTGGACTCCATTTAAATTGCTCCAGTCTGATAATGACTCCTCTACTCATATTCTAAGTCTGTTTTTCTAAAGTCTAAAACTTTTGTTTTTGTGTGGTGTGACTCAGTCACTGTTCTTATATTAAACCACACTGACTGATGATCACTGGATCCTAAACTTTCACCTACAGTAATATCTGATACCAAATCTCCATTTGTTAACACTAAATCTAGTATGACCTCTTTACGAGTTGGCTCCTCAACAACTTGTTTTAGAGACAATCCCAGTAGGGAGTTTAGAATATGTGTGCTCCTGGCACAAGTAGCTAATTTTGTTTTCCAATTTACATCAGGAAGATTAAAGTCACCCATGAAGATAACTTCCCCCTTCATTGTCATTTTAGCTATTTCCTCAACTAGTAGATTATCTAACTCTTCAATTTGTCCTGGGGGCCTATAAATCACACCTACACGAGTTATTATTTATTATTATTTATTATTATTTATAAAATATTTTACCAGGAAAGATACATTGAGATTTCTCTCGTTTTCAAGTATGTCCTGGGTCCACAAATCATTGCATTGTTACATTAGGTACAACAAAATACAAAAACAATATTAATACACAATATATACAAAATTTAACATAGAACAGGCAGGAAATATATAATCAACCATGACACGTGCATTCTGTTTTGAGGTATGTAGAGAGGGATCTCTTAAATGACTTTAGGCTTAGGGAAGATTTTAAATTGTGCGGGAGGTCGTTCCACAATTGCGGCGCTCTGTAGGAGAAGGAGGATCGGGCCGCTTTCTTTTTGTATTGAGGTAGACTAAGTAAAGTGCTTGTACTGGATCGGAGCTTATAGAAAGTGGGAACAGCTAAGGAAAGCATTTTGTTCAGGTAGGGTGGGAGTTTCCCAGAGAAGCTCTTAAAAACAAGGCTGGAAAGATGAAGGGTGTGTCTGGATTCCAGCGACAGCCAGTTTAGTTCCTTTAGCATGTCACAATGATGGGTCCTGTAATTACATTGTAGCACAAATCGGCAGAACGAGTTATACAATGTGTTGAGTTTATTAATGTGGGATTGCGATGCAGACGCATATACTACATCCCCATAATCAATGATTGGCATCAGCATTTGCTGTACAATCTTTTCCTTTACTGTAGGGCTTAGGCAGGCTTTGTTTCTGTACAGGGCACCTAATTTTGGATAAAGTTTAGATGCAAGCTTTTCTATGTGCAGGCCAAAAGATAGATTGGGGTCTAATATCATACCCAAGTATTTGAAAGAGTGGACTGCGGTCAGTGTGCCATTTGAATTTGTTTTGATGGATAGGTGGGAATTTGTGTAATTTAGGTACTGTTCCAAAGATCATTGTGACAGTTTTGTCAGTGTTCAGGAAGAGTTTGTTTTTTGCAATCCACTTTTCTACCTCTGTAAACTGGTCTTGGAGCAAAGCCTCAAGTTGCGGTAGATTGGGTTTGCTCGCATAGATTACCGTGTCATCTGCGTACATGTGTACATTTGAGGATTGGCAGACATAAGGCAGATCATTTATAAATAATGTAAATAGTAGGGGGCCGAGAATGGAACCCTGGGGAACACCACACGTGACCGGGAGAGGGAGGGAGTCACTGTCAGAAATGGACACATATTGCGAGCGATCCGATACATACGATCGAAACCAGTTTAAAGAATGATCACCAATACCTGAGTTTTCGAGTTTGTGCAGTAGAATGTCGTGGTCTACTGTGTCAAAGGCCTTAGCAAAATCAAGGAAAATAGCTCCAGTTAGGGCTCCTTGTTCCATGCCAGTTTGGATGTCATTGCAAACTTTTAGGAGGGCAGTTGTAGTGGAGTGATTCTGGCGAAAGCCCGATTGATCATGGGTCAGATAGTTTAATTGTTGGTAGTACTCACAAAGTTGCGTATGGACACATTTTTCTAAGATTTTTGACAATACCGGGAGCAATGATATTGGGCGATAGTTAGAAACCAAAGTAGTGTCACCACTTTTATGGATAGGCACTACTCTCGCAGTCTTCCAAAGTTTGGGTATGTATCCAGACACCAAGGATTCGTTAATTAGAGTTGAGACGGGTTTAGCAATTGCCGGCGCACTGAGCTTCAACAGCATTGCTGGGATTTGATCAGGTCCGGACTGGTTTTTCATTTTTAGATTATTAAGATGTTTTTTAATGACACTAACAGGTACAGGTCTAAAATTAAACTTATCTATATTGGGCCTTTGCAAATTTAGTGGGGCCTGATCCACATTTGTAGTTTCAGGATGCGTGTCATTTATTAGCTTGTCAATCAGGGCAGTAGAGCATCCGACAAAATAATTGTTAAAGGCATTTGCAACATCTAAAGGAAGTTGCAGGGTTTGGTTACCCACTTTGACAGTGGAGGGTTGGGAGTGGATTGGGGGAGTTTGTAGTTTATTTATGACTTTCCAAAAGTTTCTAGGGTTTGAGATGTTACTGTTCAGATTTTCATAGAAATATTGGGCCTTGGCCAGTTTTGTCTGTTTTGTGCATATATTTCGCCATTGTCTATATGCACCGTGATCATTCATAGAGCCAGTACGCTTAAACTTTGACCACAAAGAATCCCGAAACTGGTACATTTGGATGAGGTCAGCTGTGATCCAGTTCATATGCGCTCCTTTTACCCTCACCTTACGCAGCGGGGCATGCAAATTCCAGATTTGAAGGAGTTCAGACTGAAAGTATTCAACAGCACAGTCTAGATCTGGGATAATGTTTAATCTGTGCCATGAGAGATTCTTGATGTCATTTAAAAAGGATTCAAGATTAAATTTTTTGAAGGACCTAGTTATTTTAACCTTGGGATAGGATTTAATAGCCTTTATTTTGCGCACGCAGTACACTAAACAGTGATCACTGAATGTGTTGGGGAGAACACCAACCTCCTGGATTCTATCAGGAGAAGTGGAGAGAATCCAATCTAGCAGGGTATGTTTATGGCTTTTAATGTTTATGCGAGTTGGGGAGGAGATTAATTGCGTTAGCTGCAAAGTCTTAAACAGCGTGCAAGAACTATTATTTTTAGGGTTCAGCCAATCAATATTAAAATCTCCAAAGACCAACAGTTCACTTTTTGGGTTTTGAGCTATGGTTTCACTAAGGAGATGGGCTATGTCAGAAAGGGAATGCACAGGAGAGCTAGGTGGGCGGTAGATTCCTGCAACAATGATGGATTTACTGCACGGGATCTCAATTGTGCCAGAAAGGAAATCAAAGATGGCAGGAGGACTAAGGTTTTGTAAAGGGGTAAACTTTATGGAATTGTCAACATAAATAACAATGCCTCCTCCTCTCTTTGCTCTGTCATTTCTAAAACATGAATAACCCTGTATTGCAATGGCGGTGTCTGGTATTTTAGCCGTTAACCATGATTCTGAGAGCACAATGATTTTTGGTTTGTAATGGGAACACCAGGCTTGCAGTGCATCCAGTTTAGGGAGTAAACTACGGATGTTGCAGTGCACAAAAGAGAGGCCTTTTTTAGTGGGGAGATTAGGACTAGAATTAGCTGGGGGACCAGGGTTAGACTCCACATCATTTGCAAGGGCAAGTAACATAAGGAGTAGGAATTTGGACATCATCTTTGTTTGGCCATATAGTGAATGGGATAATTTATAATTTTGTGAGTTTGGGGTAGGAGGGCTATTTTTTATAACTCTCCACCAGCACTCAGCAGATAAGTTAAAGGAACAGAGCAGGCCATGGTGTATTATAATTTGTGTTCCAGTTTGAGGTGTGTGCTTATGCTAGTAGTTGTGTGAACAAAATTGGATTGAGAAAAGGGTTATTAAGAATAACAGTATGGTTATATTAGGATTCATGTTAGTGGTATAAGGTGTGTAGTTGAAAATGAAACAGAAATTGTGAGAAAAAAAAAATGTAAATAGAAGTATATGGTTTTGGTGTGTGATATCTATTTGTAGTGAGAGAGGGTATGTGTTCTATAGGGTTAAGAGATTTAAAGGGTGTGCTGATCAGTGGTTGCACCTGTCATTTCAGTAGATTGAAAGTTGTGTGGGAGACTATCTATAAATGAGAAAATGACCATGGGGTGGGTGGGCGAGGGGTAGGGTGGGAGGGAAAAGTCAGTCTTCCAGAAGGCTACCTGTTTCAAATGGCCATGGAACAGCTGATGGAGCTCTGAGTTCTATGCTGGACTGGGTATGTTTAAAAATCAGACTGTGGGAGAGAGATTTTTACTGTGTGATCCTGTGATTACTTTAAATCATAATGATAACAGAAATCACCCAAATGGTCCTGACACACAAAGTGACACACACAGGTTAAAATGGCAATAAAAGGTTAATTTTCCACACCTGTGGTTTTTTTAAATTAAAATTAGTGTCTGTGTACAATAGTCAATGAGTGTGTCAGGGTACCTTTTGTAGAGACTCAGGAGTCTGGTCTCAGTGGCGTTCATCTGCAGGACTCTGGGGACATGACCTGACAATCTTCCAGCAACTTTAGTCATTTCCGCGCCGGCCGTGATAACCCCACCCCTTTTATGACAAAAAGGAGGTGGGGCTAAAATGCCATGTAAAAAAGGGGCAGAGCCAATTTATGTTATTAATCATCCAAACGTCCGAAAAATGAAGTTTTGGGGCAGTGGTTATCATCCCAGACAGATCCAGTCACAATATAAAAAGGCTCCCATGAGTTAGGATCTTT
The DNA here is from genome assembly GCA_933207985.1 of Pelobates cultripes. NCBI lineage: Eukaryota > Metazoa > Chordata > Amphibia > Anura > Pelobatidae > Pelobates > Pelobates cultripes. The sequence goes on along the minus strand of OW240914.1, from coordinate 15,331,989 downwards.
GCCCTGTTGTGGTTCCTCTTGGTCCTGATAGCACATTATATTCTTGGTATATTTTCTGGTTTTGAACTTTGGCTTGTCTTGACTATTCTTCTCTCTGGTATCCATTTGACCTGGCTTGTTCTTCTCGTTTTGTCCTACCTCTGGCTTCCCTGACCTCACCTCATCCTGTTTATTCTCTTTCTCTCAGTAACATCAGTCGGGCCATTCTAAGGTCCGGTACTTTACTACTTTACTTACACTCTGTGTTAGGTTTCTCCCTATTCCTGACAGTTAGCTCTCATGTCGAAGAGCAGAAAAGAACTGTCAAAAGACCTGTGTAACAAAGTAATGGAACTTTATAAAGATGGAAAAGGATATACAAATCTTGGCCATAAGGTCCCCAGGACCTGCAGCCCGCACCACCTGCTCCGCCTCAGCATAAGAAAAGTAGCAAATCCTACAAAGCTCCTCCGAGATGTCATAAATACCAGATCTGCCATAGGAGTACAAAAGGTGGTGAATCAGTCAAAGGGTACCTGCCTCCTTCTTGGGGACCACCTTAAGGGGTGAGACCCGGAGGTGCATCCAAAAGGGCTTGTCATACTCCCAAATGCCACTCCCTTCTTGAGCTTGTCCTGTACCACTTCGGGATGATCCCTGACCAAGTGACGTTTCTGGCACACTGCCAAGGCCTCACGGCCTTGGTGGGGGACCCAAAACCTATCCTGAAATCCTGCCAGTAACAAAATCACGGCTTCATGATTCACATACCTCTTTAACCACAGGAGTATCGCAATGACGTCCACTGGCTTCTCCCCTTTTAGGTCCCAAGGCATCAACCTCCCATACACGTGACACGCGTTCCAAATTGTATCCTGGTAGCAGAAGAGGGTCTAGCACTTGGCAGGGGCTTTCTTTCCTATTACACAGACCAGGATGGAAAAGCCCCGATTCCCAAATGTTTTTAGAATCTTCAAAAAACTAAGCTATTCCATCTCTTTCCCCAATTCCTTGTCATCTCTACAAATTTCCCCCTCCATATATTCTCCCTAACTTCCTATTTCAGGTGTAGGCTCAGAGGGCCCGACCAGCATACACCATCCTGTGCACCGCCTGACCCAAAACCGAAGTCCCCAGGCCAGCCATCATGGGGAAGAAACTGGCACAGCCGGAACCATTGGGGAAGGAACCAGTATGGAAAAGGACAGATCTGTCGACCCCGCTGGGGTTGAACCCACTGCAGCTATCGCCCCTCCAAGCCATCTGAACCCACTGCAGCAATTGTCCCCCAGCCCCACTGTTAGAACCCTGGTATAGCGCTCCCAGCGATCCAGCAAACCCTGCAATGAAGAAACAAACCCACCTTGCACTGGAAGTACGCTAGCGCTCCCACTGCCCGCACACCAACCCATTCCAAGACCCCCCAAGAGAGGGCACTCACCACTCAAGGCAGAAGGAGAAGTCAACATGAACCATAGGATGAACATTCTGGCCAGCATCTGGAGCCACAGGAGCAGTATCAGGGACCAGCGCAGACATGTCCATGGGCAGAATAGGAGAAGCCTGTGGAGAGACTAGAGGTAAGAGAGGTCCCCTCCTGACTCCCCCAGCACCAATTGATCCACTCCCAGGAGGAACACCCTGCCCAGGGGAGAGAATATGTCCAGGGAGGGAAGAGAGAGAAGGAGGGGGTCTGCCAGGCCACTGCCCTCCTTGGAGACAGTGTCCCATGGAACCCCACCTAGCCTCTGTCCCCCAGACTTCCAAGACAGGCCCAAGGGATGTGCCAAGGGATATATCAGGATGTACCAATGCCACCTGTAAAAGAAGCAGGATTCACGGCAGACACCTGCAGGCAGGCAAGTTGTGCCTGAAGGTGCCTGCCACCATCAATAAGGGCCTAAGAGCAGCTAGCACTGCATCGATATTCATGCTCTAGGCCGTGGCAGATACTCAGGAAAGTAAAGTAACAATTCCTAGCTGATTATAAAATCGCAGTGGGGAAGGAAATAACATGGCTCCTATTTATACCCCACCCTGCCAATCACTCACTGCTGACCACACCCAGCTTCACCCTATCACGCTCTCCTACACCCCCCCATCATACAAACACTGACATATGCCCCTGGTTCTGGCTAGAGATGCCTGCCTCCTCAGGTTCTCAACTGTATATACAACCTTTCATGCAAATCTGTTTTCTGTTATCCCTTGTTTGATGTTGAGAATCCATCTCAAGAATTAAGGGCATTTTATACTATACGGGCACACTCTGCAGCAGCCACTGGCAGTATCCCAGTAGTGCTCTATGCAGAATATCACCTAAAGTAGGTTCCTATCTGTTTATATAGTTATCTAAGAATACATATATATATATATATATATATATATTTGTATTATTTATTTATTTTTACTATTACCCTCAATGTTGTCTACCTTACCCAGATATGTGATTAATGGGTAAATTTGATGTATAAGTAAATTCATACACAATTATCCTCAGACAATTCCCTTCGGTCAATTTATTTTTTAATTCTTTATTTACAAGTTTTAAGTTAACAGACACATGTATCATTATACAAGTATGGCACAGGTTGCAAATAGACATGGTACATAGCATTTGATTGTTTTTAATAAAATGCGATACAATGTAGTCCATGAAGGAAATCTGACAAGAGGTGTAACTACAGTAAGAATGTAAGAAAAGAGAAGAGAGAGAAGAGCAAGAAGACAAGACAATGTCAGCGCTAAATGACAATTAAATAGCAACTTTTGGAAGCATAGAAAGGCAAAAAAAATATTATTCGTTTTTGAGTTTTCATGTACAAAGCTTAGTTCAGTATAGATAAGAGGTGGGTTTGAGAAAAAAAAAGTTAAAGGGGGAAAACAGTGATGGGTAGAGGAGGGGGACAGAGAGGGAATGGGGCAAACAGAAAGATTTGCCCTGTGCAACTACACCATCACCCACCGCCCCTCTAAGATATGACAGAAGCCAGGAGCTCCAAATCTTATATTTTGTAGGGAGTCCCCATGCTGGGGGTCTGTGCATAAAAGACTGTGTCTGAGCTGAAGAAACCATTTGTAATGCCAGAACTGTGTGTCATCCATTCCACTGCCTTGTTCCTGAGTACCTGTCTTCACGGATGCAGTGAAGGAAAAGTCCTTGTCAGAACTAGTGTTTCACTACAAATAGGACCCCCACCCCCAGGCTAGGGGGGCACTATGTGCCATGATTTAACATATGTATTCTAATGTATATTAGGGCCCTCAGCCATTGGCCATGAGTGGTCACTAGTTGCTGGCCAAGCACAACTTTTATCCTGTTGGCAGTGCTGTGGGAAACTGTTCAGATATTTTTTTTTTTAGATTTTAACTATCCAGGCTCGGGTTTAATTAATTCAGTCTGGATTTAAGCAGTCCATCAGCATTCCATCCAGCTGAGATCCAAATCAAATTTACGCCTGTTCAGTGCCTGAATTGTAAAATCTGAATATTTTTGAATTCCATCAAAAATGTCTGGATTTTGCATTCTGACTAGTACTGTACAGCAGCAAATGGTTCTGCACCATTCGTTACACTGCCATTTGGACTATAGTAAATAATTCTGATGGAACCAAGTTTTTTTTTTTCATAAAGTCCAAGTTCCATGACTAATTGTCTGTATCATCCTGCTTGCTTGGTTGGTAAGGAAATCAACAACAGATTATACACATTATTTTTTCATGTATTCAATGTTATAGTTTTGTTGGAAGTAATCAGCCATTTTTTTAACTATATATATCTATTTTTATATGCTAACCAAATAGCATAAAAAGAACTTCAAGCAAGACTTTTCCCAAGCAAATCGTAAATATATTTTTACCATTTGTCTTTTTTTATCATATGTTGCCCACTCCCTAATTAATTAATTAAGAATGTTACACTATACTTTATTGAGTTTCTTAGATATTTCACAATAAGTACAAGGCCAGTGAGGTGAACCCAAGTCCACAGATTGTGCATTCCTTGACTAATTGTATTATCGTTGCAATTTACCAATTCATTATTTTGTTTAATATGTAGGAAATAGCAGTTTACCAGGTATGCCTGATTATACTTTCAGGATGACCATCATTTATAAATACCATGTATAAAGATAACATCAGCATCTTTATAAAATCAGAAATTAAATAATATGTAACATGCACAATGTCAAAATTATAATAATTTTAATAAGAATATGTTGTATAAATAAATGTCAATCTTTGCTCACAATATCTAAATTACATAAACTTAAATCATTATTTTTCCTGTGGCCATTGCATTGCACAGTAATTCCATAATGAATTGTCACAATAATGTATGTAAGTTAATGATTAACATATACAGATAGTGATAACTGTATAAACAAGCTGGATAATTAATCCCATAAAGACATTGCCAGACACAGATCTGCTCTAGGGGTTTCCCAGTGCTTAGTTAGTAATTGTTTCTTTTCAGTGCATAAACATTGCTGCTAACGAGCGATTAATTATGTGTTTTTCAGAACATTGCATCATATTCAAGAGGGAATTGCAAGAGCTGAAAGAGAATCCAAAGACTGTCTGTGTTGTTAACTGTATATGTTTCTTTCCATTCTAACATATTGGTATATTGACAAGGCATAACTTGTATGAATTATAATGACATATACTATGCCTTATCAATGAGCTGATATGTTAGTAGGGAAAGAGCAACAGATGGTTAAGCACACACACATATACATTCCTGTTTTCTTAGTTCTGTTTACACATTGTACTGCTTTGTGAAATGTACTTGTTGCATTGTCATAATAGTTATAATAATTAAAGTCACTGATCTGTGTGCCCAGCTCTCTCCCTACAGTCCATAAAACTACTGGTCATACAATCATTCTATAACCATTTGCTCCACACATATATACATCAGTGACAAGCAGACAGGGAACAAATAGTGGTAAATGAGTTTAAGCATGCGTGGGATAGGCATAAGGCTATCCTAACTATAAGAAAAGGCTAGGGACTAATGAAAGTATTTAGAAAATTGGGCAAACTAGATGGGCCGAATGGTCCTTATCTGCCGTCACATTCTATGTTTCTATGTTTCGCTCTATCTGGTATATAAGTGCAATAATGTGTCTGTAACGGATCGACTGGCACCCCGACTGGGTACCTCCGTTGAAAGATGCTCCTAGCGCTTCCTGAGGACTCCAAGCACTGCAGCCGACACCACAATCACCGAACCAGAGAAGCGTATACCTTCTCTCAAGCATATGAATGCTGTAGACAGTTGAATAGGAAACCATACGAATAGGTTTACACTCCTAGCAGTCAAACTGGAACAGCATACAATAAATCCCTCCCAGAATGAGGCGACACTTCACTTTGAGGGTTAAGCAGGAACTCTCTGTACTGTCACATACAGTCTCTTTTATTCCCAATCCACAACCATAGTACAGCCACGGGCGTTGAAACAACCAATCACATCACAGTTACATCCCACATATTCCCTCCCCTTATCCTGAGGAAACTCAATTATACATACAGTTAAAACATACTTTCTACCCAACTTTCATAACTCCAAAACCATACATCACATTCACATAAAATTACATATTCACAATCAATCCATTCAGGGGAACAACATATTCAAAAATGGCACAAATCAGACAAGGGGTTCAAAAGTTAGTAAAAAGTCCTTTGTGACTAAATGAAGCATGGCTTTCTGGCCCAAACCAGTTTCAGAGTCTTCTATCCTGGAGATAAGTAATTCAATTATCTCCCAGGATAGACACAAGACTCCATTAAGCACATGGTTGCAAAAAGACACAAAACACTTTAAAATACATAAAGTCACATTTACACATAACACACAGACATTTCACATATCCCCAGATAGCTGGGATCTGAGTGCACATTATTAGATGAATGGCACTCAGATCACACAAATAAGCCTTTCTGCAGGGGAAATAAGCGGTTTAACCTGCAGGGCCATAGTCCAAAGGGAGCAGGCGAGCAACCAGGCTTCTCCAGTTCACAGTGGCGAGGTTGGTTTCGCCACACTTCTCCCCTTTACCAACTAGACTAACAGGGTATCTGACCTCCTGCCGGTCAGTGCCCTGGTTAGTCCAGCAACCCACCCACAAAACAGAAACAGCAGTACAGCCCACCCACAATAACTGGTTACTACACCTGGGTAGAGGAGAACTTTGTCCATGTCCAGGTGCCTCACCACAACTGTGTGGGCAACTGTTAGGCTGCCTTGGTGGGTTGCTGAGTGGGCAGAGACCAGCGGTACTATGCCCTGGTGCCAGCACTACCACGGGAGTAGTCTGGTTGGAGCCTGGTTGCTGGAGGGGGAGACAGACTGTCTCCCCTTTGCCTAAACAGTCCTGCTGCTGGGGGACAGGACCGACTGTCCCTACCCCCGGTGGTGCATGTGCAGAGACCACTGTCCCATCTGCACTGTTGTGGAGATTACTGTCTCCACTTGGTGGGCTAAGCTGCCGCTGGGGAGAGGGGGTAACCAGCTCCTCTCCCATACATACTTTCAGCCGCTGGGGAGAGGGAATAACAAGCTCCTCTCCCTGACACTCTCTCTGCTGTTGAAGGGGGAGACCGACTGTCTCCCCTTTCAATAATTTGTCCTGTTGCTGGGGAGAGGTGATAACTGGTTCCTCTTCCTGGAACACTCTCTGCTGTTGGAGAGGGGGACCAACTGTCTCCCCTTTTAATATATTGTCCTGCTGCTGGGGAGCGAGACCGACTGTCTCCGCTTCCTGCAGGACACACTGCCGCTGGGGAGGAAGTACGGCACCTTCAGCTCCCTGGGATACATACTGCCGCTGGGGAGGAAGGACGACACCTTCAGCTCCCTGGGATACACACTGCCGCTGGGGAGGAAGGACGGCACCTTTGGCTCCCTGGGACTCACACTGCTGCTGGGGAGGAAGGACGGCACCTTCAGCTCCCTGGGGTACACACTGCCGCTGGGGAGGAAGGACGGCACCTTCAGCTCCCTGGAATACACACTGCCGCTGGGGAGGAAGGACTGCACCTTTGGCTCCCTGGGACACACACTGCCGCTGGGGAGGAAGGACAACACCTTCTGCTCCCTGGGGTACACACTGCCGCTGGGGAGGAAGGACGACACCTTTGGCTCCCTGGGACACACACTGCCGCTGGGGAGGAAGGACAACACCTTCAGCTCCCTGGGACACACGCTGCCGGTGGGGAGGAAGGACGGTACCTTCAGCTCCCTGGGACACACACTGCCGCTGGGGAGGGAGGATGGCACCTTTGGCTCCCTGGGACTCACACTGCCGCTGGGGAGGAAGGACAACACCTTCTGCTCCCTGGGGTACACACTGCTGCTGGGGAGGAAGGACAACACCTTTGGCTCCCTGGGACTCCTTTTTGGCCAAATCTACTAGAGATTGCAGGTATTCTCTTACTAGTTTCCTGGCGAGCTGCACAGCTCTCTCTGGGGGGTTGGGTCCAAAGGTAGACCGCACCTCATTAACCTCTCTGTCAAACTCCTCCTGAGTGTAGTCATACGCCATGCTTGCTCTGCTGAAGTTAGTTCTTTTGTAGATAGGGTCGCTGTACGGGTACTAGCGTTGCCCTCAATTTGTAAATCCACGAACTGTGTCTCCGAGCTGCTTTACCTCGCACTAGGACGCCATCCCACCGCTTGCCACCAATGTAACGGATCGCCTGGCACCCCGACTGAGTACCTCCGTTAAAGGATGCTCCTAGCGTTTCCTGAGGACTCCAAGCACTCTGGCAGACACCACAATCACCGAACCGAAGAAGCATATAAATCCTCTCAAGCATATGAATGCTGCAGACAGTTGAATAGGAACCATACGAATAGGTTTACTCTCCTAGCAGTCAAACTGGAACAGCATACAATAAATCCTTCCCCCAATAATGAGACGACACTTCACTTTGAGGGTTAAGCAGGAACTCCCTGTACTGTCACATACAGTCTCTTTTATTCCCAATCCACAAACATAGTACAGCCCACAGGGCGTTACAAAACAGCCAATCAATCCATACAATACACCCAGACACTCCCACACAAAATCCTCCCTCTGGCTGTGATATGATTACTGAACACAATCTAATTATCACAGCCAGAGAAATACAGTTTCATAAAACACATCACAGGGACCCCAAAACATGCAATAACCCCGTAAAAAGTATATCCTTGGAACGGGGGATCTAGGTGAACCACATATCCAAAATTCACCCAGATCCGTTCAGTACTTTGGAAAATACAGTTTAATGCAGATTCTGCAGAACATATACAGGCTAAATAAAAACAATCACTGTATAATGTGTCCCCTGCTGTATAGTCCAAAACCACGCACGATGTCTCTGTGCACCAAACACTGGCGAGATGGCACCGTGTTGAAGAAGTCCAAACAGTGTCTGTGAGTTAAAATGGCCGCCATCCATTGTTCTCACCATGTGCTTCTATTAAGGAATATGGTGGCCACCCAGTAACTCCACAGTATGATGGTTCTTAAAAGGGCCAGCAGCAGCACAACACAAATCCATTATGCCCAAATCATGTCTTTAAAGGGAAATACATCCCAGGGGCCATAGTCACATGGCAGGAGGCTGGCAACCAGGCTTCTCCAGTGCATAGTGGCGAGGTTGGTTTCGCCACACCCCCTTAACCCAAAATGCATATGGGTGATGTCATTCCAGCCCCCGAACATGTTGGGGAACAAATCCACTACTCACAGGGTAACTTTTCACTGTAAGTAGATAGATGCCTAATGTCTCATATTTAAGGAAATGTGTACCAGTATTCCTGTAGATTAGCCATTACTCTACCAGATATTGCTCTAGGACATCGAATTAATGTGTTTTACCTTTGTCACATCTAATGCCTTTTTGTTCTCTAATAAAAAATTGTATTTAAAAACCCAGGAACTGAATTTTCAGTGAGCACAGTAAGGCATCTACTAAAGGCAGACAGTTTCCATGCCAGAACTCAAAGACATACATCACTACTGACCCAAAAGCACAAGAAAAGTTAGCTCGAATATGCTCAAAATCAAATAAATAAGCCACAGATGTTTTGGGATTCTGTGAAGCCATGAAACAAAACTGGAACTTTTTGGCCCAATGGATCATCAGCATGTCTGGCGGAAGAAGAATAAAGCATACACTGAAAAAAAAACACTGTCTACAGTTAAGCATGGTGGTGGCTCTGTGATGCTCTGTGGCTGCTTTGCATCCTCTGGCACTGGAAACTTGTGGAAGGCAAGATGGATTCATTGAAGTATCAGGAAATCCTAGGTGAAAATGTTATGCCTTCGGTGAGGAAGCTGAAGCTTGGTCATCACTGAACTTTCCAACAAGACAATGATACCAAGCATACCTCAAATTTCACTAAGGCTTGGTTGTAGAAGTAGTTCTGGAAAATTCTTCAGTGGCTATCAATGTCACCTGACTTGAACCCCATAGAAAATAGTTGGTAGAATTTGCAAACCCAAGAACATTGCTGAACTAAGCAATGTGCTAAGATTCCTCAGGAACACTGCTAGAAAATGGTATCTTGCTATGAATTTCATTTGCAGCAGGTCATAACAGCAAAAGAGTGCTCTACTAATTACTAAAGATGCTTGCCATCAACAAGTTGAATAATTATAAGATTGGTGAAGTCATTATAAGTTGCATTTTCAGTTGAATTTGGGAAACCACTTGAATCATACAGCTGCAAACATTCATTGCAAACAGCTGAAAGTTTGTAAATTTTAACAATAAACCTGCCTTTATATGAGGGTTGAATAAGTTTGATTCCAACTGTAAAAAGGTTTAGTCTAATAACATTGAATGATTGTAAAGTTTATGGTGCAGAGACTATCTTGCACAAATTTTCAGTTCTAAGAGTAGCTTATAACTACAGTGACTACAATTCCAGCTGCAAATGTTCATCAGTTCTGCTAACAAGACCATCAGCTGTGGTTAGATATATCACACCTTGTTACTCCTTGCATTTTGTACAACTTTTTAGAACAAAACACTTTGATGGTTCTAACTCTAAAACTATGGAGCAGTCAGTATAACCTGTTATAGTTTCTGATTCTACTGATTCTTCTGATTCTGAACAGTTGCAGAGCAAGTATCAGTAAGAGTAAACATGTAATTCTGGTCTACAGTTGCAGAGCAAGTATCAGTAAGAGTAAACCTGTAATTCTGGTCTATAGGATCTGCTCTTATTTCATAAACCTGTGTACAATTTGTGCAAGTTGCATATCCATGCAAGGCCACAAATAATTAGAAAAAAACAACTACCTTTGAGTCAAATCATTTTACCAACTTTGCAATTTTTGGTTTAAGCATTGCAATGACATCTTGAACTCACTACATGTAAATTGTAAGTTATTTTTAGGATCTAAAATTTTTCATTATTTGTAGATAAATTAATTTTCAATTTCTCAATATCCTTTGCATTTTTTTTAATCTATTTGAATCTTTTATTACATTGTTTTTTCAAATCTTTCAACTTTTTAATCAAGTGTTTAGCTACTAAAACACACTTTAATATGGGTTTATGACCTTGGAGACCACTAAACATGCAGTACTTCAGTAACTGTTTTCCATTACAGTTTCCAGATAAAAACCAATAAAATATAGGTGCATCCTTCCAAAACACTTAAAAAAACATGAGCAGAAATAAAATGTTTGCCCTAATGATATTCCATAAAGAAGAGATTTTAAAGCACTTAATATGTTAACCAGGTGTGTGTTGATGTTTATTCACTGCTAACATATTCTGTGTTAATAAGCCTTGAGAAAAAGTTAATGAACCCAAATATAAATGTCCTTTGACAGGAAGCATGGTTTCCAAGCTTCTGACAGAAATACTTGGTTTGTGAAAGATGCTATCCCCTAGGGATGCCATTTGATTTAATTTTTGCCAAATTAAATTAGTGAAAATGGGTTTATAATCCTCTAGGGAAAGTGCGTGTTCTTGATAGAATGATGACTTATTTTAAAGTAAGTAACTTTTGAATAAATTACAACTGCCTTTCATAGACACAGGCATGCTCATTTTTAATTAATAGCTAGGCTTAATGAATAACTGCAATGATAAGTTCTACACAGGGGCACAAAATGCCATTCCTGTATATTTTGAAATAACTTAATTTAAAGAAAAGTTATTATATAAATCAACTACACTGTAGTTATAGGTAAGAGTAAATACATTACCATTGTCAATTGTAATACATTATAATAATATAAAATGGCCTCCAGAAATGCAATAATTGTAGCTTATTTATTAAACTCTGCTAGGTTGGAAGCATCAAGAACAAGCCCTACAAGGTTCACTGGTCCCAGTTGAACTAAGAATTAGGCATTTTCTGGTATGAGTAGCTACATATGTATTTGTATGAATTGCTAGTTATGTATGAATGTGTGTAATTAACAGACGTGCAATGAAAAAAAAATTGGTCCATCCAAATTAATTTATTTAAAATCTTATTTGGTTTGGATGAACAGAGTTTAATTTATGTGGCATTGTGGTTTCTCCTATTTTTTTCCATTAAATAGTTTCGGACAAAACAAGTCAGATGGACTAAAACTGCTTGACTGCATGAAGTTTAATTATGTGGCAGCCAAACAGCTGTCACATTAATATGATAAGTAGATAAATAAAAGATCTTGGGGGCTTGGCCTGTCGGCGAATGGAGTGAGTCGCACTTTGCCGGAGCTCCGCAACCTCGACCCACAAAGCCCCAAATAAGAGCCTGCCAATACCCCCTGAATGGGGAAAACCAGACGCCAGGGCACCCCGGGACCCTTGGGCAACAGCCCATTGAGAAAAAATGCAGATGGACGACTTTCTCTCCACCCCAGATAGCTTCCGAACCAAGAGGCCCACAGACAAGATGGCGGCTGCCTCCCCGGGAGCGGAGAGTGGCGCGGACTCAGAGCCCAGCTCAGCTAAAGGAGAGGCCCTAACGCAAATAACAACAGAACTGGCGGCCATCTCGGCCAACATGTTCACCAAACGTGATAAAGCCGCCATGGTCGCGGAGCTGAGGGCGGCAATATGAGAAGAGATCTTAGAGGTTCGCAGGGACCTCACGGCCCTTGAACAACGGGTCTCAGAGCTTGAAAGTGAAAACCTATCCAGCATTCCCAGGCCGCCGACCATGCCACGGCCAGGGAATGCTGGATAGGTTTTCCCTTTCAAGCTCTGAGACCCGTTGTTCAAGGGCTGTGAGGTCCCTGTGAACCTCTAAGATCTCTTCTCAGTGCTTCTGGACCTCCACAGACAGGTGGAGGGTCTGGACAACCGGGGGAGATGTAACAACATCCGAGTTAGAAGCCTGCCAGAAGCTGATAATGAAGACCTTTTCAAAGCCCTTACACAGCTCTTCACACACATCTTGGGCAAGGAGGCCCCAGATGACTTCCACATAGAACGAGCCCACAGGGCCCTGCATCCCCCAAGGAGAGACGGTCTCCCTCGAGACGTGATATGTTGCCTACTTTCTTTCCAGCTTAAAGAAGCCATCATGCGCTCGCATGATGGCTTCTTTAAGCTGGAAAGAAAGTAGGCAACATATCACGTCCGCAAAACATCACCTTCCGCGACGCCTCAGTATCACTGTATCAAGATCTGTTCTCCCTTACGGAGGGCACTGCGGCCGCTAACGTGCATCCTACAGGAGAAACGCATACCCTATAAGTGGGGTTTCCCCTTTTGCCTCCAAGCCAAAAAGGATAACACGTGGCACTCCATGTGATGGCCCAATGAAGTACCCAGCTTCCTGAGAGCAATGGACCTTCCACCAGTCACTGTCCGCAACTGGATCCTGGACCAACCTCCGACGCGCCCAAATCACCCTGAGATCCCCGAAAACCTGCGCAACCAAGCTCGGAAAGCAGAGAAACCCAGGCACTGGGGAGGCCCTGACGGACCCGAGGAGTAACCACCCGTACCGCGGACCGAGCCCAGAGACCGTTGGCCCATCCGGACCAGCATCTCCCTCAAGGACGCTTTCAAGAGAGCAACAGCTAAGTAGTAAAACTTGCACTCACACAGGGACTTCCACCTCAAGGGCTGGGTGGGTACCTGGATGAGAAAACTGAAAGGAACTCACAACGCAACTGGGACAACACGGGTATGAGGGGACGGGAAGGGACACCTAGAGGCCGCAGCCGATTTTAGGGGGGAACGGGAGCTATGATTAATTGAGGTTGTCTGAGAAAGCAGGAACTCTTAGGCCCGATAAAACTTTGGTAACGAACCAAGAGCCCCATCCCCCACTTAGCTCAGAGCGGGGTATGGATTCAGCAGGACAAGCCAGATGTCCCACTTGAATATGCATTGCCGGCAACCGAAAACTTAACCACTTATCGGATACGCTCCAACTCTTACACTTAACTGCCCTCCAGGGACACTATAAGGTACGCCTAAAGAGCCAGCACAGACGTAATGGGGAGGGGTATGGCCCAAAACCGGTTGAATATGATTTGGGAGGGGGGTGCGGGAGCCTTAGCGGCCTTGTCTTTTTGTTTTACTCTGTTTTACCAAGCTTGCATTGTTTTACAAGCCTAAAAGAGTTTTATGTTAAGTTTGAAATTAGTCATGGATGCGGCCTCGAAACCGCTTAACTTGTAGACGGGATGTAATATTGTAATATTGTATACTGACTAAGTTATGTTTCAGGTGGTAACTGAGCACTACGGGCACGCGGTGCCGGCATCAGAGAATGCCCCCGCCCCATTGAGACACCTCTAAACCCCACCCAGGAGTGACCTACACCCCCGAGTATGGGACCCCCAACTGACCGCTGCTGGGTGGACTACCCCCTGCCCTGTATCAATTGACCATGTGGGACAGTCCCACCCCGGATGAGTCAACACGACAGAGACGGGAACCCCCCAAACATCCATTACTCCGAAAAACTGGCAAACTGGGATGTATGCCACCGGACTGGGGGGCCAACCGGCAGCTCGAACAAATCTAGACGGGGACCCAAACGACCAGCCCCTTGGCGAGACGCGGGGATGTACCGCCCAATTGCCCGCACTGGTCCTCTCCAGAGAGCCAACCAATTCTCACCGACCTTAGTAGACATATTAGAAGCTCCACAAAGTAGGATGAGGGAGAGCGGATACCGAACTTCCCAGACGGACTCAACCAACCGGACTTCCTAATCCCTCAGCAACTGACCCTATTGTATATTAGGTCTCCCCCACAAGACCTAGGGCCATAGTTGCCTACTATTTTGAAGCCTTCAACAGGCTAACAAACCCAGACAGACATATCAACCAAACCAACCCTCCACTACCCATCCCACTCACCCACCCCACCCCCCTTTTATTTTTTCTCTCTTCCTCCGAGGGCCCCTGGTCCCGGCCCCCCTTATCAGGTGGCCGAGCTGCCATGGCGACTGGCTTCTGCCCCGCGCCTCTACTCCTTCGATCCCACAACGTAAGGGGCCTCAATTCCCCTGAAAAAAGGACACACTTGCTGAGGACCCTGTGGTCTTAGAAGACCTCAATAGCATTTATACAGGAAACGCACCTTAAAGGGAAGGACACCCCTAAGATAAGAGATAGATGATTCCCCCAGGGATTTTACGCCAATAACACCGAAGCTAAGTTGCAATAATCTTCGCCCATTCTGTCCCATTCCTAAGCACTGCATCACAAGCGGACCCCCTAGGCAGGTTCCTATTTGTGAAAGGCACGATTGCAGAACACATGTACACTTTCGCCATGATACACTGCCCCAATAAGGGACAGCACCGGTTCCTGGCGAATGACCTGGCACAGTTAGAGAGGTTCAGAGATGGCACCCTGGTAAGGATTACACATGCTACTCTGTGGTACATAATAGATATAGCAGAATCGATTACATTTTCCTAGCCCAAGAGTACCTTCCTTTCTTGATCACCTCCACGATAGGGATACAACACGACTCGGACCATGCCCCAGTTCAAGTCATACTTAAATCAACACTCTTCAAACCCCGGGAGCTTCAATGGAGTCTCAATGAAAGTGTGCTGACAGACACCAATATCACCACACAAATCGCACAAACACTGACCCAATACTTTGCTGACAACGACAGCCCTGACATTGCCCCCCCTTATGGTGTGGGAAGCGCACAAATGCGTGATTCAGGGACAATTTATCAAATTATGCACCCAACGGAAGAAGGAAATCTGAGACCCGACGCACACTATAGCAGATCTAGAGACACGACACAAACGAGACCAAACAGATGACACTTATTGCCTCTTCACTGACAAGCGCAGACAGCTCAGAGACCTACTCTCCCAGAAATTATTACACAGTACACAAAAATCAAACAGACATTTTTACGAATTCTCCAATAAATGCGGGAGAACAGAGGCCTGCACCCTACAACAAAAACAGAGACAACACCATATTCATCAAATTAAGGGGAGGGATGGGACGATGAAGAGGGCCCTGACAGATATCCTCCAGGCCTTTCGGCATTTTTACTCGGAGCTATACAACATCAACACCACCGCATGACGTATGTAGACACCACAATGCCTACACCGTGTGAACGCCTTCCTCTCGAAATATGTCGGATGTAAGCTCTCGGAGGAATTAGCAGAGGAACTGGAACAACCCATTACCGAGAAGGAGATCGCCGCTGCCCTTAAACAATCTAAATCCAATAAAGCCCCGTGCCCCGACGGCCTACCGGTCTCGTACCTGCGCAAGTTCCGGGACACACTGTTACCGCACATGTTACAGGGCTTTAACTCCCTACTAGAGGGCGTCCAGTTCCCAACAGACACCTTACACGCGACAGTGACGGTCATACCAAAGGAGGGGAAAGACCCCACCGACTGCGGGAGCTATAGACCAATCTCGCTCCTCAATTCAGATCTCAAATTATTTGCCAAGACTTGGCCCTGCGACTCTCCTACGTGCTCCCCACGCTGGTTCACCCGGATCAGGTGGGATTCGTCCTGGGAAGAGAGGCGCGGAACAATACCATACGAGCCCTCAACATGATTCATTTCGCCCGGTCGACGAGCAAGGAGTTGGTTCTGGTCTCCACAGACGCAGAGAAGGCCTTCGCCCGGGTGGACTGGCAATACCTTGAGGCCACCCTCCGACATATGCAATTCAGCCCACATATCCGTTCATGGATACTAGCACTATACACAACCCCGACAGCCCGCATATGGATCAATGGCGCACTCTCTGCCCCATTCTCCATCCGCAACAGACCAGGCAGGGCTGTCCCCTGTCCCTCCTCCTGTTTGCCCTCACTCTGGAACCCTTTCTGGAGGTGGTCAGATGGGACGGGGGTATTATGGGGTACAGGCTGCACCAAACAGAGCATAGGGTGGCCGCACATGCGGACGACATGTTATTTTTCCTCAATAACCCCGCGGTCTCCCTTCCCAATCTCCTGCTAGCCTTCAGGGACTTCGGCGACATTTCTAACCTTAAGCTAAACATGAGCAAGTCGGAGGCCCTACCGATATCACTCACACCAGGGAGGGTCGCACACTTACGTTCGCAATTCCACTTTTCATGGTGCAACTCCAAATTAAAATACCTCGGGGTCTGGCTACCTAAAGACCTGATACTCCTATACCAGCTAAACTTTCTCACCATTCTCTCGGTTATACAGTCCGACCTACGTCGCTGGAGGGGTCTCTATGTCTCCTGGTTCGGCCGGATTAACGCCGTAAAAATGAATGTCCTGCCGCGCCTCCTGTTTTTGTTTCAAACGATCCCTATCTCCATACCCAGAGCCTTCTTTCAGTTGCTCTCCATGGCAGTACGGAGGTTTGTGTGGAACGGGAAGGCGGCCATGGTCAGCAAGGCGCTACTAGAACGCCCCAAGGCCCGAGGAGGCGCCGGACTCCCATCCTTCCTGATGTTCTACCATGCGACCCACCTACTCAGGACAGTGGATTGGCACACTCGCCCAACAGCCAATCTAGGGGTGCCCATGGAACTCATGCAGACAGGCAGCTCTCTCCCCTCCCACCTTTGGCTCGGGTCCCTAACGCTTGGATCCCTGTGAACAGGCAACCCAATGATAGATGCCACGCTAAGAATCTGGTGCACGCTGCGATATTCTCACCAACTCACCACCACATCTGGCCCCCTCACACCCATCACTCACAACCCAGATGTCGGTGGGGGATTAACACCTGCAGACTTGCGCACATACACCAACACCGACTGGCTCAGCTTCCATCAAATATTGCAGGGGGACTGACTCATGCCTCTGACAGACATCCTCGGGGACAAAGCACCTACAGGTCTAGACAACTTCCAATACCTTCAAATACAGGCATATTACGCGGCTTTCCTGAACAAACGGTGCCTACACAGAACCCCCACGCAGTTTGAAACATTATGCACCAAAAGGGCCCACCCTGAGAGGGGAGTCTCCATGCTATACGTGCTTCTCCTCGAAGGAGAAAACACGCCACACCCATGATACATAACCAGATGGGAGAGAGAGACAGGGACCACGCTCACAGAACAGGAGTTGGAAAAGATATTTATTTTAACACATAAATGCTCCATCAGCTCCAAAATCCAGGAGATGAGTTTCAAGATCTTAACACACTGGTACAGAACCCCAAATATTCTGCATCGTATAAACGTGGAGACGCCCGGCGACTGCTGGAGATGCGGCGCCAATGATGGCTCCGCTCTCCACATCTGGTGGGGCTGCCCCAACATCGCCCCCTTCTGGGCAGCGATCCGAGAGTCCATCCAACAAATCACAGACATTGCCCCGCCATTCCAGCCCCTCACCATGCTGCTACACCACATAGACATGTCCCTTACCGCATACAAAAAATCCCTAGTAAAACATCTACTGACAGCAGCCAACTCCCTGATCCCTACAAGGTGGAGGCAAAGGGATGCGCTCACGATTCCAGCAGTGGATAGACAGGGTGGGAGAGATCTACAACATGAAATCTCTCACAGCAACACTGCATGACAGACATGAGAAATGCACTCGCACTTGGACGCCCTGGTTGTGGTACCTCTCGGCGGGCGTGGCGGGAAACCGGGAGCCCTCCGCCACACCCCT
>OW240914.1:15296867-15313826 GCA_933207985.1 Pelobates cultripes | reverse complement strand
GTTTACGAAATAAAACAGGAAGTAATCTTTGAATCAAAACTGTCTAGTCTCATCTGATTACTTTGCTCCGAGCAGCTCGAATAAAAACTTCAATTTGGTTTCCAACCGAACATATCTGTGGGTTACTTTTTATCCATGACAGACACAAGGAGCATAATACAGCTCCAAACAAATAACTATTAATAGTGTACTCAATAGCATATAATATGCATCAAAAATAATTGATATGTTGAATTACAAAAAATCATTTATTATACACTTAATGACAAAAAAAATTAAAAGAAAAAAAAACATTAACAAATACCACTATTGTCAAATATACAGAATGATGCACACTCTATTAATGAATCTACAGTAGTTAAGACAAAATTCCATAATATATACATGCAATATATATACAACTAAATACACCCTACAGATATAATTTTGATGAAGCTGGTAGTTCATATATAGTCTGGTGGAGCCACCAATAATTGATCAATAATAACAATTAATAGTCTGATCAGAGAGAAAAAAAAGGTTAAAAAAAATGGAAAATAGAAAAATAAGCAGCTTTGTGATGAAAAAAAATGATTGGATCTCACCACAGATCATTTGAAGCTGTAAATATAGGGTGCAGAAAGTCCAGTCGCTTGTGGATGGGTATAAAGCAGACCAGTGAATTTCTCTGTATTCTAGAATTTAGAGAGTGACACTCTATCAGATAAGTAGTGATGAAAGGCAGTCCCCATCCAGTCCGGTCACCATCTCCTGTCTCCTGTCTCGTGTTTGCCTGTGCTGTGCACTCAGGACTGGAATGCCCCTTCGAAGGCCCTAGTTGCAGGAGTAAAATTACCATTCATTTATACCAAATAATGGTGGCAGCCAGTGTAACTTATGACATTTTTTCTGACTCATCAGACTATCAATTGTTATTATTGATGAATTATTGGTGGATCCACCAGACTATACATGAATTACCAGCTTCATCAAAATTATGTCTATAGTTGTATATATTTTGTCTGTATACATTTTGGAATTTTGTCTTAACTACTGTAGATGTATTAACAGAGTGTGCATCATTCTGTACATTTGGCAATAGTGATATTTGTTAATGTTTTTTTTTCTTTTAATTTTTTTGTCATTAAGTGTATAATAAATGATTTTTTGTAATAATTATTTTTGATCATAATACAGCTCCATTGCCTGTGTCAAAGAAAGTACTTACCCTTCTCCTCTTGTGTTAGAGAAAGTCAGACGTAGAAAAAACACAGAATAAGTTTGCACTAAATATATAAAACAAAAACAAAGAGCCGATAAAAAAATCAGAGAGCAAACTAAAGAAAAGTCCAACATAAAGTTCAGTTTGCAAGGATACATCATAAAACATTTGAGGAGCACTCTTTTCTTCCATGGAATATCAGGTCATGTGATACTTGATATCTGTGTGAACATAAAGGTTCAATAATGCCACATGCAATGATAATGTAAAGCGCTATACTCTTTTTGTAATCATACTCACAATTTCTAGAGCTAGAGCTAATACCAGCACTAGTATGATAGGCATGCAGTGGTATAGATCCCACTGTCACGTATTCATCCGCTTATAGAAATGTGGTTAATGACATTTACAGTCCACACAGGAAAAGTTGTGCTGAGCAGCAACCTAATCCACAGAAGGGTTAATGCTGAGCAGTAATTGTGCAAATGAAACCTGGTGTCATGTATTCATCCGCTTATAGAAAAGTGGTTAATGACATTTACTGTCCACACAGGAAAAGTTGTGCCGAGCAGCAACCTAATCCACAGAAGGGTTAATGCTGGGCAGCAATTATGCAAATGAAACCTGGTAACTGACTTTGGGGTCAAAGGCCGGTTACAGCCTATCAGAACTAAAGGAGGGGTATTTAGGCCCAGTTCTCAGCCTGCTCAGTGCCCTGTCGTGGTTTCCCTTGTGGTTGTCCGAGAGCGCGTTCCTGTTTATAGTTTTCTACCTGGTTTTTGACTTTGGCTTTGTTTATTGACTTCTCTATATTCTGGTATCCTGACTCCTGGCTTTCCTCATCGCTGTGTCCCTTTCTGTGTTCCCTGACCTCGGCTAGTATTTTTGACTATTCTTTGTACGTTAAATCCGGCCATTCTAAGGACCGGTAATACGTTACTTATTTGTCATCCGTGCTGTACAGTTCTACGTGCTGGATCAAACAGTAATCCTGACATTACGACATGGCCATAGATCCTGTAGAACTATGTCAGCACATAGCTGCTTGCGAGAGGAAATTAGAGGAGAATGATCACCGCATGGATCAATTCACTCAGGCTTTAAGTACGCTTCTCGCTAGAACGGAGCATCTGCAGCCTGCAGCGTCTCCTCCTATAGCACCTCTACCCTGTGTACCTTCACCCACTGTTAATAGGACTCCTAGCATCTCCTTATCACCATCCCTACAGTTTGATGGCAATATCGAGGAATGCAGGGGTTTTCTTAATCAGGTGGAGTTTCATTTTGAGGCCTCACCAGGGTCATTCCCCACGGACAGAGCAAGAATTGGTTATCTAATGAATCAATTAAAGGGCAAGGCCCTTGCCTGGGCTAATCCGTTGTGGGAGTAATCGGAGCATAGCTCATAATTACCAGGAAATCCTTGCTGAATTCAAGCTCACGTTTGAGCCATTGGGTAGAGAGGATGACGCCTCCACTGCCCTAATGCACATCAGACAAGGTAACCGGTCTATCTCGGATTATGCTATTGAATTCCGTACCTTAGCTTCCGAGGTAGACTGGACTAACAATGGGTTAATCTCAGCATTCAAAAAGGGTCTCTCAGAGACTATACTAGATGAGATAGCCGCTAAAGAATTACCTAAGAGTCTTAACGAATTTATTACGTTTGTCATGCATATTGATAATAGGTTAAGACTCAGAGAAGTCACCAGAAGCAAGACCAGACGTACGGCTATGTCCCTAGCACCTCAATTCTCTAAACCTGTTTTGTCTAACCTCCCTGTACAGTCCGAACCCGAACCTATGCAGTTGGGGGTCACTAGACTGTCAGAGGCCGAAAAACAGTATAGGAGAAGGGAGGGGTTATGCCTATATTGCGGTAGAAAGGGACATATGATAACTAATTGTCCAGTGCGTCCGGAAAACTTCCGCACCTAAGAACCTTAAGGGGACAGATCTTAGGTGTGATGGAGTTGTCCTCTAACAAAAACAAAAGTAGATTCCTCCTTGAGGTATCTATTTCCCTTGATAACAAGAAGTTTTCTTGCAGTGCCCTAATAGACTCAGGTGCTGCTGGAAATTTTATTGATGTCCAGTTTATTAGGGGTAATGAGATACCGGTCAGGGAGAGACCTACGCCGCTAGCTGTAGAGGCTATTGATGGTAGACCACTCACACAACCGCTTATAACCCACGAAACTGTCCCTATTACGATCTCCATTGGGGCCTCCCATAGGGAGGAGATGACGTTTCAGGTTATTACTTCTCCATCATGTCCTATCATATTAGGGTTTCCGTGGCTGAGTAAGCACAATCCCTATATTGACTGGGCTAATAGGGAGATATTAGAATGGGGTAAAGAGTGTATGGGGAGATGTATAAAACCAGTACTAAAGAGATTGGATACTATTGACCTTCCCACTACCACTCCCCAAACTCCTGGAGTTCCCATACAATACCGAGAACTTCAGGAGGTGTTTAACAAGGCTAAATCCGATGTATTACCTCCCCACAGAGCATATGACTGTGCCATTAACCTGTTTCCAGGCGCTATGCCACCTAAGGGGGCAGTTTATGCCTTATCTCCCCAGGAGAGTAAAATAATGGAGGAATACATCAAAGAATCCTTGAGCAAAGGGCACATAAGAAAGTCATCCTCACCAGCTGGTGCAGGATTCTTTTTTGTTGAGAAAAAGGGTGGTGAGTTACGCCCTTGCATAGACTACAGGGCACTTAATAAAATCACTGTAAAAAATGCATACCCTATCCCACTCATTTCCGAATTGTTCGATAGACTTCAGGGAGCTAAAGTATTTACTAAGCTTGACCTTAGGAGCGCTTACAATTTGGTTAGAATTAAAGAGAATCATGAGTGGAAGACGGCATTTAATACCCGTAGTGGACACTATGAATATCTGGTAATACCATTTGGGTTATGCAACGCCCCGGCCGTATTCCAAGACTTTATAAATGATGTACTCAGGGAATTCATTTACTCATTTGTCTTGGTTTATTTGGACGATATTTTGGTGTATTCCCCTGATCTTCAAACTCACCACTCCCATGTGAAACAGGTTCTGCAGACGTTGTTAAAAAATAAACTTTATTGTAAGTTAGAAAAGTGCATATTTGACCAGCCTGAAGTCCACTTTTTGGGTTACAACATCTCTGCATCGTGATTTCAAATGGATCATAAACTAGAGGCTGTACTACACTGGCCATTACCCTCTGGTTTAAAAGCCATTCAAAGGTTTATTGGTTTTGCCAACTATTACAGAAGATTTATCAAGGGATTTTCTTCTGTAATAGCCCCAATCTCAAATATGACTCGCAAAGGGGTTAGTAGCACGGTATGGTCCAAAGAGGCTGTGAATGCTTTTGAGACTCTTAAACAAAGATTTGCCTCTGCGGACATACTAAAACATCCCGACACTAGTAAACCTTTTATATTGGAGGTTGATGCATCCGAGACAGGGGTAGGGGCTGTTCTCTCTCAGAGAGAAAGCCAGGGAACACCACTGCATCCTTGTGGCTACTTCTCCAGAAAGATGTCTCCTGCTGAGTGCAACTACGATATTGGCAATAGAGAACTGTTGGCCATTATTCTTGCCCTCAAGGAGTGGCGACATCTTTTGGAGGGTTCCAAGGACTCCCTGTTGATCATAACCGACCACAAAAATCTGGCATATATACGGGATACCAAACGTTTGTCTTCCAGACAGGCTAGATGGTCACTGTTCCTTTCACATTTTAACTTTTTCATTACTTATAGACCTGGTTCTAAAAATACCAAGGCTGATGCCTTGTCCAGGCAATTTGATAATGAGTCAGCTCCGGAACAGGTGACATCTCCTATTATTCCACCAGAGTGTATTATTGCTACTACTGTCCTCTCACTGTCTTCTCCACTGCTTGGCACCATACTGGAGGCCCAGCCTCAGGCCCAGTGGTAAACCGTGTGATAAACTGTTCGTTCCCCTATGTGAAAGGGTTAATATCATGAAAGTGTTCCATGACAATATAACTGCTGGACACCCGGGCATCAATAAGTCCACTGCCGCGATCACTAGATCATTTTGGTGGGATTCACTCAGGAAAGATGTAAAGGAGTATGTGCAGGCATGTTCTGTGTGTGCAGTTTCAAAGGTGACTCATGCACTTCCTTGTGGCCTGTTGCAGCCTCTTCCTGTTCCTGAGATTCCATGGTCCCACTTATCCATGGACTTTATTGTTGAGCTTCCTAGCTCTGCTGGGTTCACTACTATTCTCATGGTTGTAGACGATTTTCTAAGATGGCTCACTTCATTCCTCTCAAGAAGTTGCCATCTTCGCAAGATTTGGTTCTAATTTTCATACGTGAAATTGTCCGTTTGCATGGCATCCCCCACAATATTGTGTCTGATAGGGGCTCTCAGTTTGTGTCCAGGTTCTGGAGGGCGTTCAGTAAACAATTGGGGATTGATCTCTCCTACCATCCACAGACCAATGGTACAGCTGAGAGGGCTAACCAGTCATTAGAAGTTTATTTGCGTTGTTTTATTAATAGCACACAAGACAATTGGTCTGAACTACTCCCGTGGGCCGAGTTCGCTAGAAACAATGCTGTTCATGACTCCTCTGGGCACAGTCATTTTTTGTCAATAATGGTAGGCATCCTACGGTTCTCCCTGCTGTATTTTCTGATACTGCCATTCCTGCTCTGGATGAGCGTCTGACCTCCATTCGGGATACCTGGGTTAAGGTTCAAACTGCTCTAGGGGCTGCTGCTGACCGCTTCAAACATTTTGCTGATAAGCGTAGGAGTGCCAACCCGGTGTACTAAGTGGGGGACCGGGTTTGGTTGTCATCTCGCAACATCAAGCTTAAGTTCCCTAGCATGAAGTTTGCCCCCAGATTCCTTGGTCCCTATAGAGTGCTTCGTAGGATCAATCCAGTGTCTTACTCTCTGGCTCTTCCTGCATCTTTAGGGATTCCCAACACTTTCCATGTGTCCTTACTCAAACCTCTTGTCTGCAATAGATATACTGTTCCTTGTGTTCCTCCCCCTCCGGTGGTGGTGGGTGGTCAGGAAGAGTATGAGGTATCTTCTATTGTGGATTCTAGGTTTTCTCGGGGCACTTTACAGTACTTAGTTGTTTGGAAAGGTTACGGTCCTGCTGATCGTTCTTGGGTTTCGGCTCCTGACCTGCATGCGGGCCGTAAGATCCGCGCTTTTCACGCTAAATTTCCTCTCAAGCCTGGTCCTGTCCGCCCGGTGGGCGTTCTTCAGGTGGGGGGTAATGTCACGTATTCATCAGCTTATAGAAATGTGGTTAATGACATTTACTGTCCACACAGGAAAAGTTGTGCCGAGCAGCAACCTAATCCACAGGTTTAAATGCTGAGCAGTAATTGTGCAAATGAAACCTGGTGTCATGTATTCATCCGCTTATAGAAAAGTGGTTAATGACATTTACTGTCCACACAGGAAAAGTTGTGCCGAGCAGCAACCTAATCCACAGAAGGGTTAATGCTGAGCAGCAATTATGCAAATGAAACCTGGTAACTGACTTTGGGGTCAAAGGCCGGTTACAGCCTATCAGAACTAAAGGAGGGGTATTTAGGCCCAGTTCTCAGCCTGCTCAGTGCCCTGTCGTGGTTTCCCTTGTGGTTGTCTGAGAGCGCGTTCCTGTTTATAGTTTTCTACCTGGTTTTGACTTTGGCTTTGTTTATTGACTTCTCTATATTCTGGTATCCTGATTCCTGGCTTTCCTCATCGCTGTGTCCCTTTCTGTGTTCCCTGACCTCGGCTAGTATTTTTGACTATTCTTTGTACGTTAAATCCGGCCATTCTAAGGACCGGTAATACGTTACTTATTTGTCATTCGTGCTGTACAGTTCTACGTGCTGGATCAAACAGTAATCCTGACACCCACTTATAGAATTAGCTTGATAATTCCCTTCTCCGTTAGATGCTCACCCAGTCTCCGCTCCTTGAAAAAATCATTAGAAACCAACTTCTTCATAATAGCTCCTGACTGTTTCCTCTCTTCCAACTGTCATTAGTCTATTACTATCCTTACCTTTTGTGTCACTTTGCCCCACTCCCTCTAGCATGTAAGCTCATTGAGCAGGGCCCTCAACCCTCTGTTTCTGTGTGTTCCACTTCTCTGGTTACAACTACATGTTTGTTCGTCCACCCACTGTAAAGCGACTCGGAATTTGTTGGCGTTATAAAAATAATAACATAATAATAATAATAATAATAAGTAACGATAGACTGTGTGGTAAAAACCAACACCAGTCAGACGGTAGAGCGCTGAAGGGATGCTTATGAATAACTCACCTCCCCCCTCTCTTTTTAGGTGTATTAGAACCTAGAGGTAGGGAAAGTGGAACTACAATAGTAAAATACTGTAAGGTGATAATTAAAAAGTGTGAAGCTGTATAGAACCACTCACTTGGTGCTGAGCCTTAACAGGACAGGCTCAGATCACTTGATCAGATGTGTTTTGGTAGGTAACACAAACCAAACAATGGATGGAAACACTTCTGGGTCCTGATTCAGAGCCTCTATCTCTGGCTCTGAGTATAAAAGTATGGTTACCACTAGGGGGGTACCAAACCCTATAGATGAATTCAGGAACACCACTTACGTCCGAATGGAAAATAAAAGTAAAATTTATTTTACAATATAGAAATATAAAAACAAAAGTAGAATTGTAAAAAAGTAGAATCCTCCTGGACGTCCGAGACGCGTTTCGCTGGTCGGCTTCATCAATCGGTGTGTGTTCCTGTGTTCGTATTCTTCTTTTATACCCGGAGAGGGGATCTGTAATTGCGGATTGATCGCGGCTGTGTTCCGTTTTCATCACTTCCGCTTTCGTCATATTTTCGGTGCGGTCGCTTTTCCCATGTCCACATGTGAATGAATCAGTGGTCGCCATATTGGATAAGGGCAAGACAGTCTATATATACACATATAATATCGTTTCTCATGTCGGGAAACGATTAAAAATCGAAAATAAACCATAAAGATATGTGATTAATACCGAATAGGATAACAATAAAAACCACAATTTGAGTAGTTACAACACAATTATAATTTTATAATGTGATACCATTTAAAGAGGAAAAGCTCCTGTTCACATAAATGATCTCAAAAGATCTCAAAAGATATTGTAATTTATACTGTAACTTAATATATATCTAATTAAATTCCAATGAATAGGGTTAAGTTTAAGTTAATATTATTTATAGCAACATTCAGTTCTTTTAAAACCAATATATTCAATTAGATGGAATTAATGTTATTTAAATTATATATTTATTATCTTCATTAAACTAATGGGGGATATAAGAACCCTTTAACAAAAAATAAATAATTTTGCCAAAACTAATGAGATTATAACCCACCAAATGCAGTTGTTATTCTACAAATGCTCGCAGTTTAGGGAATAAGATCCATGAACTTGTGGCAATAATGGCAACTGATAATGTAGATTTAGTCGCTGTTACTGAGACATGGTGCAATGAGAAAAATGACTGGGACATAGCAATACCAGGGTACTCTTTATATAGGAAAGATAGGGAAGGCAAGAAAGGGGGAGGGGTGGCCTTGTATGTGAAGGATAGCATAAAATCTAGCCTAATAAAAGTTAGTGAGGCGAACATAGAGTCCGTTTGGGCTACATTAGAATTTGGTAATCACACAGTAACTCGTGTAGGTGTGATTTATAGGCCCCCAGGACAAATTGAAGAGTTAGATAATCTACTAGTTGAGGAAATAGCTAAAATGACAATGAAGGGGGAAGTTATCATCATGGGTGACTTTAATCTTCCTGATGTAAATTGGAAAACAAAATTAGCTACTTGTGCCAGGAGCACACATATTCTAAACTCCCTACTGGGATTGTCTCTAAAACAAGTTGTTGAGGAGCCAACTCGTAAAGAGGCCATACTAGATTTAGTGTTAACAAATGGAGATTTGGTATCAGATATTACTGTAGGTGAAAGTTTAGGATCCAGTGATCATCAGTCAGTGTGGTTTAATATAAGAACAGTGACTGAGTCACACCACACAAAAACAAAAGTTTTAGACTTTAGAAAAACAGACTTTTCTAAAATTAGAATATGGGTAGAGGAGTCATTATCAGACTGGAGCAATTTAAATGGAGTCCAAGAGAAATGGGATTATTTAAAAGTTGCACTATTGAAGGCAACAGAAAATTGCATTAGGCTTGTCAGTAAAAGCAAAAAATTCAAGAAACCACTGTGGTACTCCGCAGATGTGGCCAAAATAGTTAAAAACAAAAAGTTAGCATTTAGGAATTATAAAAAAAACCAGAGTGAGGAAGACAAAATGATCTATAAGATTAGGCAGAAAGAGGCTAAGCAAGTTATAAGAGCTTCCAAATCACACACAGAAGAGAAAATAGCACAGTCAGTAAAAAAGGGGGATAAAACATTTTTTAGATACTTAAATGAGAAAAGAAAAGTAAAACAAGGATTAGTTAGATTAAAAACAAAAGAAGGAAGGTATGTAGAAGAGGATAAAGGTCTAGCTGACTGCCTCAATGAATATTTTTGTTCTGTATTTACAGATGAAAATGAAGGAAAGGGACCTCAGTTGAGAAAAAGGATAAATGAGTCATTTATTACACGTGAGTTTACAGAGGAAGAGGTTCTATTTCAACTGTCAAAAGTAAAGACAAATAAGTCAATGGGACCTGATGGAATACACCCAAAGCTATTAAAAGAGCTTAGTGGTGTACTAGCAAAACCATTAACAGATTTATTTAACCAATCATTGTTAACAGGAGTAGTCTCAGAAGATTGGAAGTTAGCGAATGTTGTGCCCATTTACAAGAAATGTAATATGGAGGAGTCGGGCAACTATAGGCCAGTAAGCCTTACTTCAGTAGTGGGGAAAGTGATGGAAACTATGTTAAAGGATAGGATTGATGAACATCTAAAAACACATGGATTTCAAGACCAGAGACAAAATGGATTTACTTCAGGGAGATCATGCCAAACTAATCTTATTGATTTTTTTGATTGGGTAACTAAAATTAGAGATCAGGGTGGTGCAGTAAACATTGCTTACCTAGATTTCAGTAAGGCTTTTGACACTGTTGCACATAGAAGGCTTATCAATAAACTGCAATCTTTAAGTTTGGATTCCAATATTGTTGAATGGGTAAGGCAGTGGCTGAGTGACAGGCAACAGAGGGTTGTAGTCAATGGAATATATTCGAAGCTTGGACTTGTCACCAGTGGGGTACCTCAGGGATCTGTACTTGGACCCATTCTCTTTAATATTTTTATTAGTGATATTTCAGAAGGTCTTGATGGTAAGGTATGTCTTTTTGCTGATGATACTAAGATATGTAACAGGGTTGATGTTCCAGGAGGGATAAGCCAAATGACAAATGATTTAGATAAACTAGAAAAATGGTCAGAATTGTGGCAACTGACATTTAATGTGGATAAGTGCAAGATAATGCATCTTGGATGTAAAAACCCAAGGGCAGAGTACAGAATATTTGATAGAGTCCTAACCTCAACAATTGAGGAAAGGGATTTAGGGGGTGATTATTTCTGATGACTTAAAGGTAGGCAGACAATGTAATAGAGCAGCAGGAAATGCTAGCAGAATGCTTGGTTGTATAGGGAAAGGTATTAGCAGTAGAAAGAGGGAAGTGCTCATGCTATTGTACAGAACACTGGTGAGACCTCACTTGGAGTATTGTACACAGTACTGGAGACTGTATCTTCAGAAGGATAATGATACCTTAGAGAGGGTTCAGAGAAGGGCTACTAAACTGGTTCATGGATTGCGGGATAAAACTTACCAGGAAAGGTTAAAGGATCTTAACATGTATAGCTTGGAGGAAAGACGAGACAGGGGGGATATGATAGAAACATTTAAATATATAAAGGGAATCAACACAGTAAAGGAGGAGAAAAACTACCACAACAAGAGGACATAGTCTTAAATTAGAGGGACAAAGGTTTAAAAATAATATCAGGAAGTATTACTTCACTGAGAGGGTAGTGGATGCATGGAATAGCCTTCCAGCTGAAGTGGTAGAGGTTAACACAGTAAAGGAGTTTAAGCATGCGTGGGATAGGCATAAGGCTATCCTAACTATAAGATAAGACTAGGGACTAATGAAAGTATTTAGAAAATTGGGCAGACTAGATGGGCCGAATGGTTCTTATCCGCCGTCACATTCTATGTTTCTATGTTTCTATGTTTCTATTCTATATACATCAAAGGAATTATATATTTAAAGTGACAGAGATACAATTAGTCTAATTCAAATTTAAGACTCCCATGTCAAAGATAGATACACGAATGAGCCTATACATGTATACACATGTGTGCACAAATCTATGCACACATACCTACATACACGCATCATACCTAGTTATAATAAGGAAATGGTTCATTTATAGAAAGTGGCACAACTCAAAATCGCTGTTTAATCCGTGAGGTAACATGGTATTTAGAGTGAAAATCCACCTCATTTCCATTCGACCTATATGTTGTGTCAAATCTTCGCCCCTCCAGTTCGGAGTAATCTTTTGTATTCCCAAGAATTGAATGTTTGTGGGGTCTTTATTATGGGTTTTTAAGAAATGTAAGGAGAGGCTGTGTTTGTCAAATCCATTACGGATATTTCTGACATGCTCTTGGATGCGTATATAGAGGGGACGTATAGTGCGACCCACCTATGCAAGGCCGCAAGGGCACAGGATAATATATATTGTCTTTTACGAATGGCATGTAACTAATTCATTGAATTTTAAGGTTTGTTTAGGATTCTTAGGGTGAGGAAATGCTGTGATATGATGCAAGGGCACAGGATAATATATATTACCTTTTTTGAATGGCATGTAACTAATTCATTGATTTTGAAGGTTTGTTTAGGATTCTTAGGGTGTGGAAAAACTGTGATATGATGCAATTTTTTCAAACAAACAGATGTCAATAGCTATATACAAGAAAGTAGCTGCCACTTTTCACCTTGGCTCCTCAATGCTCCAAAGGCACAACTACTTAGAATTAAACGTAACTGCACAGATGAGGGTATATTTCAAAATCAAGCATCCACCATTATAAAAAAATTTAAGGAGAAGGGTTATAAAGATCAATTACTAAATGAGGCTTATGAAGAAATCAAAGCAAGAGATAGATCTTCTTTACTAAGGTATAAAGATACAGCTAAAAATACTAACATCAATGAGCCAACCCTTATATTTGACTTTAATTGTAAGAACAAACAAATCAAAAGAATCTTAAATAAGCATTGGCCTATCCTTAAAAATGACGACATATTGAACTCCATACTTCCAGAAAAACCTATCGTAATTTATTGAGGGGTTCCAAATCTTAATAGAACTTTAGTGCGTAACCACATAAGAAAAAAGGAAAGTATACATTTTCTAAATGACACTAAAGGTTTTTTCGGTTGTGGTAGCTGTATAGCTTGTAGGAATACTTATAACAAAAAGAGACATATCACAGCATTTCCACACCCTAAGAATCCTAAACAAACCTTCAAAATCAATGAATTAGTTACATGCCATTCGAAAAAGGTAATATATATTATCCTGTGCCCTTGCGGCCTTGCATATGTGGGTCGCACTATACGTCCCCTCTACATACGCATCCAAGAGCATGTCAGAAATATCCGTAATGGATTTGACAAACACAGCCTCTGCTTACATTTCTTAAAAACCCATAATAAAGACCCCACAAAAATTCAATTCTTGGGAATACAAAAGATTACTCTGAACTGGAGGGGCAAAGATTTGACACAACATATAGGTCGAATGGAAATGAGGTGGATTTTCACTCTAAATACCATGTTACCTCACGGATTAAACAGCGATTTTGAGTTGTGCCACTTTCTATAAATGAACCATTTCCTTATTATAACTAGGTATGATGCGTGTTTGTAGGTATGTGTGCATAGATTTGTGCACACATGTGTATACATGTATAGGCTCATTCGTGTATCTATCTTTGACATGGGAGTCTTAAATTTGAATTAGACTAATTGTATCTCTGTCACTTTAAATATATAATTCCTTTGATGTATATAGAATAACAACTGCATTTGGTGGATTATAATCTCATTAGTTTTGGCAAAATTATTTATTTTTTCTTAAAGGGTTCTTATCCCCCATTAGTTTTATGAAGATAATAAATATATCATTTAAATAACATTAATTCCATCTAATTGAATATATTGGTTTTAAAAGAACTGAATGTTGCTACAAATAATATTAACTTAAACTTAACCCTATTCATTGGAATTTAATTAGATATATATTAAGTTACAGTATAAATTACAATATCTTTTGAGATCATTTACGTGAACAGGAGCATTTCCTCTTTAAATGGTGCCACATTATAAAATTATAATTGTGTTGTAACTACTCAAATTGTGGTTTTTATTGTTATCCTATTCGGTATTAATCACATATTTTTATGGTTTATTTCCGATTTTTAATCGTTTTCCGACATGAGAAACGATATTATATGTGTATATATAGACTGTCTTGCCCTTATCCAATATGGCGACCAATGATTCATTCACATGTGGACATGGGAAAAGCGACCGCACCGAAAATATGACAAAAGCGGAAGTGATGAAAACGGAACACAGCCGTGATCAATCCGCAATTACAGATCCCCTCTCCGGGTATAAAAGAAGAATACGAACACAGGAACACACACCGATTGATGAAGCCTACCGGCGAAACGCGTCTCAGACGTCCAGGAGGATTCTACTATTTTACAATTCTACTTTTGTTTTTATATTTCTATATTGTAAAATAATTTTTACTTTTATTTTCCATCCGGACATAAGTGGTGTTCCTGAATTCATCTATAGGGTTTGGTACCCCCCTAGTGGTACCCATACTTTTATACTCAGAGCCAGAGATAGAGGCTCTGAATCAGGACCCAGAAGTGTTTCCATCCATTGTTTGATTTGTGTTACCTACCAAAACACATCTGATCAAGTGATCTGAGCCTGTCCTGTTAAGGCTCAGCACCAAGTGAGTGGTTCTATACACCTTCACACTTTTTAATTATCACCTTACAGTATTTCACTATTGTAGTTCCATTTTCTCTACCTCTAGGTTCTAATACACCTAAAAAGAGAGGGGGGAGGTAAGTTATTCATAAGCATCCCTTCAGCGCTCTACCTTCTGACTGGTGTTGGTTTTTACCACACAGTCTATCGTTACACTTTGTATTTTTGTGCTAAGCAGTGGAAGAATTGCACATTGGTGGTAGCAGCTCACATTGATTTAAAATTTTCTTTAAACGCCTGAGACCACAATCACCTTATACCAATAATAATAATATGTTCAGCAACTTTCCCGGCAGCAGAGTGTTCATTATTATTATTATTTATAAAGTGCCAACAAGTTCTGTAGCGCTGTAAAAAGGGTGGCCTAACAGATAAGTATGTAACCAGACGAGCTGGACACACAGGAACAGAGGGATTGAAGGCCCTGCTCAACAAGCTTACATGCTAGAGGGAGTAGGGTATAGTGACACAAAAGGTAAGTGTAGGATAGAAAAGAAGGTTGCTAGGATAGTTTTCATTGAGGGGTTAGTGTCTTGTTTTGATTAGAATTTCAGGAGAGCAATTAGGGTGCGGGGAGAGAAAGCTGATTGCAGTTTAATTGATATTTCTCCAGGGCTGCACCTTTTCTGTGGAACTCCCTTCCCTTCTCCGTAAGACTTTCACCCAGTCTCCACTCATTCAAAAAATCATTGAAAACTCACTTTTTCAAAAAAGCATATCAATTAAATTGTTAGCAGATGTGACGAAGTGCCCTTCGCCACTTGTGCCTGGAGAGGACTGCTTGCCCGCCTCTTGCCCTGTGACTATGGCCCCTGGAATGTATTGCCCTTTAAAGACATGATTTGGGCATAATGGATTTGTGTTGTGCTGCTGCTGGCCCTTTAAGAACCATCTGGGGACATACTGTGGAGTTACTGGGTGGCCACCATTTCCTGTATCAGAAGCACATGGTGAGAACAATGGATGGCGGCCATTTTAACTCACAGACACTGTTTGGACTTTTCAACACGGTGCCATCTCGCCAGTATTTGGTGCACAGAGACATCGTGCAGTGGTTTTGGACTATACAGCAGGGGACACATTATAAAGTGATTGTTTTTCATTTAGCCTGTATATGTTCTGCAGAATCTGCATTAAACTGTATTTTCCAAAGTACTGAACGGATCTGGGTGAATTTTGGATATGTGGTTCACCCAGATCCCCCGGTTCCAAGGATATACTTTTTATGGGGTTATTGCATGTTTTGGGGTCCCTGTGTGTTTTATGAAACTGTATTATTTCTGGCCAGCAGATAATTGAGCTTTGTGTATTGTAGAAACTCAATTATCTAGCCTGGCCCAGAGGAGGAGTTTTGTGTTGCATAAATTGTGAGTTCTGTGTGCCAGTAAATCAGTCTTGTTCCAGCATTAAGCCTTGGCTCATGTTTGGGGGAAGGGATACCTACACTCTGGGGATTACTATAATCACTTACTCCCCAGAGGAAGCTCTTGCAATAGCTTGATTTGTTCCTGTTCCTGCTCTCTGGAGAAAGAGAGGTTCACCCACTGGAAGCTGGATCCTGGCCTTGGGTCCAGGGTGGGTGGAAACAGCAGAGACCCCGGCGCAGTTGCATCGCTGGAAGTGGGGTCTGCAGTGCTGATGGTGTCGGTTGGAGTGCTTGGAGTCCTCAGCGAGCACTAGGAGCATCGATTGGCGGAGGTGGGGGATAAAAATCTGCTGTGACGGAACGCTGGCACTCCGACTGAGTACAGTCGGAGTGCCAGCGTTCCGTCACAGCAGATTTTTATCCCCCACCCCCATGACTCTCCTGCAGCTGTCAAAATTACATACTAAGCCCTCAATTAATACTTTTCTAACAACCTACTTTTTACCCCTACTTTTACCCTTTGTGTCACTATACCCCACTCCCTCTAGAATGTAAGCTCATTGAACAGAGCCCTCCACCTTTCCGTTCCTGTAAGTCCAGTTGTCTGGTTACAATTAAATGTCTGTTAATCCACACATTGTACAGTGCTACGGAATCTGATGGTGTTATATAAATAATAAAATAATAATAAAACTAATAAAATGCTTTCCTAAACAAGTAGGTTTTCAAAGATTTTTTGAAGGAGTGGATATTGGGTGAAAGTCTAACAGGGAGGGGTGAGGGATATACCATAGGAATGGTGCAGCCCTAGAGAAATCTTTAAGGTGAGTATCTGACGCAGGAGTATGACCAGAGGTTAGATGTAGGTCTCCAGCAGAGTGTAGGGGCCTATTTGTGTGTTAGTTAGTGTAGAGAATTGTAACCAAGTATCAAGTTCATAAGACCTAAACGAACAAAAGGAAACTACAATAGTGTTCTCTGTTTTAGATAGACCAGAAGAGGGTATAAACGTAATATACTTACATTTATTATAGAAGGCAGACTGCTCTATGGATATGATCCCCACCTGGGATTCTTTGATGAGATCCTCAATGGAGTAGTACACAGGATGCAAGGCAGTATAGAAGTTAAAAATAAGATAAATATAAAATAAAACACGTATATGGAATACTCACACTAGTAAGTTAGCCAATATTCCTTTATTAAAGCAAAGTAAAGCAATCCACGATGCGTTTTGCCTCACAGGGCTTTCTCAAATGGAAAACGAACAATCATAGCCTAGCAAACAAGTATGCATA
>OW240914.1:15278027-15296267 GCA_933207985.1 Pelobates cultripes | reverse complement strand
AACCTTCTCATCATCGTGTTGGTGTCATTGAACAGACATCTTCATGTCCCAATGTATTTCTTTCTTACACAAATTTCCACATCAGATATTTTGTTGATCACAGATATTGTACCTGAAATGCTTTCTATCGTTATTGATGAAAACAGCAAGTTAGCCCTTAAAACCTGTATAACACAGTTTTATTTCTTTGGCGTCTTTGAAACAGCAGAGTGTTTTCTTTTAACAGCAATGTCTTATGACAGATATTTGGCCATCTGTGACCCACTGAAATATAACTCTATAATGGACCACAAGTTTTGTATTGAATTAATAGTTATATGTTGGCTTTTTAGTATTTCCATAATGCTAATTACTACTATATCAATAGCTCAGTTGGCATTCTGTGAGCCAGGTATAATTGATCATTTCTTCTGTGATATTTTTCCACTGTTGGACATTTCTTGTTCTGACACCATATTTGTACAAATTGAAGCTTTCTTCTTATGTGTTCCCATACTGATTATCCCATTTTTAATTGTCTTGCTATCATATGTGTATATTGTCCTCGCCATCATAAGAATTTCTACCACTACTGGAAGACAAAAAGCCTTCTCCACCTGTAGCTCCCATTTGACTGTAGTTTCTTTATATTATGGAACTCTCATTAGCATTTACACGGTTCCACCTAAAGGAAAATCTCTGTCTGTTGCCAAAGTCATGTCTTTATTTTATACTGTGTTCACTCCAATGCTCAATCCAATAATATACAGCCTGCGGAATACAAATATCAAAGATGCTCTAAAGAAAATCAATACAAAATATTTATAGGAGAAATGTATGTAAAAGAAGCCAATAGTACCAGAAAATGACATGCTTTTATTAAAAAGTTAAAATAATCTTTATTAACTCTTTCTCTCTCAACTCATCACTCAGTAATTTTGACTTACTCCAACTCCTCTGGAGGAATGTATCTTCTCGTGCCACTCTGAATCACCAAAAAGAGACAGCACTTTAGTCCACCTGCACTGCTCTCTTCCTCCGTGGTACAATAGTATTGTGATGAATTGCACAATAAATATCTTGCACACAAGCAACTCTACACTTCATAATATGGATGCAAGGTTTTGACCAAGGCAATTGCATTATACATCAAATGCACTTGGTAGCTGCACCACAAATCCATAAGGGATTACAGAAAACAAGATGCAACACATACATCACATATGTCTTCTACTAATAGACAGAAAGTGACAGAGGATAGAAAATAATGGTCTCTACTAGAAATCGCTTTCAGATATCGGAAAGGAAAGATGCCTCCCCCCCATTCCTACCCTTCTTTTTTCCACAAAAGTCCAGTTCAAACAAGGTTCAAACGACTCCAAGAACAACAAGAATAGGACACTCTGGCCAAAAAAAAAGTTTTTTATGATAAAAAGGAAGTTGCACAGATAGACACCACCACCACATATGTACACAGTAATTTAAAACAAAAAGAAAAACATTTCCTGAAAAATATTATTTCTAACAAAATCAAAACATTTGAAATGATGGTTATGAAAGAAGTAAATAAAATGAAGAATACTAATATGTATCAGAAAAATCTTTCACAGGTAGAAACAAAAGCTCTGAGGAACTTACAAAAAAAGGAAGACATTGTAATCAAACCAGCAGATAAAGGGGGAGGATTTGTAGTCTTATCGAAGGAAAACTATGTAAATGAAGCCAAAAGACTTTTACTAGATAAATAAGAAAAATAAAATCCAACCACAGTCAAGTAATTAGAGTGAAATTTGAAAAATCTATTAATGAAGGCTTAGAATTGAATATTTTAACAGAAACTGAAGCTAAATATATATATATATATATATATATATACACACACACACACATATATATATATATATATATATATATATTTTTTTTTTTTTTTTTAAACCTCCAAATTCCTGTTTTTTACTATCTGCCAAAAATGCATAAACATCTAACTAATCCTTCAGGGAGACAAATTATTTCTGGAGTAGACAGCATTTCATCAAGCGTATACGAATATATCGATATATTACTTCAACCAATAGTAATAGAGAATGCCTCTTACATGAAGGATACAATCCACATGTTGAAAATACTTGGCGACATCAAATGGGAAGAAGATTACATACTTGTTACATGTGATGTAAGTTCCCTCTACAGTATTATCCCACACAACAAGGGAATTGAGGCAGTGGAATATTGTTTAAATAAATCTAATTTTAAAAAAGAACAAATCAATTTTATCATTGGAGGTACATTTTTAATTCTCACCATCATTTTTTTCTGGTTTAAGGATATTTTTTTTTCTTCAAATTAATGGAACGTAGATGGGAACCAAGTTCGCACCCAGTTAAGCAAATTTATTTATGGCGTACTGGAAAGAAAGGTTCATCCTTCAAAACACTTCTTATGTGAACTTGGTGGCCTATCGCCGTTTCATTGATGACATATTTTTTATTTGGAAAGGAGATGAAGCAAGCCTTACATATTTTTTAAATGATCTAAATACTAATAACTGGGCATGATTTTAACTTCTATACAGAGTAAAGAACAGATCAAGTTTTTGGATCTTACTATTTTTAGAGAAGATGGAAAAATACACACATATTATTTTTTTAAAAGGAGTTGATTCAAATAGTTACATAGACCTCAAAAGTTGCTGCTATACTCCATGGATTACTAATGTACCGAGAAGTCACTTTATAGGAAAAAATTTAATGAATAAATAAAATAAAAGTCCCATTTATTTGTGATTTCTCCGCCAGTAGTAAAAAAGTGCAACATGCCAATAAAAAACATTGGCACCTACTACACAATGAGCCCATTCTGGAAAAAAATATACTACCCCAAAACCCAGAATTGTACACAGGGGATGTACAAATATAGAGAGCAAATTAGTAAGTAGTAATTTTAAAGATCCACAAAAGGCAAATATTTTTTTTTTTTTTTTAAATAGCAACAAAGGATTTTATGGATGTGGAAGTTGTCTAGCATGTAGAGAAAGCAACAGAAAAATGAGAAATGTGCAAAATATTAATTAATTTACAAAGAAAGATTTTATAATGAGAGATCATTTAACTTGCTTTTCCAAAAATATTATCTATATGCTAAAATGTCCTTGTGACATGCTATGTATTGGGAGAACAATTAGGTGTGTACACATCACAATATCAGAAGACGTCAGGAACATTTAAAAAGGTGTAGAGACGCATAGCGTATCCCAACATTTTAAGAATTACGACAATCAAAATCCAAAAGACCTAATTTTTTTGTGCACTTAAATCAGTCAAAAGAAACTAGAGAAAGGAGATTTTACAAAAAAAATCGGCATGGAAGAAATTACATTTGTTTTTAATTCTAATACATTAGCCCCCCGTGGTTGAAATTTAGAGTTTGAAACGTGTCATTTTGTAACTTAAAAAAAAAAAAATAACAATTCTTATTTTAGATCGCCAAATTTTGTTTTTTTTTGTATATCTTATTTATAGTTTTAAAATATATACTAATCCATACTATCACCAATTTTTCCTCCATTTTCATTTTGGAAGAATAATTTTATAGTGAAATTTTATAGCGGTGTGGAGTTTACATTTTATTATAAAATATGCAACTTAAGATAAAATATGAAGAACCCTTTGACAGCATTTTTTAATTTGTATATGTATATTTTGAATTATAAGGTAAATGGTACATTTATATTTTTAATTGCACTTATGTTTATGTTTGATTTTGTAGCTAAATATACTACATTAAAGTTTCCTGCAAGAATAATCAATGATTGATGGAATTATCCGCTCAAAAATGCGGAAGTGGAATTGAAGTGTATAAAAGACGGAACTGGTTTCTACATAGCAATCACCAACTAAGGAAGCCAGCTGATGGCGAAATGCGTTTTGGACTAAGGCTATATTATTGCTTAAGTATTTTTGATCACTAGATCCTATTCTATTTGTTTTGTGTTAAATAAATGTATTCATTCTTCAACATCATTGAAGTCTATCCCGGCTGATCAACATTTGGGTTTGAAAAACATGGAAGAGGGCTGTGGATCTCCCTTAAGGAACCAAGGGTGCTATACACCAGAGCCAGGTTACTTATTATCTCTTTCCTTGTGAGTAGTGATGTCGCGAACACAAAATTTTCGGTTCGCGAACGGCGAACGCAAACTTCCGCAAATGTTCGCGAACCGGGCAAACCGCCATAGACTTCAATGGGCAGGCGAATTTTAAAACACACAGGGACTCTTTCTGGTCACAATAGTGATGGAAAAGTTGTTTCAAGGGGACTAACACCTGGACTGTGGCATGCCGGAGGGGGATCCATGGCAAAACTCCCATGGAAAATTACACAGTTGATGCAGAGTCTGCTCTTAAATCCATAAAGGGCATAAATCACCTAACATTCCTAAATCACAATGGATATTGATTGACACCTGACATATGACATATTGACACCTTGACATATGGATTGACACCTGTCCTCAGAGACCCTGATACACACTGACACAGAGCAGAATAGGGACTGTTCCCCCTACATAGGGTCACTTGGCAGATATGGATTGACACCTATCCTAAGGATCCCTGATAAACACTGACACAGAGCAGAATAGGGACTGTTCCCCCTACATAGGGTCACTTGGCAGATATGGATTGACACCTATCCTAAGGATCCCTGATAAACACTGACACAGAGCAGAATAGGGACTGTTCCCCCTACATAGGGTCACTTGGCAGATATGGATTGACACCTGTCCTCAGAGATCCATGATACACACTGACACAGAGCAGAATAGAGACTGTTCCCCCTACATAGGGTCACTTGGCAGATATGGATTGACACCTGTCCTCAGGATCCCTGATACACACTGACACAGAGCAGAATAGGGAATGTTCCCCCTACATAGGGTCACTTGGCAGATATGGATTGACACCTATCCTCAGGATCCCTGATACACACTGACACAGAGCAGAATAGGGACTGTTTACCCTACATAGGGTCACTTGGCAGATATGGATTGACACCTATCCTCAGGATCCCTGATACACACTGACACAGAGCAGAATAGGGACTGTTCCCCCTACATAGGGTCATTTGGCAGATATGGATTGACACCTACCCTCAGGATCCCTGATACACACTGACACAGAGCAGAATAGGGACTGTTCCCCCTACATATGGTCACTTGGCAGATATGGATTGACACCTGTCCTCAGAGATCCCTGATACACTCTGACACAGAGCAGAATAGGGACTGTTCCCCCTACATAGGGTCACTTGGCAGATATGGATTGACACCTATCCTCAGGATCCCTGATACACACTGACACAGAGCAGAATAGGGAATATTCACTAAATGCCAAACATTGTTATACAGGGGAATATTCAGTAAATAAGGATAAGGGGGGACCTACTGTCCTCCCCCCTGCCCCCACCCGTGAGCGGTGGGTGGGGGCCATAAAAATAATGAGGGGGGGACCTACTGTATGATGTTGTATCGATCAGGTAGTGTAAGGGTTATGCCCGCTTCACAGTGACAGACCAAACTCCCCGTTTAACGCACCGCAAACAACCACAAACAGTCCATTTGCACAACCGCAAACTCCCCATTTGCACAAGGTTGGATACCAAGCTAGCCATGTCCCATTCCTTGTCCTCACTGATGTCATTGAAGGTCTCTTCCTCCACCCAGCCACGTACAACACCAAGGGTCCCCAAAAGGTGACAACAAGCCCCCTGGGATGCCTGCTGTGTTTGGTCTTCCACCTCCTCAAAGCCACCTTCCTCCTCTGACTCCTCTTCTTCAGACTCCTCTCTCTGCGTTGCCTCTCTCTGCATTATTATAAGGTGTGTTAAGTAGTACTATTCCTATCAGTTTAATCCCTGTTATGTCCCCTATCAGGGGACGTGTATATGGCATCGATTTTAGGAACCGGGAGATGGAAAAAGATGCTTGGTCAGTCCTCCTACTTCAAATTTGGGGCACTGCGCGTGCAATCTAATGTGCCACCAGATAGGAGTGGTGTGTTAAGTAGTACTATTCTTATCACTTTAATCCCTGTTACGTCCCCTATCAGGGGACGTGTATATGGCATCGATTTTAGGAACTGGGAGATGGAAAAAAATGCTTGGTCGGTCCTCTTTCTTCAAATTTGGGGCAATGCACGTGCAATTTAATGTGCCACCAGATAGGAGTGGTGTGTTAAGTAGTACTATTCTTATCAGTTTAATCCCAATGTCACGACTACTAGTGTGGTCCAGCATGCAGAAACTATGTAAACATATACATAGGCAAGAAAAGGAAAATAAAAGGACAGAGCGTAAACCGGACCTTAGAATGGCTGGACTAATATGCTAGAGACAGAGAATGGTCAAAGGGAAAGCCGAGGTCAAGGAAGCCAGAAAATACACAATACCGTTTACACAAGCCAAGTCAGGGAAACCAGAATTCAGAATAACCAGGAAAAAGCCAAGATCAGGATACCAGGAAATCAGATTCACAATGATAAAGCACTCTCAGGAAACCAGGAACAGGAAACCACGACAGGGCAAGGTACTGGGGTGAGCTAGGGATTTAAATATCACACGGCGGGCCGGCAGCCGCGACACCCTGTTACGTCCCCCTCATCAGGCCTTTTTTAGTCTAATGTATCGCCCACTGTCAGTCCCGTCGAGATCCATCCCTCATTCATCTTAATAAAGGTGAGGTAATCTAGACTTTTTTGACCTAGGTGACTTCTCTTCTCAGTGACAATACCTCCTGCTGCACTGAAGGTCCTTTCTGACAGGACACTTGAAGCGGGGCAGGCCAGAAGTTCTATCGCAAATTGGGGTAGCTCAGGCCACAGGTCAAGCCTACACACCCAGTAGTCAAGGGGTTCAACGCTCTTCAGAGTGTCGATATCTGCAGTTAAGGCAAGGTAGTCTGCTACCTGTCGGTCGAGTCGTTCTCTGAGGGTGGATCTCGAAGGGCTGTGGCGATGCGTAGGACTTAAAAAGCTCTGCATGTCCTCCATCAACAACATGTCTGTAAAGCGTCCTGTGCTTGCCGGCGTGGTCGTGGGAGGAGGAGGATTACTTTCACCTCTTCCCCTGTTAGATTCCCGTTGTGCTGTGACATCACCCTTATACGCTGTGTAAAGCATACTTTTTAATTTATTTTGCAAATGCTGCATCCTTTCCGACTTGTTGTAATTTGGTAACATTTCAGCCACTTTCTGCTTATACCGGGGGTCTAGTAGCGTGGACACCCAGTACAGGTCGCTCTCCTTCAGCCTTTTTATACGAGGGTCCCTCAACAGGCACGACAGCATGAAAGACCCCATTTGCACAAGGTTGGATGCCGAGCTACTCATTTCCCGTTCCTCCTCCTCAGTGATCTCAATGAAGGTATGTTCTTCCCCCCAGCCACGTACAAGACCACGGGTACCAGATAGGTGACAACCAGGGCCGGACTGGCCCACCGGGATACCGGGAAATTTCCCGGTGGGCCGCGGCACCTGGGGGCTGCAGAGGTGTGTGCCACCGGGTGGCCGGTCCGGTGGCACACTCAGAGGGGGCCGGCCGCATTCCACGCTGGTGCCGCCGGTCCAGGTGGCAGCCTCGCCGATCCGGCGGCACTTCTAACGCTGAGGACGGAGGAGCATGAAGGAGGAGGGAGGAGCCTGTCTCTGTACCATGCTCCCTCGCGGTTCCTGTGCTGGGAATTGTGGGAACCGCGAGGGAGCATGGTACAGAGACATGCTCCTCCCTCCTCCTTCATGCTCCTCCGTCCTCAGCATTAGAAGTGCCGCCGG
This sequence comes from Pelobates cultripes, assembly GCA_933207985.1. Taxonomy (NCBI): domain Eukaryota; kingdom Metazoa; phylum Chordata; class Amphibia; order Anura; family Pelobatidae; genus Pelobates; species Pelobates cultripes. Next base: position 15,288,465 of record OW240914.1, on the reverse strand, counting down.
ACCGGCGATGCTGCCACCCGGTCCGGCGGCACCAGCGTGGAACGCGGCCGGCCCCCTCAGACTACTCTCAGGTAAATGGAGGGGATGGGAGGGAGGGGTGTAGTAATATAGAGACACGGGGGGGTAATATAGAGACACAGAGGGGGGGGCAATATAGACACAGAGGTGGGGGGGGTTAATTATAGACACAGAGTGGGGGTGGATATAGAGACACAGAGGTAATATAGAGACACAAGGGGGTGTAATATACACAGGAAGGGGTGTGTAATATAGGAGACAGAGGGGGTAATATAGAGACACAGAGGGGTAATATAGAGACACAGAGGGGGTGTGTACATAGAGACACATGGGGGTAATATAGAGACAACAGGTAATATAGAGACACAAGCAAAGGTTTGGCAGGAGACACGGGGTAATATAGTGACACACAGAGGGGGGTAAATATAGAGACACAGAGGGGGGTAATATAGAGAGACAATAAGGGGGGTAATATAGGAGACACAGAGGGGGTGTAGGCTGTAGAGACAATAGAGGGGGGGTGTAATGTAGAGACACACAAGGGGGGGTGTAATATAGAGACACAAGGGGGTGTAGGCTATAGGAGACACAGAGAGGGGGGGTAATGTAGAGACACAGAGGGGTGTACTTATAGAGACACAAGGGAGGTACATAGAGACACAAGGGGGGGTGTACATAGGAGACACAAGGGGGGTAATATAGAGACACAGAGGGGGGTAATATGAGACACAGAGGGGGGTAATATAGAGACACAAGGGGGGGTGTAATATAGAGACACAAGGGGGGGTAATATAGAGACACAAGGGGAGGGGGGAAAATAAAACAGAGATAGGGAAGAAAGAGACAGTGGGAGAATAGAGAGAGGCAGAGGGGGAGGGAGAGTGAGACACAAGGGGAGAAATAGGGGGATAGAGAGATGCTAGAGAGGGAGAGAGAGACAGGGAGAAGGGGGAAAAAGAGACAGAGGGGAAGAGAGAGATACACAAGTGTAATGGTATTTATTAATTAATGACTTTTTGTCATAAAAAAGCATAATGAGCTTAATGCTTTAGAGGCACCACTTGGGGTCAGTGTGCTAACTCATGTGCTTCTGGCAGTGACATCACAGGCCAGCCTACTTACTGGATAAAACCAAATAGTGGAAGGATTTTGAGTCTCCTTTTTCCTTTGCTTGCATTGATTGAACATGTAGCTGTGTGTATAGCTCCAGCCAAACAGGCTGGAGCCGTGTAATGAATCCATTGTAACAGCTAGCCACTGTTATAGCCTTTTGTAAGTAATGTTGTAGTTTTGTATTGTGTAATTATTGTGGTAAATTGACATTCTGCTAGCATTTGTTTAATTGTTATTATAATTATATTAAATATACATTTAATACTACAATGTTTTGTGTATTTCCTATTATATATTCGACCATAATACCGAACTCTATTAATGTTGTTATTTGTTGCTTAATTATTATATATTAATTATTAAATTGATATTCATATTTAAGTCACGACTGTAACACTTGGCGACGAAGATGGGATTATGCTTGAATATTGGGGAAAATATAAATGTTATGCATTTTGCTTAAATCATACTGTAAATTGTCTGTCTGTATACAAATGAATAAATGAATGATGATTTGGTTTTAATGGAATGAATGCAGATAGCAGATAGGGATTAGATATTTGTTTTTTAAGGTATCTCTTGTTGTAAGAACATAGTGATGAATTATTGTGTTGCTTGTTACGTTTTACCAACCTTTGGTCATTTTTATATATAAAACAAAAAACAATTTTACTTTTTGTCTGACCATGTGGATTTTAATCCACCATTGACCACATGGTGTGAATGAGTTGAGGCCTAGTTTCATTGTTTGCTACCATTTGCATAGGAAAAGACTTTTCACTAAACTAGTTCACCAGGTTTTATTGCTAAATTTGACCCTGTTTGTGTACTAATTTACATTTGTTTGGTATTCATGGATTTGTCTAGTTGAAAAGAGATTTGGACAAAATGTATTAAATTAGTAGTTAAGAAAAAGATACGTTTAGTAAAGCAGATTCAGTGAATAATAGATTTATGTGTGCGTATACACAGAATATTAGTATAAATATATATGATTTTGACTCATGAAGGAGAGACCACCTTTTTAACAGCTGTGTGACCATGCTTTTCAGCTACAGCTGGGGGAGAATTTGTCCTTGTTGGGGGTGGGTAGTCTTGCCTGTATGAGAAAAAATAAACTGCATTGTTTTGTAAATGTAATTGCCTAAGCTAATCAATTTGTGGAGTGTTTTTCAGCTTTATTATCCAGGACTAAGGAATTACTGGACATATGCAGGAACTGGTAACAAATGAACTGAAAAAATGGTAAAATAATTCCTTTGTCCTATTTAGTCTGAATATTTTAACAAGTTAGCATTTTTAACAAAGTAAGTGTAGGGGCTCAGATTAAGATTTATATTATTTTAGAAGCCATCTATAACTGATTTTAATATTTCCATGCTTTGAATTAGGGTGTATCTGCCTAGCGGGTGAACCTCCATAACGTGGGCTGTGATTTTAGTTACAGTAGCGGGTGGGGAACCTGAGCTAGGGGGTATTTAAACGTGTCCGGATAAGGGGGAGCATACCCAATAGTTGTTGTGCAGTTCTATCCTGTATTATTATTTGAAACCCTGTATTACTTATAAGTAGCGTTTTGTAACTTATTTGTAATTGTTTATATATATTGCTCTGGGAAAGGGATAGGCAAAATCTCTGAGAGACCAGGAAATATATTTTAAAAAAAGGGCGTATTACACTAGTGGTAGGGTGGCCTATCATGACCATAGAGACCCTTGGTGACTAGTTTTTGTTGTATATTGCCCTGGGAAGGGGATACGCTATTTAATAGAAATTCCTGAGAGACCAGGAAATATACAATAAGTGATACGTGAGTGTACTGGTTAAATTGCAGACATATTGGCCCAGAACCTTTAATCGAGCCGGAAAAGAGGCTGCTGTATGTTTGCTCCTCTATAATTTTGCGGGGGCGGTCACCCCCATGCGGAAAGCCACTGCCATCACAGGGTGGTTAGTTGTGCAGGCCCTTAGCCGCGAGGTGCAAGCATGTCCGTGGAAAGGCTAGAAATTGCCAATTTGCCAATTTCGTGTGGAGAGGGAAAAAGCCCAGAATCAAGATCAACACTATGTGCTCTAATACAGAAAGAGGGGGACTAGGCTTTCCAGATATTGAAAAATTTTATGAAGCCGGAATAACTTATCATATTGTAATGTTACAAAGGGAGATATATCAAAAAGAGGCATGGGGGAGGATAGAAACAGCTCTATGCCAATCAAAAAATTTATCTAATATTATATGGAACAACAAAAGTTATGATTACTCACTATCATTTATACTGGATCAAATTATCCCTATATGGGAAAGAATAAAGATGAAAGCAGATATTAAGAATAAGCTCTTGGGTTTTCAAAATATAGAGAGTCTGGAAATAGATATAACAAATATTTCCTTAAAAGTATGGAGAGAGGCAAATATCAGAAAGATTGAAGATTTAATGTTAAATGGTGAGCTAAAGACTTTCGATATATTGATAAGGACATTTTCTCTCCCAAATAGAGAGGCATTTTCTTATTTAAGAGTTAGGAATTATCTGAAGTCTAAAACCTTTGTAAATAGTGGGGAAATATATAATGCGTTAAAAATAATCTTCTCAAAAAAAGAGTCAAAAAACCTTTTTGCTATCTGTACAAAATTCTTTGATATAATAAAAATAGAGAATTGCCCAACGGCAATAAAAAGTTGGGAAAAAGTTCTGAAGTTCCCCATAGACTCAGAAGAATGGTATGCTGCTATAAGGAAAACAAATAAATATGTGCATAGTCTCTCCCTGATTGAAACGCATTAAAGTGATAAATAATTGGTATTTAGTCCCCTCAAAAATATCAAGAATGTTTAATGATAACAATGACCTGTGCTGGAGATGTGGAGAAGAGAAAGGAGACTACCTCCATATATGGTGGAGCTGTAAGAGAGTAATTCCCTTATGGTCTATGGCCAATTTATTATTACATAGGTTAAATGGTATAGGAATAAAAATGACACCAGAGGCGATGTTATTACATATAAGGTGGCCTGCCCTAAGCAGAACGAATCAAATTTTGACAATACATTGTTTAATAGCATCAAAAATTATTATTGCCAGAAATTGGAAAAAGACGCAACCATTCCTGAAGAAGCAACTTATTCAACAATTAAAATATCAGATTCATATGGAATTAGGGATGAATAAAATTAAAAATCAATATAGAGAGTATAGTATGTGGGAAAATTGGCTAATTAAATTGGAGAAACAAGAGAGCGAACTGATTCCTTAGAAGGATAAATTTAAATAGAATGTTATAGTAGATATTTCCTATTGATAATATATAATCTGACTCACTAAGCTGTAAGGTTAGGTGTGAATGTTTGTATGAATGTGGTTAGGTTGCTTTTTCTTTTTTTTCTTTTTTTTTCCTTCTCTCTCTTTGTTGTATCCTTTTTCATTCTCCCTTTATTGTTCTAAAAATGAGGTACCATCACTTTGGTCATCTTAACATGTCTCAGTAGAACACAATATATAAAGAGTAAGGATAGCTGATAGTTGATGGTTCTAAGTGGGGGAGGGATGGAGGGATCGGGAAGGGGTTAATACGTATTTATGATGACTTATATACCCACTCATATATGATGATATATCTGAAATATATAAAGAAGTGGGTATTGTCTGAAATATAATGAAAAAAAAAAAATAAAAAAAAAAAAAGGCTAGAAATTAATAGGGAGTCACTCATAGCTGTCAGAAGTGTTGAACTTTGAGACATATTGACCTATATCCTTTCAGAGGCGGAAGAGGTGTTGTGGTTCACTCCTCTATAATTTAACCAAAGGGTGGAAAGTTATTAAACATGTTTAAGTTGGCTAGAAATTTGTTACTCATAAGTCCATTTGAAATCCTGTATTGCTTAAAAGTTTGTGTCAGTTTTATATTGCCCTGGGAAGGGGATTAGCTATTGTATATCCCTGAGAGACCAGGAAATATAAAATAAGTAATACGTGGGTTTATTGTGGATCTGCCTAGCGGGTGAACTGCCATAACGTGGGCTGTAAACTTAGTTACAGTAGCGGGTGGGGAACTTAGGCTAGGGGGTACTGAGCATATCTTCCTAGCGGGTGAACTGCCATAACGTGGGTTGTAAACTTAGTTACAGTAGCGGGTGGGGAACTTAGGCTAGGGGGTACTGCATATCTGCCTAGCGGGTGAACTGCCATAACGTGGGCTGTAAACTTAGTTACAGTAGCGGGTGGGGAACTTAAACTAGGGGGTGCTGAGCCTATCTGCCTAGCGGGTGAACTGCCATAACGTGGGCTGTAAACTTAGTTACAGTAGCGGGTGGGGAATTTAGGCTAGGGGGTACTGAGTATTGGACTTTTAGTGTTGTGTACTCCTGAATTGCAAGGAAGATGCAGAATTCAGCTATTAGCTGATTGTTTATTTTAAGAGCCGAGTAGAAAATTAAGAAAGTTACCTTGTTGAACAAATTGTTTATAAAATGAAAAGCTGAAGGAATGTGTTTACATGTCTGTGTGTGTATATATATATATTCTAAGTAAAATATTTGCAGTATACGCTATAAGTGACTAGGAAAGTAATCCTGATTAGTGATGTCGCGAATCCGAAATTTTCGGTTCGCGAACGGCGAACGCGAACTTCCGCAAATGTTCGCGAACCGGCGAACCGCCCGAAACGCCATTGACTTCAATGGGGAGGCGAATTTTAAAACACACAGGGACTCTTTCTGGCCACAATAGGGATGGAAAAGTTGTTTCAAGGGGACTAACACCTGGACTGTGGCATGCCGGAGGGGGATCCATGGCAAAACTCCCATGGAAAATTACACAGTTGATACAGAGTCTGGTTTTAATCCATAAAGGGCAGAAATCACCTAACATTCCTAAATCACAATCAATATGGATTGACACCTGACATATGACATATTGACACCTTGACATATGGATTGACACCTGTCCTCAGAGCCCCTGATGCACACGGACACAGAGCAGAATAGAGACTGGTCCCCCTACATAGGGTCACTTGGCAGATATGGATTGACACCTGTCCTAAGGATCCCTGATACACACTGACACAGAGCAGAATAGGGACTGTTCCCCCTACATCGGGTCACTTGGCAGATATGGATTGACACCTGTCCTAAGGTTCCCTGGTACACACTGACACAGAGCAGAATAGGGACTGGTCCCCCTACATCGGGTCACTTGGCAGATATGGATTGACACCTTGTTACAAACTGCTATTTGTAACGGGCCCTTTAAATGGCAAATTGCCCTGCTTCCCTGGGTTGTGGAGAAGCCTATTTGCCAGCCTCCTCCCGCATGACTATGGCCCCTGGGAGATTGTGAAAATGTATGCACTTTTATTTGGTGTGTATGGCCCTTTAAGACTGTCGGTGGGCATATTGGGGCTTATGGACTCTTTATGTGACTGGTGCTGGCCCTTTAAACACCTTTTTTGGGACATCAGGAAGATTGGGACACTGCCCCTTTAAGGCCGTGTCCCCAGACTTGTTGGGGACACGGCCCCTTTAAGACGGTGTCCCCTGTGTCCCCAGACCTGGTGCAAACCCTTTGTGCCTGCCTTGCTATTTCCCACTTGGTTCAGTAAATGGGAAATTATTTCAGCTGCAGAGACTAAGTCCCATTCGGCGATGGGACTTAGTCGTTTTTCAGCCTGAAATAGACCGACCGCACAGCCCAAATCTATGGAACTGTTTTGGGCAGGAAAATGTGCTTGCGGTCGGTCATAAAGGGACCTCCAGCTAACTTTTAACCCCTGGATGGATTTGGCTGATTTTTGGTTATGTTTATGTTTTAAGTGTGCTGATTTCAAATATGTAATTATGAAGATGGGATGTGTAGTTTTAAAGTTACAGGGTATGGCTAAAAACTGTATTTTTACTGCCTGTGTTTAATTATGTTAATCTCTTCCCAAACGTCATTTCGTTCAAAGTGGAGAGAATGTTAAAAAAATATATTTTTGTTCGGAGTGTGAGAAATGCTTTTCAGCCGCTTCTAATCTTAAGCATCATTTGAGGAGCCATACAGGAGAGAAACCTTATTTGTGGTGTGTTTAGTATTGTTCTGATCAGTTTAATACCTTCCGCGTCTCCTATCAGTGGACGTGTATATGGCAGCCATTTTAGGAACCGTACACCTGGGACCCGAGCAAGGTCACCTCGTTCAACAGGCGACAACATTTGTCCCTGGAAAACTATCCTGGACATTCTGTACAATTTGTATGGATATGGCAGTGATTTCTGTAACAGGGAGATGGAAGAAGATGCTTGGTCGGTCCTCTTAATTCAAATTTGGGGCACCGCGCGGTCAAGCTAATGTGCCACCAGATAGGAGTGGTGTGTTTAGTATTGTTCTGATCAGTTTAATACCTTCCGCTCTATCAAAGTGGTCGTGGTACACGCATTGATTTTTGTAACAGGAGATGGAAGAAGAGGCTTTATCGAACTTCTTACTGCAAATTTGGGGCACTTTCTGTCAAGCTAATGTGACACCAGATAGGAGTGGAGGTTAGTACTATTTTTATCAGTTTAATACCTTCCTCATGCCTCCTATCAGTGGTCCTGATGCACACGGACACAGAGCAGAATAGAGACTGGTCCCCCTACATAGGGTCACTTGGCAGATATGATTGACACCTGTCCTAAGGATCCCTGATACACACTGACACAGAGCAGAATAGGGACTGTTCCCCCTACATCGGGTCACTTGGCAGATATGGACTGACACCTGTCCTAGGGACCCCTGATACACACTCACACAGAGCAGAATAGAGACTGTTCCCCCTACATTGGGTCACTTGGCAGATATGGATTGACACCTGTCCTCGGAGCCCCTGATACACACTGACACAGAGCAGAATAGGAATGCTACCCCAACATAGGTCACTTGGCAGATATGGATTGACACCTGTCCTCAGAGCCCCTGATACACACTGACACAGATCAGAATAGGAATGTTACCCCAACATAGGGTCAATGGCAGATATGATTGACACCTGTCCTAAGGATCCCTGGATACACACTGACACAGGATCAGAATAGGGAATGCTACCCCAACATAGGGTCACTTGGCAGATATGGATTGACACCTGTCCTCAGACCCCCTGATACACACCGACACAGATCAGAATAGGGAATGTTACCCCAACATAGGGTCACTTGGCAGATATGGATTGACACCTGTCCTAAGGATCCCTGATACACACTGATACACACCTACTTGAATGGTATAGACATTTTTAGCAGCTCCTGGCCCGAACACCTGACCTACATAGGAGCCGTAATAGACCGGATTAGGGAGTCCGGACTGACCCTAAAGCCCAGTAAGTGCCATATAGGAACGTGTAAAAACCTCCCCAAGATAGTAGTATGGGCCCCAGAATGTGAACAGGCCTTCCAACAGCCCAAGACGGCGCTCATTAAATCACCTGTACTTTCTTCTCCTGATCCAACTAAACACTTTCTCGGCCATACAGACGCTTCTATGCTTGGATTGGGAGCAGTATTGAGCCAAGTCGGAGCAGATGGTGGCTAGCAACCCGGGGCTTATCTAAGCCGTAAACTTTTGCACAGCCAAGTATATTCACTGCCATTGAAAAGGAGTGCATAGCGGTGGTGTGGGCCCTCAAAAAGCTGCAACCTACTTGTATGGACAACCGTTTACCTTACTCACAGATCACAACAAATTTGGGGCACTGCGCGTGCAATCTAATGTGCCACCAGATAGGAGTGGTGTGTTTAGTACCATTGTTATCAGTTTAATCACTGTTACGCCCCCTATCCGTTGATGTGGAGCAAGACGCAGCAGCAGAAGAGGACTAAGCCGAGGAGGTTATGGAAGAGGATGGAGTAGGAGGAGTAGAGAAGGTGGCAGCGTACTGGCAGAGTACACGCTGTAGGCTGACACACCTGCTTGAAGATAACTAACTGCTATTCAATCTATAACAGTGAAAAAAGTTTTTTGTTTTTAAATCCAAGCTATTGTGCCACCAGATAGAAGTGGTGTGTTTAGTAATATTGTTAATAGTTTAATCACCGTTACTCTATCCGTTGATGTGGAGCAATACACAGCAGCAGCAGAACAGTGCACCTAGCCGAGAGAGCAGGAAGATGAGCGCGGAACTGTCAAGGCGGAGTATGGAGGGCGGATGGTTGAGAGGGACAAGGAGGACAGCAGTGGTTGACGTATTGAAGATGTGCTGGACCAGGAGGAGTTGGCGGCTTAGAGTAGGCGTAGCTGCTTGTACTCATGTGTTGGATCCTATAGCGCCTGTGATGTGAGATCATGTGCCACAAAGCAGTTGTACCTAGGTGGGTGCTGACCTCCCACCTACCTGCCTTCTTTGGCACAGGTTGCAAACGCATCGCTTAAGGTTGTGAGGCAGACACACAAAAAAAATTCCACACTGCTGAGCTCTGCAATGACGGGATTCTGGTGGTGGACACAGCATGCGTTGATTGGCGTGCTGTCGGGCTGACCCCGGGTGTCGATGCATGCTGTCTGACTGTGCCACTAGCTCCTTGCGACGACCTTCCCCTGCTTCCAACTCGTCTCCTCCTCCTCCCTGTCTCCCCATCTGAACTTTCGCCTGTTCTTCTTCTTGACGAGCGGGCACCCACGTGACATCCATGGACGCATCGTCATCATCAACCGCTTCACTTGTATCTGACAACTCAGCAAAGGAAGCAGCAGCGGGTACAACATCATCATCATCATCACACCGTACGCCCATGTGTGTAATGCTGCCTGCCTGAGACATATCCCTGTTATCTACATCCTCTGGCAATAATGGTTGCGCATCACTCATTTCTTCAAACGGATGTGTGAATAACTCCTCTGACATACCAACCGGTGCGGCTGTGGTGCTAGTTTTGGTGGTGGCGGCAGGCGGGTGAGTGGTATCTTGAGAGGTGCCTGAAGCTAAGCTGGAGGAGGATGGTGCGTCAAGGTTCTGAGCGGAGGCTGTAGAAGATTGCGTGTCCTGTGTTAGCCAGTCAACTATGTCCTCAGAACTTTTCAAGTTCAGGGTGCGTGGCCTCTGAAAACTGGGCATTATTCTAGGGCCAAAGGGAATCACAGCACCACGACCACGATGGCCCCTGCGGGGTGGCCTGCCTCTGCCTGTCATTTTTGTTGGGATTAGTGGTACTATGCGTGCAAGCTACTGTGAGACCAGATATGAGTGGCAATGTGCACTGGCACAGTTGTGCAGAGTACAGGCTGTAGGCCTGACACCCGCTTGAAGATAACTAACTGCTATTCAATCTATAACAGTGAAAAAAGTTTTTTTTTTTT
>OW240914.1:15226114-15277927 GCA_933207985.1 Pelobates cultripes | reverse complement strand
ATTTGCTAGGGGAGTATGCATGGAAAGCTTGGGGGTATTGTAAATGCGTGGGGGTTTGCTGGAGCATAGATGCGTCTCCTGGAGACAAACGACAGCTGCCTGTGATATGTTCATTTCCTGGATCGCCAGTCACCTTTTTTAGGGGCTTGACGTTAAGGGAGTATATCCTAAAGGAGGCCTCCATCATACATAGTAAAGAGCTGCATAATTGTGTTTGTCTTTGTTGTATTCCCACGCTTTATATAGGCCTTCCCTTGGTATTGGCGTTTTAGGGTGCAAGCAAGCGTGGGATGTGATGACTCCCTGCACGGCCTCGCCCGCCTACCGGCTAGAGCTATAGGGCAGGATATGCTTGTGCTAATTCATCTGTTTGTCCCATTGGGTATCCCAGCATGGTTTGGCAATAGACATATGCATACAGGTATGGTCAGTTGGCATGTCAGATTAACCCCTTAAAACCGGAGGGCGTACTATTACGCCCTATTCTAAGCGGCTGTAAACGCCGCTGGGCGTAATAGTACGCCCTCCGGTCTTTTTCCTACTTACCCGGTTGCCGGCGATCCCATGCCCGCGATCGCGGTTCGGGGAACTCCCAGGGAGCCCCCCGTGGCACGTCCGACCCCCTGAAAGCCCCCCGGCCATGTGAAAGTGGGGTCCTCGCAATCACATGGCCGGGGGTAGCTGGCTGCAGCATTGCCAGCAGGGGGACTGCCTGTAATGACAGGTGGTCCCCCTCTTGGCTGAAAATAAAATTAAATAAAATAAATAGTGTAAAAAAAAAAATAATATATACTTAGATCATATGTATTAAGGCAGTTTTGCCTGTATTTGTGGGAGGGGCTTAAATTAATTCACTCCCCTATATAAGGGACACCCCTTACCTGACTCATATCGCTTGAGGTCAGCATCAGAATGATTTCCACTTCCGGGTCATCCAGACGCCATTTTACCTGATTACTCCATGAGGTTTTCTAAGCTGAGCTGTGTCAGGAATCCAGCCACAGGCTTTTCCGGCCTACCACCTTCTTTCTTCAATCTATCGCTGTGGATGGTGTCCAAGTGACTCACAAACCGTAAGTTGACCTACCCATTACGCCAGGCATCAGTCCCACGGCACCATGCAAGGGTCAGGTCCTCACTTTACTGCTGCATTTTGTCTAAGTCTGTTCTAAAACCATTGCATGTTCATGCATATCATTCGTTTAAACCCCCTACTGGTCTTTGGGTGTACTACAGACTTCTTAGACATTATCGCATTTCATGTACAAACCAACGAACCACTGCATCTTTGCCTACACACTGACCCCTACCGGTCATTCGGTGTACTACAGGCTTCTCAGACATTATTGCATTTCATGTACAAACCAACGAACCACCGCATTTTTCACCTACACACTGACCCCTATCAGTCATTCGGTGTACTACAGGCTTCTTAGACATTATCGCATTTCATGTACAAACCAACGAACCACTGCATCTTTGCCTACACACTGACCCCTACCGGTCATTCGGTGTACTACAGGCTTCTCAGACATTATTGCATTTCATGTACAAACCAACGAACCACCGCATTTTTCACCTACACACTGACCCCTATTGGTCATTCGGTGTACTACAGGCTTCTTAGGCGTTGTTTGCATTTTCATGTACAAACCAATAAACCACTGCATTTACACCTACACACTGACCCCTACTGGTCTTTCGGTGGACTACAGGCTTCTTAGACATTATCGCATTTCATGTACAAATCAACGAACCACTGCATTTGCGCCTACACACTGACCCCTACCGGTCATTCTGTGTACTACAGGCTTCTCCAACATTATTGCATTTCAGGTACAAACCAACAAACCACTTAATTTTTCACCTACACACTGACCCCTATCAGTCATTCGGTGTACTACAGGCTTCTCCAACATTATTGCATTTCAGGTACAAACCAACAAACCACTTAATTTTTCACCTACACACTGACCCCTATCAGTCATTCGGTGTACTACAGGCTTCTTAGACATTATTGCTTTTCATGTACAAAACAATAAACCACTGCATTTTCACCTACACACTGACACCTACCAGTCATTCTGTGTACTACAGGCTTCTCAGACATTATTGCATTTTATGTACAAACCAACAAACCACTGCATTTTTCACCTACATACTGACCCCTATCAGTCATTCGGTGTACTACAGGCTTCTTAGACATTATTGCTTTTCGTGTACAAAACAATAAACCACTGCATTTTTACCTACACACTGACACCTACCAGTCATTCTGTGTACTACAGGCTTCTCAGACATTATTGCATTTTATGTACAAACCAACAAACCACTGCATTTTTCACCTACATACTGACCCCTATCAGTCATTCGGTGTACTACAGTCTTCTCAGACTTTATTTCACTTCATAAGCAAACAAACTAACTACAGCAATTAGGGTTCTAGGACCCAATAGGTATTACCCCCTTTTTTCTCTGCATTATGCTTCGGTTAGTGGTCCCGCAAGGCCAACACCCCGCCTCACACTCGGAGGCATACACCCCTCGGGCCACTCGTGAGCTAGCCGCCTCGCATTGTATCATAGAGAGGGCCTCACCTGTCACTCCCCTTCCTATTTTCTGGTTACTGTCACCGAGAGGCCAACATCCTGCCACAATGTTCGGTGGCCACACAAAATCCCCTCGCGCCAAGCATAGATAGAGCCTCTCAAGCCACTTGGCAACTAGCAGGGCCTCACCAGTCACCAAAAAACACCAAGCCTAGTCGTTTCGCCTTACGGCTTAGCTAGCAAGCCAGTGCAAGAACCCTGGGTACAAATAATTGCATCTTTATTGTTATTTAAGTATTTTTCCAAAAGATGGTGAAGAATCACCTCTTCCTAGCACCCCGGCTAGAATTGATACACATTCAAGCAGAGGAGATGTTGCTAGTCCTGCAGCAATCAGATCCTGGACGATCCCACACATTACCACCGACCTAAGGAGGTGACAAATCCCCTTCCCTGCTACAGCAAGGAAAGCAGAGTTATTCAAAGTCCTCCATACATCAACGGACAACACGGAGGCAGGGGAAGGCCCAGCTACATCAACTCAGGTGACACCCAGGCTATGCTAGCCTCACTCATAAACTCATGAGCCAAAAATTTTTATGACAGACTGGCAATCTCGAGTTGGTCACCACAGCCCTCACAAGGCTGGGCCTCACGTTACTGTACAACCAGCACCAACCGAAACTCGGTTACCTGGTACAATCAATTCTTATGACACACAAGATGTTAACCCTGCACGTATGATCCCAGCACATTGGGGAAGCAAGGCATATATATGTATGATGATGTATCTGTGATGGTCAGATTCAGGGATTCCAGGTAAATCGGGAACTGACCATATCTTGGATGGGTTGGTATTTGGAATATGTAGAGATGTTTATTTGTGCAGGTACCCACACAGAAGGGGTTCTGTTCCAAACAAATGGACGAGCACTCTCAGGCTCCAGGTACCAGCACCTCTGAACTACCAGAGACGATTGATATGAGTAGTTGCATTGCATATAGACTGTTGCATATATGTTCAAATGGTTCAGGGCACATGACAAACCATGTGGCCCAATACAACTTACAAATAACGTACTCACCATCTGTACACACCAATGCATTTTCAACACTACTGACTCATCACTCTTCCAGACTTGTAGTAGATTTACTAAAGCTCTGGAGCTTCAAAGGGCTCCCATACAGGTATCATAAACACATCACATCTGGCTGAAAACACACTCATAGCCAAGATTTGCAGAGTGGTCTTCCAATCTCCACCATTTACAGCATGGCACCAAACACACACATTGGTATTGTCACAAGGAATCTTCCCTTAAACAAAGACTAACCATAGACTTATTGGCACCACACACCTCCGCTACCCCAAGTCTCAACTCCCTTCTTACTATACAACACCATTGATCTACCTTTACAGCTATCACTCAAGCATGGGTTAAAGCTTGGTTAAGTAAGACCAATATCATCAACGCAGTAAACAGCTACCATCTACCCTACACACTGGCACTTACATGGCATAAATTGGGCAATCCTTTCCCTGCTCAACTTTTGAGCTACAGATTAACCTACTATCGATATTCGCAGATACTCTGTGCTGGTTATGATAACATATCCAGAGGCATTACAGTCATACACTATCTAGAAGACTTCTTGTTGCTCAAAGAAAGCATATTTTTCACTAGAAGCCTCATGGCAGCTTAGTCTGGTTGACCACTTGGGCGTCCCAGTACCCCATAAGAAACAGAAGGCGCAGACACTATCATCACATTACTGGGCATATGACTTGAGTCGGCATCCATACACACAAGTTACCACAAGACAAATAGGGAACATTCTCAACTAAATCAATCACTACCTCCTGCTTAGTACTTACAACTACAAGGAACTACAATCCCTACCAGGTTCCTTAATTTTGCCATGCCAATCATACCACAAGACCACGCTTTCACATCCAGAGTACTTTCCCCTTTTTTCCACACTTCTAACATGACGATCAGAGGAGGTGCCTAGACACCTCAGCAACAGCAGACCTGTACATGGGGGGAGATTTCTTAACCACTTGGCATGGTAAAAGCATGTTCCTTCCAGGATTGTCTGACACTTCTCCAACCAGATGGTCAGACGCAGCGTATACCACGGGTTTGGCAGCGATCTACCGAGGACAATTGCTTTGGGGCTGTTGGCCATGGCATCCAGGTTTGGAAATTTTTCCACCACTTCAGCCCCTTTGGGAGATCTACCCCATTGTAGCAGCTGCTGTGGCATGGGGTAAATCATGGTCAGGGTCATCAATCCGTTGTTACTCAGACAACTAAGCACATATCATATCATCAACAAACGCCACTACTCATCCATAAGTTCATGATGTTTCTGGGGAACTCACTTGGTTGGCCACTTATCACATTTCACTTTCATGTACCAGACGGGGGTATACATCCCTGCCGACAACTGTCTCATTTATATTCCAGGCATGTTCATCATACGCTTCCTACAGCCGCCCATACAGTCACGTCCACTCTTTCGTTCCAGAGACAAAATCATGGATTAGACATACTCATGCAGCATAGCATGCACTATCCCACCTAGCACTTTCGTCCCATACTTGTAGAACGCATAACACAGCTTTTCACCTGGCTTAAAGAATCTCATTGGAACACGACATAGCTCAACCTGTGTCACAAAATTTCTCCTAAGTTTTGCTTATTTTTGCCACCTTAAACTTAAACTATCTCATACACCATTAATTATATATTTTACAGGCATTCAACAACACATGATAACCTATGGCCAAAACTACCATAAACTTCATGCTATCATACCAGAAAAGAATATACTCAGAGGTTTTCAGGAATCCATTCCCCCACGTTCCTCTCAGAGATTACCAATAGCCATCCAACTGTTCATCCTTATCGGACCTATTAGATCTACAACCATTCAATTATACTACCAAGTCGGCCATTACCAGCCATGCACATTGCCTTTTATGCCTTTCTCAGGCCAGAGAATCCACTACCATCACCACCACTCAGACAGATCATTGTCTTCAACGATCCCACGTACGTAAACACATATATCATTACCTATTGGCTCTACCACATTCCGAAATGAGTCAACATGCACCAACAGTAGAGATAACATACTATCCTACCCACAACAAATGGTGCCCACTTTCAGTCCTAGATTCCTACCTTCAAAATCCTTTCAGGAATTAAATACTGTAATGCATTTAAGGAAATGTCTGGTTAATTTGTATATATTTGTTGACTGTATTAAATCTTTGATTATTCATTTTTGCCCTCTTTATTTACAGGCCTACCGTATCGTCGGTATCGGCACACCACAACCGACTTGCTCCCTTTACACTATCCTAAGCTTATGCTGGATCCTTACTCCATATACGGCTATTTTGCCCCTTACACAAGTATTAAGGCAGTTTTGCCTGTATTTGTGGGAGGGGCTTAAATTAATTCACTCCCCTATATAAGGGACACCCCTTACCTGACTCATATCGCTTGAGGTCAGCATCAGAATGACCCTCCCACCCACTCCTCATTTCAACACTTTCTCTTTTCTTTCCATTTACTTTACTTTCTTACTCCTTGGTGGGCCCTCTTTATTTACAGGCCTACCGTATCGTCGGTATCGGCACACCACAACCGACTTGCTCCCTTTACACTATCCTAAGCTTATGCTGGAACCTTACTCCATATATGGCTATTTTGCCCCTTACACAAGTATTAAGGCAGTTTTGCCTGTATTTGTGGGAGGGGCTTAAATTAATTCACTCCCCTATATAAGGGACACCCCTTACCTGACTCATATCGCTTGAGGTCAGCATCAGAATGACCCTCCCAGCCACTCCTCATTTCAACACTTTCTCTTTTCTTTCCATTTACTTTACTTTCTTACTCCTTGGTGGGCCCTCTTTATTTACAGGCCTACCGTATCGTCGGTATCGGCACACCACAACCTACTTGCTCCCTTTACACTATCCTAAGCTTATGCTGGATCCTTACTCCATATACGGCTATTTTGCCCCTTACACAAATGTATGTATGTATGTATGTATGTATGTATGTATATATATATATATATATATATATATATATATATATATATATATATATATATATATATATATATATTGTAACAAACCACCTCTTTTACAGGTAGGATTGTTACCGATCTTGCAGTAACCACAGCCTTCTAGGGTATACAAAGTCCAGGACACCTTCAGCTCAGTTTTCCTTTTTATTCAGTAAGAAAGCAGGTACTTTAAATAATAACAAAACAAACAAAATCCCTTGCTCTTACTTGAGCTCTTACTAGACAGTAATTGCTATCTGCAATTGGGTGGCTTTCCCACTTACCAATTTTCCAAACAAAAGCAATGTCTTTGCAATAAACACAATCTCTCCTAGCTGTCTTTTTCTCCCTCACTCTGCAGCAGGCTGCTCTCTTCTTTTAAAGGCCTGTCTACTAATTGAGTAGCTACAGGTGAGTGCCAATTAGTTAACTCTTAAAATCAGATCCAAGCTGTGGTCTGTTATACAGCAACTAGTGCTGTTGGAGCATTGGCCCACCCTGCTCTCCAAATACTCCGCCCCAGGGACCCATACCAGGTTTTGCAGAGCATCAGCTATGCATATTGCAAACTTTAACCTCTCTCCCTGGGGCATTTAACTGAAAATCCTCTGGTTGCTGTTTAGCAAATCAGGTCTGATGTATCTCCCATCAACCACTATTCCACCTTTACGCTCACATATCCTCCCCCCCAGCTCATACCCATGGGTTTGAGCGACCATGGAAATCAGAGAGTGTACCCTCGAAAGCCCATCAGCATTACCTTGTTGCAGACCAGCCCTGTGTTCCACAGTGAAATTAAAAGATTGTAAACTCAAAAACCATCTGGTTACTCTGGAGTTATTTTCCTTGTTCTGATACATCCATGTCAGAGGTGCATGGTCTGTTATCAATCGGAACTTTCTGCCTAGCAGGTAGTATTTAAGAGAGTCTAATGCCCACTTAATAGCAAGACACTCTTTTTCAACAATAGAGTAGTTCTTCTCATGTGGGTTTAACTTCCTGCTCAAAAAGAAAACAGGGTGTTCTTCACCCTGGTATTCCTGTGAAAGAACAGCCCCCAAGCCAACATCAGAAGCATCTGTCTGAACTATAAAGTCCCTGGAAAAATCTGGGGTCACCAAGACAGGATGGCTACAGATAGCTTCCTTCAGACTCTTAAAAGCCTTTTCTGCCTCAGGGCACCATTTAACTATGACTGGGGATTTTGCTTTAATAAGGTCTGTTAGAGGTGCAGCAATGGTAGCAAAATCTGGGATGAACCGCCTATAATATCCAATTAAACCCAAAAATGCCTTTACTTGTTTCTTTGTAAGGGGCTGTGGCCATTTTTGTATGGCTTCTACTTTGGCTTCCTGTGGTTTAACCAAACCCCTCCCAATAGAATAACCTAAGTACTTAGCTTCCTCTAAACCAATCGTACACTTGGAAGGATTGGCAGTTAAGCCCGCTGAGCGGATAGCATCAAGCACCGCTTGAACTTTGGGGAGGTGGGATTCCCAGTCTGCACTGTGGATGATGACATCATCCAAGTATGCTGCAGCATAACGAACATGAGGTTTAAGAATTCTGTCCATCATTCGTTGGAATGTGGCAGGTGCCCCATGTAACCCAAATGGCAATACAGTGTACTGAAACAGGCCACTGGGTGTTGAAAAGGCTGTCTTTTCTTTGGCTCTTTCAGTGAGAGGGACCTGCCAGTAACCCTTTGTTAAATCCAAGGTTGTTAGATAACGAGCTTTACCCAGTCTTTCTATTAACTCATCAACTCTGGGCATTGGGTAAGCATCAAATTTTGAGATAGCATTTAACTTGCGGTAGTCATTACAGAACCTCCATGTGCCATCAGGTTTTGGCACCAATACAATAGGACTACTCCAGTTACTCTGGGATTCTTCAATGACTCCAAGTTTTAACATGCTCTCAACCTCTAAGTTTATAACCTCCCTCCGGGCCTCAGGAATTCTATAGGGTTTGAGATTAACTCTTTTCCCTGGTTCGGTTATTATGTCATGTTTAATCACCTTAGTCTTTCCTGGAACTACCGAGAAAACATCCCTATTTCTTCTGATGAAGTCTCTGACCTCTTGCTTTTGATGTACAGACAGAGTCTCAGATACGTTCACCTCTGGCTCTACTATAGGAGGTTCTGAAGTTTTTAAAGCAACCAGGACCTCCCTGTCCTTCCATGGCTTTAACAGATTTATATGATACAACTGTTCAGGCTTTCTTCTTCCTGGTTGTCTGACTTTATAATTGACATCACTCACTTTCTCTATTATTTCATAGGGTCCATGCCAAGTCGCAAGGAACTTATTCTCCACAGTAGGGACCAGAACCAATACCCTGTCTCCAGGTTGGAACACTGACTCTAGCATTATGGTTATAGCTGTTTTTCTGAGCCTGCTGGGCTTCCAGCATGTGTTCCCTGACAATAGGCATGATGGTGGCCATTCTATCCTGCATTTGAGCTATATGCTCAATTACACTCCTGTGAGGAGTAGTCTCCTGTTCCCAGGTCTCCTTAGCAATATCCAATATTCCCCTGGGATGTCTTCCGTATAACAATTCAAAAGGAGAGAAGCCCGTGGAGGCCTGTGGAACTTCCCTAATGGAAAACAGTAGATATGGCAATAAAAAATCCCAATTTCTTCCATCAGCATCAATTACCTTGCGTAGCATACTCTTAAGGGTTTTGTTGAACCTCTCTACTAAACCATCAGTCTGTGGGTGATATACTGAGGTCTTAAGATATTTAACCTGCAAGAGCCTGCACAACTCTTTTGTGACTTTGGACATGAACGGGGTCCCCTGGTCTGTCAGGATTTCTTTAGGGATACCCACCCTACTGAACATCAACATAAGTTCCTTAGCTATTAACTTTGCAGAGGTATTACGCAAGGGAATGGCCTCAGGGTAACGAGTTGCATAGTCCAAGATGACTAATATATATTGGTGTCCTCTAGCAGACTTTACCAGTGGCCCCACTAAGTCCATAGCGATCCTTTCAAAAGGTACATCAATTATGGGTAAGGGTACAAGTGGACTACGAAAAGTCTTGAAAGGAGCCCTGTATTGGCACTCTGGACAAGAGGAGCAATAGTTTGTAATAGCAGCAAACACTCCAGGCCAGTAAAACCTTCTAAGGACTCTCTCTCTAGTTTTTTCAACTCCCAAATGTCCCCCTAATATGTGGCTGTGAGCCAACTTTAGCACTATATTTTGGTAAGTCTGAGGAACCAACAACTGCTTAATGATGTCTGAATCCCTTTTCTCTACACGGTAAATTAGGTCATTTTGTACTTCAAAATAGGGGAACGGTAGGGCTTCTCCTGGCTGATTAGCAACCCCATTTACAACTTTAATATCATTTCTAGCTGTCACTAAAGTGGGATCTTCCCACTGAGCACTTTTAAAATTACCTGGACTGATTCCAATATCAATTAAGTCCTTATCTTTGTCTGCAGTATTAGTAGGCTCCTCACTAGTTTGAGCTGGGTTATCTCCTATTAATACTGGTTTAGGGCAGTACTTTCTCCTTTTTCTTATTTTTCCATCACAATGGTCAAAACCCAAGTCAATATCGGAAAAAGGGAACACATTATCCTCGGCCGATTGACTAATTTCTGATAAAGTTTGGTCCCTCTTTTGTACAGCTGCCCATAATTCTAGAAAGTGAGGAAAGTCTCTACCGATCACTACCTCATGGGCTAATCTAGGTACTACACCCACTCGGTACTTTAAATCCCCATACTGGGATCCAATATTTACTTCCGCAGTGGGGTATTCCTTTTTATCACCATGAACACAGATAATGCCTATTTTCTGTACATGATCAGGTTTTACACAAGGTATTACAGACTCTGCTACTAACGTAACCATACTACCCGAATCAAGTAATGCTTTAGACATTTTACCATTCACAGTTACACAGCATTTATGAGGGTTATTATCATAGTCATTGTTAACAGTACCATAACAGTTGAGCAAAAATGAACGTGCTCCCTCATCTTTGCCCATATTGCATTCCATAGGTTCATCCTTCAATGGACAGTCTTTGGCCATATGACCATCCTCTTTGCACTTGAAACATTTGACAGTAAAATCTGCCCACCAATTAGTTCCTCTCCCAGGCCTATTAGACCTGGATGCCCCCCTGGTGTTTTGTGTATAGAGCTGCAGCTCTTCAGCTCCCCTTAAACCTTGAACAGTCTTACCAGGTCTTGCAGAATCTCGGGGCTTAGGATTGCGAGGGTTTGCCTGTGAAGTAGGACATAGCAGTTCTCCTGCAGCCACATATCTTTCCACCAAGGCAATCAGTTGGTCAGCTGTATGGGGGTCACTTTGGCTGACCCAGCGACGCAGGGAAGCTGGTAAACCACGCAAAAACCGGTCCATTACTAAGGTTTCCACAATGTGGCTAGCTGAATGGATTTCAGGTTGTAACCATTTCCGTGCAAGGTGTATGAGGTCAAACATTTGGGAACGTGCGGCTTTGTCTGAAGAATATGACCATGAGTGGAACCTTTGGGCACGTACTGCAGAGGTTACACCCAGTCGTGCCAAGATTTCAGCTTTCAATTTGCTGTAGATACTTGCATCGGCTGGTTCTAGGTCATAATATGCCTTCTGCGGCTCTCCACTTAGGAACGGTGCCAGTATGCTTGCCCACTCACCAGCCGGCCATCCCTCCCTCTCAGCAGTGCGCTCAAATGCCAGAAGGTACGCCTCAACATCATCTGATGCGGTCATTTTCTGAAGATAGTGGCTCGCCCGAATCACCTTTGGCCCCTGGTATCTTCCATCAGGGTCTCCATTCAGTTTTTCAGAGATAGCTTGGATTTCCTGTTGTAGTCCCTGGGTGACTTTTTGCTGCTCCTCACGGGCTACTTTAAACATCTCCGCTTGTGTCACAACAAGCTGTTTCACCAAGGACTCAGTGCACTCCATTTGTGTTTTGGCCAGGACTTTAGCACACTCTGCCTGGGCCAGCACCAGTTGCTGCAGGGCTGCACTGTTTTCTGTTAGTCTCCTGTTGCACAGAGGTGGATTGGATCAGAGCCTTGATAACATCCTCCATGTTGAGCTTTAAATGACTTCTACCCTCAGGCTTACGTGGCTGCCCGCATTCTCCACCATATGTAACAAACCACCTCTTTTACAGGTAGGATTGTTACCGATCTTGCAGTAACCACAGCCTTCTAGGGTATACAAAGTCCAGGACACCTTCAGCTCAGTTTTCCTTTTTATTCAGTAAGAAAGCAGGTACTTTAAATAATAACAAAAACAAACAAAATCCCTTGCTCTTACTTGAGCTCTTACTAGACAGTAATTGCTATCTGCAATTGGGTGGCTTTCCCACTTACCAATTTTCCAAACAAAAGCAATGTCTTTGCAATAAACACAATCTCTCCTAGCTGTCTTTTTCTCCCTCACTCTGCAGCAGGCTGCTCTCTTCTTTTAAAGGCCTGTCTACTAATTGAGTAGCTACAGGTGAGTGCCAATTAGTTAACTCTTAAAATCAGATCCAAGCTGTGGTCTGTTATACAGCAACTAGTGCTGTTGGAGCATTGGCCCACCCTGCTCTCCAAATACTCCACCCCAGGGACCCATACCAGGTTTTGCAGAGCATCAGCTATGCATATTGCAAACTTTAACCTCTCTCCCTGGGGCATTTAACTGAAAATCCTCTGGTTGCTGTTTAGCAAATCAGGTCTGATGTATCTCCCATCAACCACTATTCCACCTTTACGCTCACAATATATATATATATATATATATATATATATATATATATGTATTTGTGCTCGGAATTTAATATGTAATGGATAATGTCAGAGATAAAAGTTGGTTGTGGTGTGCCGAAACCAACGTCCGAGTGGGCCTGTAAATAAAAGAGGGCAAAGAGAAGTTCGGAAAAACACACTTTATTGCATTTGATTACATGACTAAATTCCTGAAGGCTTGGCGAAGTTCTCTTTCTGGCCGTGGAATATACGTATTGTATATAGAGGACTTCCAGCGGCCCAGTCTCTTTATGATGTGGACCGGTGTGTTAGTGCTAGAAGCTGATGAAGCGGCCCCTATGCGAAAGGAATGCCCGGAGAATGAAGTTGGGTTGTAACCCAATTTTTCCAGTAAGGTTCTGACATATGTGGTGAATTTTGCTGTAGTGAGTGGGTGCCCTTGCAGTTGTAATAGTGGTGAGTCTGGTAGGTGTGTGCTATAAGCTGACCGTAACATGTCTAGTGTCTTAACTGGACACCAAGCATTGTCTGTTGGAAAGAGAGGAATAATAGTGGGATGTAGGGACTGATTTGTTTTGGTAGATGGGATTGTGAGAATGTAATAGTCGTCTTTTTTAGTGAGTTGTGAGGTTTTGAGGCTGTGAGTGGTATCCCCTTGACAAACGACAGCAAATTCCCTAGGTCTTAAGAACCCATAAAAAGCCAAATAGATTGCAGATTTGATCACCAGGTTAGTGTTGGGATCAAAAGGGGATTCGTCGAGGAGGTTGCTCAGCAATCTAAAGATAGGCCCATCTATAGGTAGTCTGGTGGTGATAGGTGGAACTGATACTTTAGAGATTCCCTTTAAGATTTTCTTTATGGGGTATGATGATAAAAAGGGGGTGTTGTTAGGGAAATTTGTGAGGCTGTGGTGCTGCACCCCCGTGAGGTATAATTTTATGGTGTTGTGGGAAAGTTTTAAATGTAAATGGCAAAAAGAGGCAAAAGCCACCATAGTTTGGGTTGAGAAATCACCTTGTAATCCAAACTCAGCAGTAAATTTGTTGAAAATGGTGAGTGCCCTACTGTAGGTGATAGTAGTGTTTGGTGACAGTGCTTGGTGCGTAAGTGTCCTGGCGTGGTGCATCAGTGTGTTTAATCCAAGATTAGCTCGTGAAAATTCGGTGTTCTGGATGGTTGATGGTGGGCTGACGGGAGTGCCTGGAAAAACACCTGAAATTGAGATAGAGACAGAGCGTCAGCGGCCGTGTTGTGAATACCCGGGATGTGAAGGCAAATTAGGTGGAACTAGACGGTTGCTGCCAACCAGGTCAGCTTGCAAATCAGCCTCATAATGGTAAGAGAGGATGAGCGCCCTTTGTTGATGATATCGCAAGCTGACGAGCTGTCGGAATAACACTTTACTGCCTTGCCGGACCAGAGGTGACCCCAAGTGTGTGCGGCTGCCACAATGGGGTAAATCTCAAATAGAGCTGAAGTTTCTCTAAACCCCGGCAAGGCATCCGTCTCAGCTGGCCAGTGACCCCTAAACCAGTGATTACCAAATATAGCTGCAAAACCCGTGTTGGCTGCAGCGTCAGTGTAAATGCAGGGAGAGGAGTCTGAGAGGGGGGGAATAAACATGGAGATACCGTTCCATAGGGACAAAAACTGCCCCCACATGCCTAGGTCAGCTTTGGCGTGCTGGTCCAACGCAATTGGGCAGGCGTCCGGTACCCTGTGAAGCAGACAAAGGAGCCTGGACACAAAAGATCTGCCCTGCGGAACGATGCGCATTGCAAAATTCAGGGACCCCAATAAGGACTGAAGTTCTTTCCTGGTGCATACATCGCTCCGCAGGAACCTGTCTATTTCCCCTCTCAGGCGGATGAGTTTTTCAGTGGGAAGGCTGGCGCGGAAGGTAGCAGAGTCTATGCCCAAGAAAGTGAGTTTGGTGGTGGGGCCAATTGTTTTAGCAGGAGACAAAGGTACCCCGAGGGTGGAGAAAAGTGCAGAGGTGCTGAGGATATCGGTGGGTGTGCGTGTGCTTGGTTCTATGATGAGGAAGTCATCCAAGTAGTGAATGACGGCGTGACACCTAATAATGTTCAGAAGCAGCCAGCATAGTGTTTCCGCAAAAATATCAAAGAGTTTGGGGCTGCTTCTGGAACCGAAAGTGAGGCGCGTGGAAAAATAGTACCTGTTACGCCATTTAACACCGTGCAAGTGCCAAAGTGATGGGTGTATGGGCAGTAGTTTGAAAGCGTTGGTAATGTCTGTTTTGCTAAGCCAAGTGTTGCTGCCAGTTGATATGATGGTTTGTATGGCGTTGTCTATTTTAACGTATTGTAGTGAGAATTCGTCTGCGGGGACGAGTGCGTTGATGCTAGGAACAAAAGAGGAGTGCGGTGCCGATAAATCAATAATCATACGTTTTTTATTTGAATATTTGTGTACCGCTATACCAATAGGGTTAGTGCGCCAGGAGGAAAACGGTGAGGAGGTGAAGGGGCCGATCATGAAACCTTGAGTTATTTCTGTGGAGAGGAGAACGTCCGTGGCCTCCGGGTCTAGACAGGCTGATAGGAGGTTAGGGCATTCCAGTATCCCTGAGGGGATGGCCACGAGACCCGTGTGAAAACTCTGGGTAAACCCTGTAATTAGAAACTCCACCAGATGTTTACTTGGGTGATCTTTAAGGTAAAAGGCCAGGTTGTCGATATTAACATCGGTTAGTCATTTGTTAGGTGACAACCTGGCCGGACCCATGGTCTTAGTGTGTGCCCTGAAACAGATGGAGCAGATGTGCAACAATCTACAAGCGCTGAAGCTGCAGGAACCTGCATTTTAGTTGTTGCACACCTGCGCCTTCCCCAAAAAGGAGATGGGCCTCCCTAGTTTATCCCTCTGTCCGCCTTCCTGTTTAGGGTGAGGAGTGGAAGAGGATTGAGGGGTGGGAGTGGGGATGGGTGGGTCAGCCATAGAAGGGCACAGATCAGCCAAGTGGGTTGAGGAATTGTATATGGCGCAAGACCTCAGACCAGCGAAGTGGCGACAGAATAGTTCTGTATCCATCTGACACCAGTTAATTCTTACATTAAACAGTTTCAGATGGGTCGCCGCTTTCGCTGATATCGATTTGTGATAATCATAAAAAGATGAGCCCCCGTACTTAACACCCAAATCCACCACTTTATGGAGATAGAGGTCCAGTTCCTCTCTCCTGTGGGTATATACCGATCAGATGACATCCCGGTATATCCCGAAGGCCAACACGAAATTGGGAATTGACAATTTTTTGTTGAGCCTTGGGTCTCTGCTTTTAAGAACCACTGAGATATCGCCAAAATTATAAGCCCTGTTCTCCAGTACGTCTTGGGAGGCAATAAGTAATGACACCAGACACACATCCTTCCCATCTCGGATTTCCTTCCTAATGGAGTCTGGGACGGAGTGTGCTGGTGACACGAAAGGCGACATGACTGGAGCAGGAGCTGGAGGGGGTAGTGTAGGGACGGGTGTTGGTGCCAAAGGTACAGCCGGGATTGGGGCTGTAGAAACAGAAAGGTTACCTGGGGAGGCTATGGCACTTTCCACCTTGCTTAACCTGCTGTTTAAGGTCTGCAAGTTGGCCAGGATTGCCGCAAGGGTGTCCTGGGTGGCAATGCCAGCGCCAGAAGCTTGACTTTGAGAGCTTGTGCCTGGCCTAGGCTCTGGGGCTTGGTTGGTCAACAGTCTGTATAATTCCGCCTTTCGGGCCGTAGCCGGAAAGGGGATGCCCCTGAGCCTAAGTTCGGCCGTGATTTTTGGTATAGTCCATGCTCTCAAAGACGTAGGGGTGTTGGCCTCTCGGTGACATTTTAAAGGTTCCGATTTTTTACAGGGCAAGTTGTTGATGCTATCGTAGTAGAACCTAAGGGTTTGAGACAGATGTAAATCTGAGTGGCGTAACGTATGAGCGGAGAGTGAGTTGACAAATGTAAATTGTTGGCTGCCTGAGTTTCCTCAAACAGAAATTAAAGTAAAATAAATACTATACCTGGAATAAAGGACAAGAATCAGGTTTTTTGGAATATAGAAATGAGCAAAACGGTTGGTGCAAGCGTAGAATTGAAACCTGGATTTAAGGATAAGAACCCCGGTTTTTTATTGCAATTAAGCCGTAATATGGCAAAGTGTGATCTGTGGAGATCAAAAGAGATTATTTAACGGGGCTGAGATTAATTTGCACGTTAAGGCATAGTATAACATTGTGTGATTAGTCATTTAGTTGCAGGGAAGCTGCATATTATACAGAATAAAACAGCGAGAACCATGAAAACCACTAGGTGGCGATGTCAGCCCAATAAACTAGGTCTGTGAACTGATACACGAAAAATATAATGGAAAGTATGAATGAGAGTTTGTAATACATGTGTTGTGCATAATATTTTGCAGGGGAAATACAATTTAAACAGAATAAGACAGAAAAATACCATAAGAACCACTAGGTGGCGATGACAGGCCAGTGTTTGTGACCAAATGGCTACTAAAAAAGACTGGACATACCCCATTTGCAATACCTTGGGTTGTCTACTATTGCAAATGATATGCCATTATGGGTGTAAATTTCATTCCTGGGCTACTATAAAGTCCCAAAGGCAACGTAACCAATCTGGTGAATTTCAATTTCAAATGTAACGTGCTATATTTGACCCTGTAACTTCCCAAAATGTCATAAAACCTGTACATAGGGGCTATTGTTGTATACGTGAGACTTTGCTGAATACAAATATGTGATTTTATTGCAGTAAAAGCAAACAGTATTATGACATTGACAGTTAAAGTGTAATGTAGAACTAAAAAAAAAAAATCTTATTTTCTCCCATTTTTTTCATATTAAATTATGTTTCATTGCTAAATATTTGATATTAAATGAAAGCCCTGTTTCCCCTGAATAAAATGATATATAATAAGGGTGGGTGCATTTAATATGAAAGAGGTGTATTACGGTTGGACAGACATGTAGCACAAAAGGTTTTGTTTACATTTTGTTTCGTTTACAACGTGTTCATTTGGCTCAGTCCTTAAGGGGTTAAACTGAAGATAATTCTATCAACTTAATAAAATGTTTTAATTAAAACTGAAGATAATTCTATTAACTGAATAAAAAAACATTACTTAACTTTTACACTGACTGCCTGCAAAGCAAGCATTCACAGTCAGTGAGTGAGTGACACAAAAATCAGTCAGTCAGTCACTGTGACTCTGTGCTAGCACAAATTAAACTAACTCTGTGTGGACTGGAGTATAAATTGACTTAAAAAAAAAAATTAAACCCAGTCAAACATACTTAGCTGAGACTGACAAAAAAAATAATTTACTTTCTCTATCAGCACTCAGAATGAAGCAGCACCTCTGTAAAATCAATTTAACAAAAATCAACTAATCAACTTTGCTGCTAAAAAGACTTAACAGACAAACTAGATTAAGATGTATTTTCTTCTGGGCTAGCAAGCTAGTCTACCCTAGGGCAGAAGCCCTCAGGCCCACTAAGCTAAAGTACTTGACTGATTCTACCTTTACTCTAAATCTAAATCAATTTAAGTTAATTAATTTTGATTAAATAAAAAAGCAGATTAAAAAAAAAAAAAGTAATACCTGGTTGCTGTAGGCAGTAAGCAAGCAGGGAAGGCAGGCACTGGCAGTGTGTGGGGATATTTATGGGATGATAATATTATACAGTTGAGAATTGCCCACTATTTCAATTCTCTTAGATCTTAGAGATCGTTATCATGTAAGTGAAATGTATTCCATACAAATAAAATCACAATTTTGTTATAAAAATAGATATAATTTATTGTGACAAATAAAATAATAATAATATTAGGCAGCATGCATGATAATAATCAGTGAATATTTAGTATAACATAAGTATGTAATGGCAATATTAAAAACAATCCAATGGTTAACAGCATCAAGTCTGTCAAGACTTACACGATTTATGAGGTATTTCGCAGTACAGAAAGCAAACTTCACACAGCCCAGCATTAAAACCCTGGCTAACAGTTAATTCATCTGAGTAACCCTTTCAATGCTGGCTAGATCCTCCTAGGCATATAACATCCTATTCTCATGTAATTTTCAATTAAAATAACATTCGAACCAGCTCATTAATCATTTCCTGGAACGAACCATCCAAATTAATAATCTACCAGATTCTATAAGCCAAATTTTAATTTGCCTAAAAATATATCTTATCTTATGTTAGACCAAATCAATACACCTGGATAAAAACAACGGTATGCTAACACGTGATACTATCACATTAATATATAATTATTCTTAATTCCACCTGCAGAATGGAATGCTTATAACTATATATTCTTTAGTTAACTAAGATAACTAAGATTTCTAAATATTGAAATCTGACCGTGATTTATCCAGTCATATATCATGCTATTAGTAAATGTTTAATTAATTGAAATTTAATTAAATAAAACCAGCATAATTACCAGTTATGTAGGTATTCTCATCAGATGAGTAGGAAATCCCAGGAACATGCGAGTATGATTGGTTGTATGGAGGTGCGTGAGTAATAAAGAAAAGTGATGTTGGTTAGAAAGTATCAGTATCCTGGAGGGTGTCCTGGATCCCTCTGCATGTCCAAATCTGAATGCCCGAACTCCCCCTCTCTTCCCTTTGTCCTAACTTTTAAAGGGCCAGACCCTCTGTAAGTCATTAGTTGATAAAGCCAATAGGAAACTGTAGGTGTGTTCAACCTGCAGATTGCAATTTAGGTATTTGATCCATAGAGGGCAGTCTTGCCTTACTAAACCTTCCTATCCAGGAAAGAGTTAACTTTTCCTGATGACGATTTTGACATCATTTGGCTTATCTAAAATGACCACCATAACTTACATTTGCTGTCAGTTCAAAGCGTTTGTCACAGTCTTTGTGGCAACTACTATGATCATAATTTCTAGGATTGACAGTTCTAAACTCAATTTCACCCCTTACTTACAATGAGACTTTGTAAAATTTAGAAAGTAAAATTAATTAGTCTTCTCTGTTACTAGTGTCTGTGTTTAAAATTATTTCTATTCTATTAACATTTAAACAGAGCATTCCATACCCCTGCTTCATTGCTTATCACTTGGCTTGTTTATATAATGCATTCCTTAGCTCAGGCTAATGGCTAGTTACAGAAAGTAAGAACAAATTATGTGTCTTTGTTGGCCTGAAGATCCAAAATGGAGTCTGCTCTGTTCTGAGTGACTCAGGCCGTATACACTTTTAATTTCTATTTTAGCACAAAATTTCTGCCAATATAAATATCCTGACAAGTGCCAGCCAGGCACCGTGTGGCACACTGACTCAGTCAGCAGCACAGCAGTGCACAGCTCTTAGAAAGCACTAAAAAAAAAAAAAAATCTCAAATAGTCTCTCAAATTCAACAAGTGAGAACTGGCAGGCACACCAAGACTCACAGAAAGTCTCTAAGACAAGCAATGAGGCTAACAAAGCACAGAAGCACAGTGTGTCACCAACAAAACTCAGTCAAAGAAGGGCATAGAAAGATCATCTGCCTGCTTTTATACTGCTGTTTAGTTATTTTTTAAATCCCAACTAAAGCACTTACCATTGGATAAGCCCCTACAGCATCATGTCAAAGGAGTGAGCTGATTAGATAAATGAAAATCAGCTCACTCCCAAGCCACTCCTCTTTGATTCATACAAGGCATCTGAATGAACTAAAACACGAATTGAGGCAAATCAGTTAATTTGTTCATTAGTTCATTCGTTTTTCTACCATCCCCATGTTAAGCAATGCAATGATTTGAAAAAGCACACATGGTTTGTGTGTTCGGTAGTTTGAGTTCAGTAGTTTGCGTTCGTTAGTCTGCTCGTTCGGTAGTTTGCATTGCAATACATTACACAGAGTGCTAAGTGTAATTCACACAGAGTGTATGTAATTCAAAAAGCCAAATGAATGAACAAACAAAAGATTTTAGGTAAACGGCCATTCGTTTGTTCGTTCTTTAGTTTGTATAGCCTTTCATTCAGCATTCGGAAAAATGGCCGAAAATGAATATTTTCGTATGAAAATCCATTCGTACGAATACGTGTGCCCAAGTCAAATGTTTATTATCAGTGTATACATGTTCTGTGTTATTATACAGAGCGACATGTTTATTATCAGTGTATAGATACTCAGTATTATTATACAGAGCGACATGTTTATTATCAGTGTATAGATACTCAGTATTATTATACAGAGCGACATGTTTATTATCAGTGTATAGATACTTAGTGTAACTGACCGATTTGAACAAAAAGGGAAAAAACCGCATAGACGATAATCCCCCTTTTCAGAGACAGGCACAGCTACTGTAGAATCACCAAAACTCACGAACCGCCAATAAGTGAATGCTCCAAACTCCCGAACGGCATACAAGGAAATAAGGTAGCACTTCAAATAAACGAACAGGAACCATACGAATAGCTGCTAGCAGGCGAACAGGAAAAGCTTCCAAGCGGCTTACACTCCTGGCAATCAGTCCTTAGCAGCATACAGTAAATCCCCCCAAAGACGAGACAAGGCTCCGTGTTGAGGGTCAAGCAGTGGTCTGTTTAATGAGGGCTACCTGCCCAGTATTTATGCATGTCTCCCACCTGGTGGACACTCCCCTAGGGGACCAAATGGGAGACTGTGACAAGGGACAGACAATTAGACAAATAGGACACACAGTCACAGTATCTCCCACAATGCATCCTGGCTTCCTCCTCTCTGCCCTGGGAGATAATTGGGAAGTAACTCAATTATCTCCCAAGACAAAGGCAAAACTCCATTACACATGCGGGGACACAAAACCAGCATTATACTTTAAAATACACAAAGTAACATTTATTCCACAAAACACAGACATGTAACATATCCCCAGATAGCTCAGGTCTGAGTGCACATTATTAAGTGAATGGCACTCAGACCACACGAATACAGTTTAATCGCCATGGAGCCAAAGTCTTTACAGTCAGTTTCATACGAATGGGCTCCATGGGATTCCTATCTGGGGTATAACATATTTGAACAAAAATACCGAACACCGGGCCGTTCGTGCACTTTCACCGAACAAGAAGGGAGGTCGGCGGCTTCAGCGGTGTTCGCGCAAAACTGTGTCCGATTTTAGTTCCATGAAAATAGAGGCGAACACCGCTGTTCATTCGTATGGTTTAAAATGGCCGCGACCTCGTGTTCGGGATACGAATGGCGGCCACCCAGCATTCATCAATTAAGCTGCGGTTAACCGCAGCTTCAGGGAGGTTAATTGCCGGCACACTCCAGCTCCCAGGTGGTCCAGTCATTCGTACGGTTGTTCGGTAGATTGAAACTACCGAACAACCGGCAGAAAAGCACGAATATAGCTTTTCTGCAGGCAAAAATAAAGTCTTTTAAAAGGGGGCCATAGTCCAAAGGCAGTAGGCGAGCAACCAGGCTTCTCCAATGCAATGTGGCGAGATTGGTCTCGTCACACTTAGTATTATTATAGAGTGTGTCATGTTTATTATCAGTGTATAGATACTTAGGATTATCATACAGAGTGACATGTTTATTATCAGTGTTATGATACTCATTATTAATCTACAGAGTGACATGTTTATTATCCGCGTATAGATACTCAGTATTATTATACAGAGCGTCATGTTTATTATCAGTGTATAGATACTTAGTATTACTATACAGAGTGACATGTTTATTATCAGTGTATAGATACTCAGTATTATTATAGAGAGCGTCATGTTTATTATCAGTGTATAGATACTTAGGATTACTATACAGAGTGACATGTTTATTATCAGCGTATAGATACTCAGTATTATTATTTTAGAGAGTGACATGTTTATTATCAGTGTATAGGTACTTAGTATTACTATACAGAGTGACATGTTTATTATCAGCGTATAGATACTCAGTATTATTATACAAAGCGACATGTTTATTATCAGTGTATAGATACTCAGTATTATTATACAGAGCGACATGTTTATTATCAGCATATAGATACTCAGTATTATTATACAGAGCGACATGTTTATTATCAGCATATAGATACTCAGTATTATTATACAGAGAGATATGTTTATTATCAGCGTATAGATACTCAGTATTATTACAGAGAGCGTCATGTTTATTATCAGTGTTATGATTCTCAGTATTATTATACAGAGCGACATGTTTATTATCAGCGTATAGATACTCAGTATTATTATACAGAGCGACATGTTTATTATCAGCGTATAGATACTCAGTATTATTACAGAGAGCGTCATGTTTATTATCAGTGTTATGATTCTCAGTATTATTATACAGAGCGACATGTTTATTATCAGCGTATAGATACTCAGTATTATTATACAGAGCGACATGTTTATTATCAGCGTATAGATACTCAGTATTATTATACAGAGCGACATGTTTATTATCAGTGTATAGATACTCAGTATTATTATATAGAGCGACATGTTTATTATCAGGGTATAGATACTCAGTATTATTATACATTGCGACATGTTTATTATCAGCGTATAGATACTCAGTATTATTATACAGAGCGGCATGTTTATTATCAGCATATAGATACTCAGTATTATTATACAGAGCGACATGTTTATTATCAGCGTATAGATACTCAGTATTATTATACAGAGTGACATGTTTATTTTCAGCGTATAGATACTCAGTATTATTATACAGAGCGGCATGTTTATTATCAGCGTATAGATACTCAGTATTATTATACAGAGCGACATGTTTATTATCAGCGTATAGATACTGAGTATTATTACACAGAGCGACATGTTTATTATCAGCGTATAGATACTCGGTATTATTATACAGAGCGACATGTTTATTATCAGCGTATAGATGCTCAGTATAATTATAGAGAGCATCATGTTTATTATCAGCGTATAGATACTTAGTATTACTATACAGAGTGACATGTTTATTATCAGTGTATAGATACTCAGTATTATTATACAGAGTGACATGTTTATTATCAGCGTATAGATACTCAGTATTATTATACAGAGCGGCATGTTTATTATCAGCGTATAGATACTCAGTATTATTATACAGAGCGACATGTTTATTATCAGCGTATAGATACTCAGTATTATTATACAGAGTGACATGTTTATTATCAGCGTATAGATACTCAGTATTATTATACAGAGCGGCATGTTTATTATCAGTGTATAGATACTTAGGATTATTTACAGAGCGACATGTTTATTATCCGTGTATAGATACTCAGTATTATTACACAGAGCGACATGTTTATTATCAGCGTATAGATGCTCAGGATTATTATAGAGAGCGTCATGTTTATTATCAGGGTATAGATACTCAGTATTATACAGAGCGACATGTTTATTATCAGCGTATAGATACTCCGTATTATTATACAGAGTGACATGTTTATTATCAGGGTATAGATACTCAGTATTATTATAGAGAGCGTCATGTTTATTATCAGTGTATAGATACTCAGTATTATTATACAGAGTGACATGTTTATTATCCGTGTATAGATACTCAGAATTATTATACAGAGCGACATGTTTATTATCAGCGTATAGATACTTAGATTACTATACAGAGTGACATGTTTATTATCAGCGTATAGATACTCAGTATTATTATAGAGAGCGTCATGTTTATTATCAGTGTATAGATACTTAGGATTATCATACAGAGTGACATGTTTATTATCAGTGTTATGATACTCAGTATTATTATACAGAGTGACATGTTTATTATCCGTGTATAGATACTCAGTATTATTATACAGAGCGACATGTTTATTATCAGTGTATAGATACTCAGTATTATTATACAGAGTGACATGTTTATTATCAGTGTATAGATAGTATCAGTATTATTATACTCAGTATTATTATACAGAGCGACATGTTTATTATCAGCGTATAGATACTCAGTATTATTATACAGAGCGACATGTTTATTATCAGCGTATAGATACTCAGTATTATTATACAGAGCGACATGTTTATTATCAGTGTATACATACTCAGTATTATTATACAGAGCGACATGTTTATCATCAGTGTATAGATACTCAGTATTGAAAGGGTTAATGCTGTTCTGGACTCAACTCCCCCTCGATTCTCGATTCTCCGGTCACCATAATCAATATTGATGGAATCAAATAGCTGATATGTTAACCAATTTTAAACAGACTAACCAGCCGGTCATCTGTATTATAAGCCCTGGGTAAATATGGGCAAAGTTTTATTATTCCCAACAGTTGTTTCTTCATTCGTCCACGGAAGTGGGAGCATATAGTCAAACTGGGAATAATACCTATCCCCGTCCAAAGACCAGGGTCTAGGATTACCAGTCCACCCGATGATCTGGGGCCAGGCAAAAACCCCAGTGGCAAAAACTCATATTTGAGTAAAAAGCACATTTGGGGAAAACCTGAGTGGGGGCCTCGATTGTGTTAGACATGTCATCCCCTCACAGTTGACACCACTTGTGACTTAGAATACCCGCACCTGTGAGTACATAGCTCGGGTATCGGGAGGAATTGGGAAACACTTCTTGGATATTAATTCATGAGATAAATTATAATTTAGCTTGAAATTCTGACAATAATTATAACCAGGACCTTGCGTCCTATATCTTTTAACCATTTCCCTATTCCAAAGGTCCAGTCAAAACCAGTCATATCCTCACGCAGTTACTCATAACATGGTAATCCATCCTTGGCACACTCAACATATATCAAAGACTTTAATAGTGCATCCATCTCTGGGTCAGCTAACACTTCCTCTCTCTCCGGCTAACTCTACAAAAATAAAAATAGTTCAATAGTTCAGCATAGTTCAGAAAAATAGAATAAGTCTTTCACAGAGTATAAAGAAATCAGTTTAGATACCAGACATTTTGTTCCATAAAATGGATAAGGGTAGGAATATGGCTGTCAACAAGGCAATGTCAGCTTCCACAATGCTCTGTGCAACACCCCAATGGTTGAAAGGTTTATTACAGAGCCAGCATTATTAGATAGCACTGCACCTTCAGGACTTTCCAGGTTCTTGCATGCAAAGTTTATGTCCTCATAAGTAAGTATCTCAGTTTTTTCGGCCTGCCTGGATTATGACCAAACAGATGTAATTGCAAAATACTTATTGCATGGTCAACCAGAGAGATTCGTGTGTAGTCCCAAAATCAGGCAGCACAAACACTCCAGGACGGTCTCTACAATCATACAAACACAAGGATCAATACAACATCAATTGATTAATTACCTAGGCTAAAACTTAAATTAGAGAGTCTTGTGTAGCATGTACTTCTCTTATCTTTGCTTATATTTTATGCAATCTATCTTCTATGACGTTTTACATAATATACCTTTGGAATGCCTTTGTATGGATGAGAGAAGCACTCACTCTATAGAAATGCTTATTAGACAGGATGAATATTAAAACACTAACATATACATATGTGGATGATTCCAAATAAAACTCTGTTCCTAAACTTGAAACTTGATTTGATACTCAAAATTAATTACGTTAATAATCCCAAATAATTCAATACTCTTGGATTAACACTCAAAACTATATATATAAAATATTAAAAACATGAACCATCTAACTCAGACTTACTCAAAACGTATGACTATCTTACTATAAAATCATAATTTATAGTCTTTGTTCCCTCTAATGAATAATGCTAGGGTGAGATGTCGTTGGACATAGCTCAAACTGAGTATCAAAAAATCTCTAATCACAAAAGCTTAATTTTATATGTTTATCACAAAACGAGTTTAACCCGTTAGTGCGTTCTTTGGGTGGCCTCTTCCCATAATTTGGCTCCTTGTGAAATTATTATATCATTTATCCTCTCCTGGGTCTGCAAAATGCTTTCAATTTACCAATACAAATATAATACAGTAGTTTAGTAGATTAGAATTGCCTCACTAATAAATGTCAGAAATTGTCTGATCTCTATTATAAATACCATTTCATCATTACCCTATGATCAATGAGGCATACTAGATGAATCTTACTTTGGGAATAAACCTATCCTACATACCCCACAGATTGGTGTTTCTGCCCCGTTAAAAAGGCAGAGCAATCAATATGGATAACATAATTTTCTTTGACACAAATAATGCGATACACTTTAACAGTAGAGTTAACTCTGAGCTGGACAATACTCCCCTAATAGTACTCCTTTAAAATGGAGACCCATCTTACATTTATCCTTTTTTTTTTTTTCAGTGAAAGAATCACAAAGGGAAACATGGATCCACGATTTGAACAGCAGAAGTTTGCAGGGCCCCTTTTACATGAGATGTAACAAGCGTTTTTCTCAAAGTCTCATATTATAAAAAAAAAATCTCCAGGAGCGATAGCATGCAGTGGATTTATTCTTGCCAGCTTTATAACATTTTACCTGTCATAAAAACACTAAATGCTTTCGTTGATGACATGCAAATATACTTCACTTTACTATTTAAACTCATAAACAATAGACATTAACACATAACACACCAATTCATTACAACCCATAGAACTTAAACTCAGCATTCATTGTAATATCAAACATGTTGTCATCTGACAAAACAGATCACAACAGACGTAGCAGTTACACGTAATAAATATCCAGCAAATATGCCAATACATAAAGCACATTCATGGACAGGCAACTAAACCATAACCATTCCAAAATAAGCTAACAAATAAGTAAATAAATTTCATTCTCTGTGTCCCTCAGAAGAAACACAGTTAGACATAATGTAGGTTCCCATGCTCGTGACAGACCTCAACTGCAGTCTTAAACTAACACTTCCAATTAAATATGCAATACCATTCTCATACCTGTAACGAAATCCCATGTAAAACAGACTATGAGAAACAGCCTTTCGGTTATTTACGCGTGTGTGTGGCGATTTCGTGCAAATACCAATAAAACAAACAAACTGCCGAATCACCCAACCTCCTATTGAGGTCATTAACCGCCCAGACCACAGAGTAATTGGGGAACAGCTTGGTGGTCCACGTTCGTCTGCCAAACACGTGGCGGTCGCCATTTTAAATCGTCGAACACTTAGCGATAAATGGCAGCGATGCCCTGGAACTATTTTCGGACACTTATTCCGCCGAACACCGCTGGCGCCTACCAAGGTCCCCGTTCATATGGCTAGAAACACACGAATGCCTGGAACACTTTACCGTTCAGGACTTTTATGCGATACGAAATAGACCGACCCCAGATAGCTACAGTTATGGAACTCTTTCTCGGATACAATCTCGCGAACAACCGGTGAAGTCAAAACTTAATTTGACGATATTGAGAACTATGTTCGTGGGATCTGAGCGCTATTCGACTATAATGTGCACTCACATCCAAGCTATCTGGGGGTATGTGGGACTTAAAGTTTATGTTCGGTGAAATACAAGTTATAGATTTTAATACTGTTTTGGGAAAATATAAAAAAGACATGTTTTTCTCTACCTGGAGATAATTAGGGTTTCTTCCACAACTTAAGTTAATTATCTCCAGGATAGAGAGGAGGGATTTACCTATGCAAAGGGGAGTGCCTATGTTTGAGCCACTGCGATTGGCTACTGTAATTCTTTTGTCCCAGTCTTCCATCCGGTGCCGGGGGGGAGTGTCTACCAGGTGGGAGACCTGCATAAATACCGGGCAGGTAGCCCTCATTAAAGCAGATCGCTTAACCCCTTCATGAAGTCTCGACTCATGTTTGGGGGATTGGGAGCTATAATCACTTTACTTCAGCTGGATTTTGGGAGAAGCTACAAGGATCAGCGCTGCACGAATAGCAGGATCCTTTACAATGCCTATGCATAAAAAGCTTTTTAAAAAAATAATGAAAATTTTTGCAAACTGCTTGACTTCTACGGAAGCAGACAACCAGCGTTGAAAATAAATCACAAAACTTGGCAAAGTAACAGGAATGTTGAATAAAACAGGAAAGCAACTATTGCAACAGCAATACATTAGCTACACTGGAGAACAGACCACAAAACAGAACCTCTCAGAGCTGTTAGAATTACTCCAACTGCTCTTGGACAACAGCAATAATGCTAGTATTCAACAGCCCATAAAACAGTTATTTAATAGGTTATTAGGCTGGCATTTCTATCTGTATCAATAGACTGGGACAAACTGATTCAAATATGTTTTAGAACAACACAGTAAAATACCAATTTAATCTACTCGCTTTGTATGGATGAGAGAAGCACTCACTCTATAGAAATGCTTATTAGACAGGATGAATATTAAAACACTAACATATACATATGGGGATAATTCCCAATAAAACTCTGTTCCTAAACTTGAAACTTGATTTGATACTCAAAATTAATTATGTTAATAATCCCAAATAATTCAATACTCTTGGATTAACACCCAAAACTACATAAAATATTAAAACATGAACCATCTGTGTATTAGGCTGGGGTTGTTGGGTGTGGGTATAGGTTGGAAGCTGTAGTTGGTATTGAGGAATCTGTGGGGGGTGGGCTTGGGCAATAATTTTTTCAGTGACCCTGCTATCCACAATTAGAACAGTGTGTTCCACCAATGCTGAAGTTGCTACTTCTACAAAAGTTAGACCCTTTGACCAAATCCTCCACCTCTGCCTTTAAAACTTTTCTGATTCAATCTCCTATCACTTTCAAAATGTCTTTGTCTCGCCTGCTTAGGATCACAGTCCTTGTGACTGATACAACATACCTTTTCCTGCTTTCTTTCTATCAAAACAACTTGCTGTATCTTTCTCATGAATCTTCCCAAGAAATTCAGTTGGGGTCAAAGAGGGCCAGTCACAGACCAACAAGGAACAAAAGTGAACAAGAAGGAAGCATATTCCATGTGCAGGTCGGGATTACTGAACTCACACCCCCTCTTTGTGTACCCCTCTTTGTGTACCTCTCTTTGTGTACCACACAGATATAATATTGTCTAGGGGTATATACATTGACAATGAAAGCATAGCCTTCAAATAGGGCTTGCAATACTGACAGTCTGTGTCATGAGCATAATGCAGACATGCGGTTAGGTACTTTTCCATTGTTATAATATATTAAAAACACTAAGACTTTGCAAATATTAAAAATGCATTTTGCTTCCTGTACCTGGATGTAATTGGGACATATTTCAAATTGAGTATCAAAAGTTTAACCACAAAACTAAATGTTATACGCTTATCAAGAAAACAAGTTTAACCCGTTAGTGTGTACTTTGGTTAGCCTCTTTGCATAATTTGGCTCCTAGTGAGAATATTATATTATTTATTTATCCTCTTCTGGGTCTGCAAAATGCTTTCAATTTACCCATACAAATATAATACAGTAGTTTGGTAGATTAGGATTACCTCACTTATACATTTCAGAAATTGTCTGATCTCTATTATAAATACCATAAATACCATATTATTACACCATAATCAATGAGGCATACTAGATGAATCTTACTTTGACACAAACAATGCAATATACTTATATAAGCAGAGTTAACTCTGAGCGGGACAATACTCCCCTATTAGAACTCCTTTATGAGGGAGAGACATCTTGTCCATTCAATCCTTTTTATCAGTAAAAGAATGACTTTCAGGATTAATTTGCAAATGGAAACGTGGATCCACGATTTGAACAGCAGAAGTTTGCGGGGCCCCTTTCACGTGGGATGTAACAAGCGCTTTTCTTGCTCCAGGACCGATAGCATGCAATTGTTTCATTCTAGCCGGCTGAACAGCATTTCTCCTTTTTGTAAAAACACTAAATGCTTGCTTTGATGATATGCAAATCATTCTGCTAGTTAAACTCCTACACAATGGACAATAAAATACATAAAACACATAACACACCAATTCATTTTTCAAACCATATAACTTATACTCAGCATCCAATGTAATATTACACGTCTTATCACAAAACAGACATCTCACAAAACAGACATAGTAGAAACACATAATGGATACCCAGCAGATATGCCAATACAGAAAACACATTCATGGGCACACAACTACACACTCTATGTCCCTCCTAGGAAACACGGGTAGACACAATATGAAAGCAGTATTAAACTAACACCTCCAAATCTCCATTCCCATATAGCTATATCAGACCACAACACAGAGCCTCTCTGAGCTGATAAAACTACTCAACTACAACTACTCTTGGCCAAAACGCTAGTATTCAACAGCTAATAAAACAGTTATTTGATAGTTTTTTGGCTGGCATTTTTATCAGTATCACTAGACTAAGACAAACTGATTCAAATATAATGTAAAACAACACAGCAACATATAAATTAAACCACTTTCCAGTTAGGCTGCACACTTCACACATTATCACAGTCACCATTTACACAGAATAAACAGTTAACAGCTGTACTCTGAACATATTATTGTAAGGTATACCAATTTTAGTTTGTATCAGATTTATTTTAGGGATTCTTACATATATATGTTTTTTTCTTAATTAACTTCATTACTTTAATCTAATATAGTATTGTATAAAAAGAAAGGATCCATTTATATAGGGCGCTTATAACTTATATTATAAGTTATAAGATATTTGTATAAAACTGGCATTAACTAATCTGAGATGATGTTACATCAATTTAAATCCTATAGAAATTGAGCAAACATCTGGACCAGATTACACAGACATGGTTTCACCTGAATCTTTCAGAACTCTCAGAGACTTAAAAATTTATACTATACCATGTTAAAAGGCATGGCAAACCGGTCAGTCTCCAAGAGCCTTTGTAACACAGGTAGAAACCTTTGTCCATGATCTCTGATTCAGTCTATATACCACAATTTAAAATAACACACATAATGTGAGACATAGGAGACACGAAACATATGCAGTAGGTGTTGCACTGGATCCTTTAAAGCACTTGTAGCAATAAAAAGGTTAGCTTACAGCACAAAATGAAGCATGTGTTGGACCGCTGAAAATGTTTATATTTCCACTTATCCGACCGCTGGCTAAATGGTACTGTACCACTACCCCTCATGCTGGCTCAGAA
Source organism: Pelobates cultripes (assembly GCA_933207985.1). Taxonomy (NCBI): domain Eukaryota; kingdom Metazoa; phylum Chordata; class Amphibia; order Anura; family Pelobatidae; genus Pelobates; species Pelobates cultripes. The sequence goes on along the minus strand of OW240914.1, from coordinate 15,246,485 downwards.
CTGCTCGGTTTACTGTAAGTCAGACCCACACTGTCGCCCCACGGTCGCTTTTTGAGAGCGTCATCAATATGTAGGTCACTGTTTTCTCTATCTCTTTCCCTTACCTGTTTCATTCAAATGATGTGTTCGGCAAATTATACAGCATTACTTACGTACGCTTGTAATGCAGCATTACTGTAAATATTTCATTTCTAGCTACCGTATGGTCGGGAACCCCCTCCCTCCTTCCTCAGTTCGGCTCTTTCACAATTAAAATGCTCAGTATTCATATGCATTCATACGAATCGAGTGATTTATATATGTGAAACAGATGAACAGCTGTTCATACTCAAGCTGCGAGCACAGTTCTTACAGACTGCCAGTCTCCAGCGTTAGTCTGTTACTCAGAGAAACTGCGAGATGGCAATCTATAATCTGTATAATTTATCCAGTTTGAAAGCCCTTATTTCTTTATGATTATCAGCCACCACTAAGCATGTGCATTTTCAACTATGGAGAGATAAATTAATTTTCAGGTACCTGCTGTCACTTGGGGGGGACGGGACACATACATTTCCATAGTGGTGCCTAAGAACACAGGGTGAATCTGTCAACTTAGATGTACATATTTGAGACTTTTCTTGTTCCAGCTCTACCATCTCCCTCTTCACCTCCTTGTGGTTCTATTTTCAGTAGCCATAGGCTTTATCAACATAGCATATCTATAACTCACAAACATACATATATAGTAGTTTAGCATATACATTTGGGTGTCTTATTCCACAGATACTTTTATTTCATTTGCCGGTCTGCTTAAGGATGTTTCACATCTTGGTCGTAGTGTTGTTATTTAAGTAAACACTTGGTAAAGTACTGAGGCCAACACTGATGTACTCATTGAAGTTTTACTTTTCTGGGCATACACATCACATTTCTTATGTACCTTGCTCAAATAAATGGTTGCCTTCCAAGCACTGCAATTCCATCATCTGCCTCGGTAAATATTTCACTGCTCATCTATAGTTGCGGGTAGATTTATTTTATTTGTTCAGGTCCACCATCTGGCCCACTCACATAAATATGTACTCACAGATACTCATCACATCTTAAGCTATAGGTTGCAGCACTTATTAGGTTGCAGCACGTATCTACTGCCGCTCTCTCATTCCCATGTTTCTGCATAGAATCTCGTTCTGACTCAGACTTTATCAAGTACGATTTCACAACCCCGTGCCTTTTCTATTTTTAGAGTGGTACTGGCTTTTGAGATTTAGGTTGTCCAACTAGGTTTCTGTTTTCCAGTCTTAATCCATTAGCTAGTGGTTCCGCAAGACCAACACCCATCCTCATACTCTGAGGTATACGTCCCTCTGCCCAAATCATAGTTAGCCACCTCGCAGTGTCGCATAGAGAGGGCCTCACATGTCACTCCCATTCTATCTTATGCTTTAGTTACCACCGAGAGGCCAACACCCCGCCACAACATTTCGGTGGCCTCAAACTCCCCTCGGGCCAACGCATAGTTAGCGACTCTCACGCCGCTTGGCAATTAGTAGGGACTCATCTGTCACGTTAAGATAGCATAATTCTTCGCGCTTGGATTCTAGCTAGCCTGCCAGTACCCGGTCTCTTTATCTCACTTATAATAATTAAGTTGCTTATATATATTTTCTGTTATGTATCAAGTTCCTGAGGCAATTGTGGCTTCAGTTCAGGTATGTTGTTACATGTTTGTTCTCATGGTTTCGGGCTAATGCAAAAATCAATGTGGCCGAATACAGTTTTCCTAAAAACTCACCACAGGGAAACCAACCCATAGGGGTTGTCACGGGGAACACTTCACTTAAAACCTAGACTATTCATACAGTTGGTAAATACACTTATCTCAACTGAACTGGAGCAAGGGTTTCTGTTGGGACCATTCTTTTCCCCACCATTCACGTCCTGGAGAATCAATCCTATAGGGGTGGTCACAGGGAAGACCTCACTTAAACCCAGACTGATAATTGATCTATCAGCACCAGACTCCTCCACTATCCCCAGCCTAAACTCTCTAATACCTTCTGAAGAATTTTCACTGCACTACAACACTATCGACCATGCCATAGGGGTCATCATACAAGCAGGTACGGGAGCATGGCTGAGTAAAACAGACGTGGTAAACACCTTCAAGCTACTACCCATACACCCTTCCCTGTGGCATCTACATGGTATTAAATGGCAAGGGAGGTATTATTTTTTCACCCGACTTACTTTCGGCTCCAAAATTAGTCCACGTATTTTTGACACATTTGCAGAGGCTCTATGTTGGCTATTACTAAATGTGTGCAAATGCCCTTCGGTTATCCATTATCTGGATGACTTCTTCCTGATTGAGAATAACACTCTTCCACCTAGTAGTTTGAATCACTTATTGGCACTGTTTGAATCTCTTAACATTCCTGTCTCTCTTCACAAAACTTTGGGTCCAGATACCTACATGCAATTTTTGGGCATACAACTAGACACGATAAACATGCAGGCCAGTCTACGTCAGGACAAGATTGAGCGTACCCTGGCAAGTATTGAACATTACCTGCTACAAGGTCATTGTAATCTGAAAGAACTCCAATCACTACTTGGATCGCTCAATTTTGCCATGAGGATCGTACCCCAAGGTAGATCTTTTAACCTGGCTACATGCCACATTGTGAACAAAGGCCGTTCGGCATCACTGGTCATTATGAGACTGCTAAGGCGTCTCACATGGGTAGCAGACACTTGTCAATTCTATATAACATGCATACACATCCCGGGTTATACAAACACCGCTGCTGATCACTTGTCTCGGTTTAGTTTCCAGGCTTTCCTCTCGTCACTACCCAACGTTTCCAGACGAGCGACACCTGCACCTCTTTTCCAAGACATGATCATGGATTAAAGACCTTGCTAGATCACGCACATCACATTTCCCACATGGCACTCTCAGTAAACACTAGGGACACTTATGATAGGGCATTTCACATATTCAAAAAATGTATCACAGAGTTTCACATTCACGACATGTTTGGATTAGAGACGATTTTGGGGTTTACCTCATTAACCTTAAACTATCCTTCAATACTATTAAACTGTACCTTACTGGCATCCAACACCATATGTTCATCCAACAATCTAACAGTACTGCATTTCTAACCTCACACCAAATTAAGACATTACTTAAAGGCATTAAAAAATTAGATGCACATGTTCCCTCACAAAGACTACCTATAGACAACAACATCTTCCACACTCTATTCAACCTGTTACGGGCAAATACAAATATTACAAGTTTTAGAATGAAATGTTGTATTTCTTAAACTGTGTACTTTGTCTTTAAGAGATATTGCAAACTGACAAGGTGTTAGAAATGGAACATATTGTTTTTCATAGATGTTTCTTTAAGCAATAACCTCAGTGTATAATATGTTTGCGCCATTTTGTCCTAGACGAATTACAATAACAATAATACATAAACAAGCTTCAAGGCTATGCTACGACACTTGCAGTACACAATATACTGTGGTAACCCCAAGTTAATGGAACTTCCCCAAATCCGGGAATCTCCCACGACTGTACACTTACGACTTAGTATAAACAACAGATAACCTATTCAGACTTTAAGATGCCATCTTGAACTAAGTCAGGAAACTTTCCATGACGTTTGCACCCTTTAGTTATGGCCTTGTATGTTTGCCAAGTTAAGGGAGGTCCTAAATTGAATAAAGTAAAAGAAGTGTTACTTTTTCACATTTGAACTACGGTAACCCAAAAATGGAGACACCTAAGGTATAAATAGGTGTACTTTTAAATGTTAAGACACAGAGAAGAGACTTGGAGACAGACGCTGCTCCATCTTAAAATGACAGAGAGGCTGACATGATGACATGTTCAGAAGGGTATGTTAACCTATTAATGATATTTGCAAGCATGTAATTCATTCTTATAAACTCTGCTATAATGGATTTTATATTTATATTTTTATATAATAAATATCCAAAAGACAATCTTGCTTCCAAGACAATCCTTATTTTATATTGTATTCTCAATTATTTATATAGGTTAAATAGAGGATCTCTTACACTATATAAAATTATGGCTAAGATATCTGTATGGTTAGCCCTACTAAGTTATATGCTTTAAGACATTATAGTGGTAAATAAGGGAACCACCAGCGGTTACAAACCTATTAGATTCATCTCCTTTTGAACCCATGACAAATAGCACAATCAAAACAGCACTATATCTTGCTTTCTACGGGTTCCTACGGCCTAGCGAATTCACAACCACAACCATAAACGCACCTAACTATCTTAGAACCAATGATCTACAGAAACATACCGACCATTATATTCTCTCTCTAAGACAATCCAAAACCAGCACCGACGGACACAGTATTCGGATACCCCTGTACCCTACTCACAATATATGGTGCCCAGTTAAAGTGTTAGACACTTATTCACTTTCAGTCCACAAACAACCTCAACAGCCTTTGTTTGATCTGCATGGACACACTCTGACCACAGCTAAATTCATGCTATACATAAGACTTCTGTTAACCAGGCTCGGCCTAAACCCCAATCAATTTTCAGGCCACTCTTTCCGTATAGGAGCAGCATCTCCGCTAACCACGTCCCTGCTCATATTATTAAGGCCATGGGGCGATGGAAATCCTCCGCTTACACACTCTACATACCCAATCCTGTTAAAGAATTAAGACAAGCTTTTTGTGACTTATCTCAATAAACGAAGTTGGTTCACGAATTATGTTTTCTGGTTATTTTCATTTTGCCCACTTTTATTACAGGCCTACTGCTCTGTCGGCTCCGGCACACCACAACCGACTGGTGCCTACTCATAGATGTTATGATTGTATTGTGCTAAGATTTCTCTGTTCGTCTAAATTGCCCCGACTACAAATATATATATATCTCATATATAGCTGACTTTTGTCTTGATGTTTACACAAGTTTCATTACCGGAATTTAGCTTATGATTGTCAAATAACTTGATTTTGACAACTTTGTCAGTATATTTGCCTTATTCAGTTAATGATGTGGTTAAATTACCATGCTAGGTTTTACTACTATAACTTAGTATTTCGTGGGCATTGACATTTCACTTTCCTTAGGTGTCCTGGTCATACTGACAGTTGCTTTACAAACACAAAACCCGTCATCTGCCACAGTCATATTCTCACTGCTCACCAACAGTATCTGGTAGGTTCCTTTATTTAATAGGGCCCACGATCTGGCCCACTACAATGTACCTATAAGCACAGATACTCATGCACGTTCTATTCATGGGTCGCAGCTCGTCATCTACTGCCACCCTCTCGTTCATATTTTTCCGCTTAGCATCAGCCTGACTCAAACTTTATCCGGTACGATGTAATAATCCTGTGCATTTTCTATGTTTAGAGTGGTACTGGCTTCCTGAGATTTAGGTTGTCCAACTAGGTTTCTGTTTCTGGTCTTAATCCATAAGCTAGTGGTCCCGCAAGGCCAACACCCATCCTCATACTCGGAGGTATACGTCCCTCGGGCCAAATCATAGTTAGCCGCCTCGCATGGTTGCATAGAGAGGGCCTCCCATGTCACTCCCCTTCTATCTTATGCTTTATTTATCACCGAGGGGCCGACACCCCGCCACAACATTTCGGTGGCCTCATATTTCCCCTCGGGCCAACGCATAGGTAACGCCTCTCATGCCACTTGGCAATTAGTAGGGACTCCTCTGTCATGTTCTCAATAGCATAATTCTTCGCCGCTTGGCATCTAGCTAGCCTACCAGTACGCAGCCACTTTGTCTCAGAATAGTAATGTTTGCTGTGGTAGCTATTTTGGGGTTCACTTCTTTTTGCCACCTTAACCTAAAATTACTCTGTTCCCTACTAAAACAATGGTGTCCTGGGTAATAGTTCATCACCTTCCCGTAACAACCAAGTCAACCAACCATTATTAGTACTTCACGGCTCCATCCCTACGACATCTATATTCATGCTTTAAGTTCGCTTAATATTAACTAGACTCTGCCTAAATGCAAACCTTTTTCCAGGACACGCCTTCCGTATAGGTGCAGCATCTGCAGCTTCCTCCAACCACATTCCAGCTCATATCATCAAGGCTATGGGACGCTGTAAACAGTCCGCCTATACTCTTTACAGTCCAAACCCAGATAAAGAGTTAACACAAACTTTTCGTGACTTGTCCAAATAAACAATGTTTTGTTATGTGTATAATATTTTGTATGGTACTTTTCTGTTTGCCCACTTTTATTACAGGCCTACTGCTTTCTCGGTTACGTCACACCACAACCAACTGGTGTCCATTTGTATGTGTTTTATTGGTTATAATATGTTATGTTACCCTTTTCATTACGGCCAGATTGCCCCGACTACAAATTTTAAGGCCTTGCCTGTAGTTGTGGTAGGGGGTTTATTTCCCCTTAAAAGGGCTGACAGTCCACTCCCAACTTATCGTGGATTGTCTGGCGAGTCACCCCTCCCACCACTCCCTCTAGTCACCCTCTAAGGTGGGCCCACGTTTATTACAGGCCTACTGCTTTCTCGCTTCCGGCACACCACAACTGACTGGTGTCCATTTGTATGTGTTTTATTGGTTATAATATGTTATGTTACCCTTTTCATTATGGCCAGATTGCCCCGACTACAAATACACATGTGTATATATATATATATATATATATATACATACATACACACATATATATACACATATATCACTATATAAATACAAATAATAAATTAGGTCATTTTATTAATTACAATTTGTGGGACCTGCCAGACAACCCAGGCCGAAAGTCCAGGGAATTCAATTTGCTAGCACTATATTTAACCCTGTAACTTTCCAAGACACCATAAAACCTGTACATGGGGTTACTGTTTTACTCGGAAGACCTCGCTGAACACAAATTTTAGTGTTTCAAAACTGATATCCTCAGTAAAAGTGAAATTTTTTGAATTTTTCACACACAAATGGCATTTATGTGGACGATATAATTGATATGATACGTTTTACTGTTTTGGAATACTAATATTTGTGTTCAGCGAAGTCTCCCGAGTATAACAGTAACCCTCATGTACAGGTATTATGGTGTTTTCAAAAGTTAGAGAGTCAAATATAAGGCTGGCGTTTCAGTTTTTTCACATTGAAATTGTGGCAAAACTAGCCACTTAAGACTATACCTGTATGAATATGTGCATATACCTTTAAAGCTGTTAGAACCAAGTATAGTACTGTATCTACATTTCAGGTGAACAAGGGCATTCGTATGCTGGTGGCATGAAAAACCCAGCATTCATACTGTAGTTTCACGAACAGTGCATTTCAACACTGTTTGTGAAACAAATAAACTACCGAATGGACGACCACACACACCGGAGGTCGTGTGGCGCCCATTATCTGATTGCAACATTGTTGCAATCAGTAGTTAAGGGCTTTCCTAGGTGCCCGTCGTTCGGCTACCGACCACGCGGCGGTCGGCCATCTTGGTTCCTTTGTTAAGCCCAGTGTTATTTGGTCGTCGATCGCCAGGAACTAAAATCGGCTACTCGACGGCACGCATACCGCTGGACTTCCAGGCCTTTCGGGAACCCCGGGCGTTCAGTAGTTTGTTCCCCTGATACCAATCGGTACTTTAAATGTGACTTGAAAATAATGTGTGTTTCGTGCAGCGTTCGGTTAGTTATGCTGGAATCTGAGCAGTATTCTCACGAACTGTGTGCTCAGACCCCAGCTATCTACCGAACATCCATTCGTTTAAATAAAGGGAATATTATGGAAGTTATGCATTTTAATGTAAAATGTCAGTTCTGCTGCACGGAGGGATAATCCCCTTAACGGTATATTCCAGTGGGAGTATCCCTCTCGTCCAGCAGTGCATGATGGGAGAAATGTATGTGTTGGTCAGTTCCCCATGTAGTCCCCTACTGTACCACCCCTGGAATGTCAGTAGGGAAACCCCTTGCATGGGGAATCCCAATATACAGTGACCTGTGATTAAAAGCTCAGTTGACTCCCAGCCTATGTGTCGTCTAGTTCTTGGGAGAGAAGGATTCTTACAACGCTACCGGGATTATTGTACACTGTATTTATTTCCTTGGAATATTTTATGCTGTTCCTGTTACCCAGCGGAGATACTGTGGATTATACTACCTCTCCGCTACAATTGGTGGCAGCGGTGGGATTGAAACTATACAGCAAAGCAACGGTCGGCAGAAATTAAAACAAATAGAGGAGAAAAGAGCAGCAATTTGGGAGTTAACCCACACGTGGAAACCCGCGAACAGCCGGTGAATGGGAATGAATTATGCCCTTTTGAAACAAAGCACATTAAAAGAATTACTTGAAGCAAGAGGAGCAATAACCAGCAACAAGGTGAAGGCTATCTTGATTACAGAACTGATGGAAGGAGACAGAGCAGCAGCTGCTGCAGCACCTCCAATGGAGGAAGAACAACATGAATTTGCTAAAGAATTCAGGAGCAGGATGGCTTTATTCCCAAACCCACCATCTGAAGAGATGATTGGCAGGCTCTTCGCAGATGTGCAGGAATACATCATGCTCAGAGGGGCGCAGAGAAACCAGCAAGCCGGAGAAAGAGCCACGACACCGGTCAACATTTTCCCAGGGAAAGCCAAAATTCCCTACCAAGCCTTCAAAGCTATTCAGAGGCTGACGGTGGCATAGATGACTACCTGCAGGATTTTGAGAGGCTGTGTCAACTACACGACATCAGCGAGGCGGATCGGGTACCTCTACTAGCAGGGAGACTATCTGGTCGTGCAGCAGAGGCGTACTGGGCTGTGCCGGATGAGGACAGTAGAGACTACAACAAAGAAAAACAAGCGATTTTAGCCCGGTATGCGATCACCTCAGTGCCATACTGCATAAAGTTTCGGGACATTAAAAAGCCAACAAACGACTCCCATGTAGAGTGGGCACACCGGTTACAGCGAGCTACAAAGGGGTGGTTGGAAGCCACCCAGGTTAACACGTTGGAGGGCCTGTTCCAATTGATGGTCATGGAACAGTTCTTCGACGGAATACCTGCCTACCTACAGAATTGGTTAAGGGACCGAAATCCGCACACCCTGCAAGAGGTGGCCAAGCTGGCGGATGAGTTCCAAGATACCTGGAGGGACCAACGCACCCAAAACCGACCAGTGTACAACCCCACACCAATAATACCAGCCATGACCCCCACTATCCAGCCACGACCTGGGGTAAGCCAAAATACCTTTCACCCCCAGGCACCCTGCACGTCCGCCAATTCAGTGCCACACCTGCAACCAACAGGGACATATCCAGCTGGACTGTCCACGCAACCGACCCAGGCCCAGCTGGAATAATGCAGCACCGAGCAACCGAGCAGCCGTACACTGTGTACAAACAGAACAGTATGGAACGACCGAGGCCGTCACTCCAATGGAAGAACCGCTAGGAACACTGCATGAGGTGAACCCCATCCAGGCCGCCTCAGATAACCGGCAAGGGCACTGACAGGAGGTCCATATGGAGGGGAAAATGGTACAAGAACTTCGTGACTCTGGGGCTACCTTAACACTAGTCCGAAGTCATTTGGTACATAAACCCAATTTAACTGGAGACTGTGTTGCTGTACGGGTGGCGGGTGCACTTGAATTGAGGAGCGGGGCATGGGAATGTGTATGTGTGGATAATGCAGGACTTGCCAGACGACGTTATTTTGGGCAGCGACCAGGGGGAGCTGACTTCAGCATTTGATATTCTGTCTGGGCACTTAGGAATCAGCCGCACTAAGCACAGGCTGACCCAGAACTTCTTTTGGCCAGGTATTTCCCAGGGCGTTAAATGATATTGCCACACCTGTGATACCTGCCAAAGAGTAGGGAAGAGGGGAGACCGATACAAAGCTAGCCTCCGGTCTCTGCCCATAATTTAGGAACACTTCAGTAGGGTGGTAGTAGATATCATAGGACCCCTAGCAAAACCCAGCCCCTCTGGCAAGAATTATGTCTTGATCGTGGTGGATTATGCCACCAGATACTCTGAGGCAGTAGCCTTGACAAATGTGCATGCGGAAACAGTAGCTGAGGCCCTGATGTGAATATTCTCCCGCGTAGGATTTCCCCGGGAGATTATTTTGGATAGGGGCACTCAGTTTACAGCTGAAGACACACATCAGCTCTGGAAGATATGTGGGGTACAACAAATCTTGAACTGCGCTTATCACTCCTAGTCCAATGGGCTCTGTGAACGGTTTTACTCCACCTGTTATTTGCGTATAGGGAAGTACACCAAGAATCCACCGTGTTTTCTCCGTTCGAATTGTTATTTGGGAGGAGAGTGAGGGCCCACCTCGATTTAATCTGGGAACACTGGGAGGGAGAAGGGACTATTAACGGCACCCCCATCGTACCCTATGTGCTAGAATTCAGGGAACGCTTGTAGATGCTGACCCAGACCGTACGAGACAATCTCCAGGTAGCCCAGCAACGACAGTGCAGATGGTACGATAAGGGAGCCAGGGACCACAGCTTTCAGGTGGGGCAAAAAGCACTTATCTTATGACCAGTCCACAAAGATAAGCTGCAGGCTTCCTGGCAGGGCCCATACAAGGTGGTCTAACAGATCTGTGATACCACCTATGTGATTGGTCTGGTCACAGACGCGGGAGGCAAACGCATGCTCCATGTGAACATGCTCAAGCCATGCCACGAGCGCACCAAAGAGGTAACCGCGATCTGTGCCTCTGCCACCGAGGACTTCGATAATTTGCCACTCCAAGATCTCCTAGACCAAGAGGGCCAGAGCAGAGACCTGGGAGAAGTACAGTTAGGAGAGCGCTTAAACCCCCAGGAGCGAACCCAAGTGCAAAGGTTAATACAGAAAAAAGGGAGCTATACCCCGTTAGCAACTCACAAGTTAGAAACCCTAGATAAGACTCGTCTTCACCAAACTCCTTACCGCATACCAGAAGCCGTCAAAGTAAGTATGCAGAAGGAGATTGAGGAAATGCTACAGTTAGGGGTGATAAAACATTCTGATAGCCCCTGGGCCTCCTCCGTAGTACTAGTACCGAAACGGGATGGGACAACCCGTTTCTGTGTAGACTACCGGAGGCTCAACGATAAGACGATCTCGGACGCCTACCCTATGCCCCGGATAGACGAGCTCCTGGACAAAATGGCCAGGGGCTGGTACCTAACCACGATAGATCTGTGTAAAGGGTACTGGCAAATTCTGCTAGCAGAGGACGCTGTAGCGGAGATGCAATATTCCCCAGATTATCTCCGCTTATAATCCAAGTGAGGCTCAGGAACAAGTAAATAGTAAATCCACAGGCCAGGTTTCCAGCAGGTAAAATAACAGCAATATCCCAACAGCAATCCCAATAACTGGACGACACACAGTTTCAGGAGCAGAACTGCAATCTTTAATCCACACTGTCCTTTTAAAGCATGCTCCCATGCAAGGGAGGGATTTACAATCATTAGTACAGTAGCCAATCCTGTCCTGGTAACCTCCCACACATCTCCCCTCAGCCTGCATCATAATCCCCTTATCCAGTCTAGCAATTCCCCCCATTTCTGGATGTACCCCTAAACGTAGGGGTGCCCCTTTAAATCCTACATCCCCTGATAGCCCTGATCTGGGTGAACAACATATCCAAAAATCACCCAGATCAGACCAGGGGTTCGGGAAATTTATGGAGAGAATAAAATGACCGACCAGACTGACTGAGTGTCAGGAACCAGGAACCAGACAGAGACAGATCTAGATGCAAAAACACCTTTATTTAATAAATAACAAAGAAATAACCAAAAGCAAAGTCCAGGAGGCAAGCAGGGGTCAGTCACCAGAGCGGGTAGTCAGACGAGCCAGGATCAGGAGAACGGAGGGCAGCGGAGTCAGGAACAAGGCCATAGTCAGGAACTAGGAGCAAACAGGAAACACAGGAACAAGGAGACTTCTGGGGGACAGGAAACCACGCAAGGGCAAGGAGGTTCTGGGATTTGCTGCTTAAATAGGCTGAACTGATTAGCAGCAGGGTTGATTACTATTCTCAGGTGAGTAACCGTGGCAACATGCTGAAGGAGCTGATCGTTAATTACAGCTGAAACCTCAGACACTGAAAAAGGAAGGGTGGCTGTTTAAAACAGCAAAGAAACCCTGACAGTACCTCCCCCTCAACGACTCCCCCCATCTCTGCTGGTGGGTCCGGGCTTCATGGGGAAGCGAGCGTGATAGGAACGAAGGAGGGATGGTGCATGAACATCAGAGGCTGGAACCCAGGAGCGTTCCTCTGGACCGTACCCTTTCCAGTGCACCAAGTATTGGATCTGTCCCCTGAAGACTCATGAGTCAATGATGCTGCGTATTTCATATTCCTCATGATTGTCAACCGGAACAGGACGTGGTACTGAGGTGGTGTAACGATTACATACCAATGGTTTCAAGAGGGAAACATGGAATACATTAGAGATGCGCATGTTAGCAGGAAGGTCAAGTGCGTAAGCTACAGGGTTAACCCTTCGAAGTATACGAAATGGCCCAACGTATCGGGGTGCCAGTTTTTGTGAGGGAACACGGAGCCGTAGGTTGCGAGAAGACAGCCAGATCCTCTCTCCAACTTGATAGGTAGGTGCAGGAAGGCGTCTGCGGTCGGCCTGGAGTTTGTAGTTCTGCATTGCGCGTTGCAAAGAGTTCTGAACCTGCACCCAAGTGGAACGGAGTTCCCTGAGTTGTTCCTCCAATGCCGGTATCCCCTGTGGCATGAACGTATCAGGCAATATGGACGGTTGAAAGCCATAGTTCGCCAAGAACGGGGATAGCCGGGAAGAGGCATTAATCGCACTATAGTGGGCAAACTCCGCCCAGGGTAGCAGATCAGACCAGTTGTTCTGGTGGTCAGAAATGTAGCAACGCAGAAACTAGGTTAGGTATAGGTGTATTGCCTGTACCATCTGTATTCATGGCCCTTGCGTAATGTCAGGAACCAGGAACCAGACAGAGACAGATCTAGATGCAAAACACCTTTATTTAATAAATAACAAAGAAATAACCAAAAGCAAAGTCCAGGAGGCAAGCAGGGGTCAGTCACCAGAGCGGGTAGTCAGACGAGCCAGGATCAGGAGAACGGAGGGCAGCGTAGTCAGGAACAAGGCCAGAGTCAGGAACCAGGAGCAAACAGGAAACACAGGAACAAGGAGACTTCTGGGGGACAGGAAACCACGCAAGGGCAAGGAGGTTCTGGGATTTGCTGCTTAAATAGGCTGAACTGATTAGCAGCAGGGTTGATTACTATTCTCAGGTGAGTAACCGTGGCTACATGCTGAAGGAGCTGATCGTTAATTACAGCTGAAACCTCAGACACTGAAAATGGAATGGTGGCTGTTTAAAACAGCAAAGAAACCCTGACACTGAGACAGCCGAATGTGGTTCCATGCAAATGGGCCCTGCGGTCGGTCCTGGAATAAGGGAACAAACAGTATGAAAGCCTCTAGCTATAAAGGCTAGGGAGGGTTTGCCTGAATCCCCTCGTTCGGTTCTTCCTATCTACCGAACGAGGGGCTGTTCGGTAGTTAGGAACCGAACGGACCGGGCTTGTGGAGGTTTCAGCGGTGTTCGCCTAGTCGAGTGTCCGATTTGAGTTCCAGACACTCGACGGCAAAACACCACTGTTTGGGAGTTTTAAAATGGCGGCCACCCCCGAGAACAAAGGACGGCTACTTAACTTGTCAATTACCCGTTCGCAACAATGTTGCAACGGGTAATTGAGGACACACTTCACACAGGGGAGGTCTGATTGTTCGGTAGTTTCATTCCCTTAGTCTATTCAAATGATTCTACCAAACAATCAGAGGAATACAATTCTTTTAAACACATACAAGAAAACCAGCAATTTACACGGATGCAGCTATTCACAAGACATTTGCAGGACAGCCCAGTGCCATCCGCTACAGACGCTATCCCCAAATCGGCATTTGTCACCCTGTTTGGCCTGTATCAGTTTAAAGTCATGCCATTCGGGATGAAAAATGCCCCGGCTACCTTTCAGAGGATGGTAGATCGGTTATTGGATGGGTTCCAGGAGTACGCATGCGCATATTTAGATGATATCGCCATTTTCAGCTACTCCTGGCCAAAGCACCTGATCCACATAGGAGCCGTACTAGACCGGATCAGGGAAGCCGGGCTGACCCTCAAACCCAGCAAATGTCATATAGGGATGGCAGAGGTTCAGTACCTAGAGCACAGGGTAGGGAGCAGGCAGCAGAAGCCAGAACCTGCTAAAATAGAGGCAGTCGCCAAGTGGCCAACCCCTCGCACCAAAACACAAGTACTTGCCTTACTAGGTACCGCAGGGTACAACCGGAAATTCGTGGCCAACTACAGTACCCTAGCCAAACTCCTCACTGATTTAACTTGTAAGAACCTCCCCAAGATAGTAGTATGGGCCCCAGAGTGCGAACAAGCATTTCAGCAGCTCAAGACGGCACTTGTTAACTCATCTGTACTTTCTGCTCCTGATCCAACTAAATGCTTTCTCGTCCATACAGACGCTTCTATGTTTGGATTGGGAGCAGTACTGAGCCAAGTCGGAGCGGATGGCGGCGAACACCCAGTAGCTTATCTAAGCCGAAAACAGTTACCCAGAGAAGTAAGCTACGCCGCCATAGAAAAAGAGTGCCTGGCTGTGGTGTGGGCCCTCAAAAAGCTGCAGCCCTATTTATATGGGCAACCGTTTACACTACTCACAGATCACAACCCGTTGGTGTGGCTGAACAGGGTGTCAGGAGACAATGCTAGGCTGCTGCCGAACATCCATTCGTTTAAATAAAGGGAATATTATGGAAGTTATGCATTTTAATGTAAAATGTCAGTTCTGCTGCACGGAGGGATAATCCCCTTAACGGTATATTCCAGTGGGAGTATCCCTCTCGTCCAGCAGTGCATGATGGGAGAAATGTATGTGTTGGTCAGTTCCCCATGTAGTCCCCTACTATACCAGCCCTGGAATGTCAGTAGGGAAACCCCTTGCATGGGGAATCCCATAAATACAGTGACCTGTGATTAAAAGCTCATTTGACTCCCAGCCTATGTGTCGTCTAGTTCTTGGGAGGGAAGGATTCTTACAACGCTACAGGGATTATTGTATGCTGTATTTATTTCCTTTGATTATTTTATGCTGTTCCTGTTACCCAGCGGAGATACTGTGGATTATACTACTTCTCCACTACAGAAATTCACCAGGTTGGTTATGTTGCATTTGAGACTGTATGGTAGCCCAGGAATGAAAATTACCCCCATGATGGCATATCATTTGCAATAGTAAACAACGCAAGGTATTGCAAATGGGGTATGTTCAGTCTTTTTAGTAGCCACTTAGTCACAAACACTGGCCAAAATTGGCATTCAAATTAGTTTTTTGCTTTTTTCACACACAATCAAATAATTAACACTAACTTTGACCAGTGTTTGTAAAAAAAAATGAAAAATGTAACATGCTATATTTGACCCTGTAACTTCCCAAAATATCATAAAACCTGTACATAGGGGGTACTGTTTTACACGTGAGACATCGCTGAATACAAATATGTGTATTTTATTGCAGTAAAAGCAAACAGTATTATGACACTTACAGTTAAAATGTCACGTAGAACAATATCTTTAATTCTTCATTTTTCCCATTTGTTTTATATTTTATTCATATTCAAATATGTTTCATACCTAAATATTTAATGTTAAATGAAAGCCCTGTTTCCCCTGAATAACATGATATATAATAAGTGTTGGTGCACATAATATGAAAGAGGCGAATTACGCCTGAACAGATATATAGTGCAAATTCCAGTTTTTGTTTATGTTTTGTTTATTATTATTATTTTTGCCATTTATATAGTGCCAACAGATTCCATAGAGCTCTACAATATTATGAGAGGGGGGATGTAACTATAAATAGGACAATTACAAGAAAATTTACAGGAACAATAGCTTGAACTTACAGTCTATAGGAGGTGGGGTATAAGACACATTAGGACAGGAAATTGCAATCAAATAAGGTGGGAGTGAAGTCAAGCTGGAGGAGAGAGTAAAGCACTGCCCTAGAGGAGAGAGCAAGAGACAGGTATATAAGGTAGAGGTTACTCTGGGAGGCCATAAGCTTTCCTGAAGAGATGGTGTAACGGACCGTTTTGCCCAAAAGAGGTTAACTGTCCGGCTTTTATGCAGGTCTCCCACCTGGTGGACACTCCCCTAGGGGACCAAATGGGAGACTGGGACACAAAGGGTAAAAGGACCAATCACAGACTTACACATTTCAACCATCCCACAATGCATCACAATCCCTCCTCTCTGCCCTGGAGATAATTTGGGAAGTAATTCAATTATCTCCAATGACAGAGGCAAAACTCCATTAACCACGTGGCAGAAAACAAACAGTAAAAGACATAAAATTACCTACAGTTACATTCAGTACATAAAACATATATGTTCTACATATCCCCAGATAGCTCAGGTCTGAGCGCACATTATTAAGTGAATGGCGTTCAGACCACATGAATACAGTTTAATCTTCATGGAGCCAAAGTCTTTACACAGTCAGTTTCATGCGAATGGGCTCCATGGGATTCCTATCTGGGGCACAACACACTCAAAGAAAACTACCGAACACCGGGCCGTTTGTGCACTTTCCCCGAACAAGAAGGGAGGTCGGCGGCTTCAGCGGTGTTCGCGCAAAACTGTGTCCGATTTCAGTTTCATGAATTAAGCGTCGAACACCGCTGTGCATTCGCATGTTTAAAATGGCCGCGACCTCGTGTTCGTGATACGAATGGCGGCCACCCAGGATTCGTCAATTAAGCTGCGGTTAACCGCAGCTTCAGGGAGGTTAATTGCCAGCACACTCCAGCTCCCAGGTAGTCTATTCATTCGTGCGGTTTTTCGGTAGATTGAATCTACCGAACACCCGGCAGAAAAGCACGAATAAGTCTTTTCTGCAGGGAAAAAAGATGTCTTTTAACATGGGGCCATAGTCCAAAGGCAGCAGGCGAGCAACCAGGCTTCTCCAGTGTACAGTGGCGAGGTTGGTTTCGCCACACTTCTCCCCTTTACCAATCAGACTAACAGGGTATCTGACCTCATGCCGGTCAGTGCCCTTGTTAGTCCAGCAGCCCACCCACAAAACACAATCAGTAATACAGCCCACCCACAAGAACTGGTTACTACACCTGGGTAGAGGAGAACATTGTCCATGTCCAGGCGCCTCACCATGGCTGTGTGGGTGACTGGTAAGCGGACTGGGTGGGTTGCTGAGTGGGCAGAGACCAGCGGTACTCTGTCCTGGTGCCAGCACTACCATGGGAGTAGTCTGATTGGAGCCTGGTTGCTGGAGGGGGAGACCGACTGTCTCCCCTTTGGCTAAAAAGCCCTGTTACTGGGGGGCAGAACCGACCGTCCCTACCCCCTGTGCTGTAAGTGCAGAGACCACGGTCCCATCTGCACGGTTGTGGGGCTTCTCATCTCCCCTTGGTGGGCTAGGCCGCCGCCTGGAAGTATTCTCCCCTCCTGGTAGAATACTCTGCCGCTGGGGAGCCGGACCAGCTGTCCGTACTCCCTGTAGCTTGGGCGCAGAGACCACGGTCCCATCTGTGCCGGGGGGAGCTTAATGTCTCTCCTTGGTGGGCTACGCTGCCGCTGTGGAGAGGGGGCAACAAGCTCTTCTCCCTGACACTCTCCCTGCTGGGGGAGAGGGGAACCGACTGTCTCCCCTTTCAATATATTGTCCTGCTGCTGGGGAGGGAGGACGGTACCTTCGGCTCCCTGGGACTCACTTGACTGCTGAGGAGAGGGTTACTACAGGGAGCGCACCAACTGTCTCCTCTCCTAAGAACACACACGGCCACTGGGGAGGACGGTGTAACGGAGCTTCTTGTACTCCGACTGAGTACCCTCCATTGATGGATGCTCCTAGCGCTTCCTAAGGACTCCCAAGCACTGCAGCAGACACCACAACCACCGCAGACTCTGCAACCACCGTATCTTGACTGGAGTCTCGCCGTCTTCCTTCCACCCTGGATCAGCTTCTGTCCTCCAGGACTGTGTGGGAAAGAACTCTTCCTTCCACCCTGTATGAACCTCCAGCATCCAAGACTGTGTGGTGAAGACCCCTCCTCCAAGGAGAGCGTGTCAGGAACAAGCTCTTAAAAGAGCTAAGTGATTCAAGCTCAGGGGAGCATGCAGAACATAGCAATCCCCAGTGTGATTATAACAGCTCCCTCCAATAACGAGACAAGGCTACGTTTAGAGGGATCAAGAAGAACTGTCAAAACCTTTATTTCCCTTGGGACCAGCCAATAGGGTCACCACAATAACATTGTTGTGAAACCTCAATAAAATCACAAACAGTCAAATCATATCAAGAAACACACAGTGACTTATCACAACACAATGGCACATTTTTAAAGGGGTGGGGGGAGACAATATTTAACAGTAAATATCTCACCTGCCTGCAGAATTAGCAATATGCAAATCTACCCGAATATGCAAATGAACCAGTCTTGCAATTCAGGTAGTGCATATTGCTGTTGCTACCAACAGAGGGCACTAGACAAGCTCCATAGCCAAACCCACCTAGTTGGTAGCAAACCTCAGCAATACAAGAGAGCAGGCAATACATTACACAGTACACACACACACACTATAAACAATTACATTACACACACCCTGCACCTATAATGGGTATAGGGTGACTAAAACATAAGATAAATAAAGCAGCCTACATAAATAGTCTGTCTGAAGGTAGACTAGGGGCTTTAAAGCCAGATACATGAAAGAGTCATAGTCACAGGGGAGGAGGCTGGCAAGTAGGCCTCTCCAGGACCAAGTGGCAAAAGGGCACTTCGTCACAGACGGACAACACCTTCAGCTCCCTGGGACACACACTGCCGCTGGGGAGGAAGGACGACACCTTCAGCTCCCTGGCACACACACTGCCGCAGGGGATGAAGGACGACACCTTCAGCTCCCTGGGACACACACTGCCGCTGGGGAGGAAGGACAGCACCTTCAGCTCCCTGTAATACACACTGCCGCTGGG
Organism: Pelobates cultripes; assembly: GCA_933207985.1. Taxonomy (NCBI): domain Eukaryota; kingdom Metazoa; phylum Chordata; class Amphibia; order Anura; family Pelobatidae; genus Pelobates; species Pelobates cultripes. The sequence goes on along the minus strand of OW240914.1, from coordinate 15,227,384 downwards.
GAGGAAGGACAACACCTTCAGCTCCCTGTAATACACACTGCTGCTGGGGAGGAAGGACGACACCTTCGGCTCCCTGGGACACACACTGCCGCTGGGGAGGAAGGACGGCACCTTCGGCTCCCTGGGACACACACTGCCGCTGGGGAGGAAGGACAACACCTTCAGCTCCCTGGGATACACACTGCCGCTGGGGAGGAAGGACGGCACCTTTGGCTCCCTGGGGTACACACTGCCGCTGGGGAGGAAGGACGGCACCTTCAGCTCCCTGGGACACACACTGCCGCTGGGGAGGAAGGACGACACCTTCAGCTCCCTGGGATACACACTGCCGCTGGGGAGGAAGGACAGCACCTTCAGCTCCCTGGGGTACACACTGCCGCTGGGGAGGAAGGACGACACCTTCAGCTCCCTGGGAGACACACTGCCGCTGGGGAGGAAGGACGACACCTTCAGCTCCCTGGGGGACACACTGCCGCTGGGGAGGAAGGACGACACCTTCAGCTCCCTGGGGGACACACTGCTGCTGGGGAGGAAGGACGACACGCTTCTCTCTCTGTAACTTGCTCGGCCACTGGGGTCTCTCCCAACCTGCCAACTCACGTGTCCGCCCTGCTCCGACCTGCAGGTACTCTTCTACCTGTCTCCTCACGAACTGCACGTATTTCTCCAGGGGGTTGGGTCCAAAGAAAGCCAGCCGCGTGATAAACTCTCTGTCATACTGCTCCTGAGTGTAGCTGGGTGCCATGCTTGCGCTGCTGAAGTTGGTTCTTTTGTACATAGGGTCGCTGTATGGGTACTGGCGTTGCCTTCAATTTGTCATCCAGGAACTGGTGTTGTATTATAGCTGTCCTTCTGGGCTGTGGAAATGATCCCGTCGCTTGCCACCAATTGTAACGGACCGTTTTGCCCAAAAGAGGTTAAAAACCGTTTAGGCGATATTCCCCTTTTTCAGCTGCACAGACAGCTACTGCAAGCACCAATCTCCTGAACTGCAAACCCACGAATTCACCAACAGGTGGTAGTGTAATCGAAAATAGGCAATACTTTTTGATCACAATGTGTACATTTGGCTCAGTCCTTAAGAGGTTAATAGACGGTATGTTATTGTAAGTCAGCTATCAAACATAACAGGTACTCAAGATCATTATACAGAGCAACATGTTTATTATCAGCGTATAGATATTCAGTATCATTATACAGAGCGACATGTTTATTATCAGCGTATAGATACTCGGTATTATTATACAGAGCGACATGATTATTATCAGCA
>OW240914.1:15200219-15216200 GCA_933207985.1 Pelobates cultripes | reverse complement strand
TGAATATACCCACTGATCTCTCCACTGCCTTTCATCACCGTACCAATGGGCAAATAGAGAGAACGAACCAGACCCTGGAGACCTATCTTTGTTGCGACACCACCCACTTATAGTCTTACAGGAGAGATCTGCTTACCACAGCTGAATTCACTTACAACTCAGGAATCTATGACTCAACTCACTCTTTACCTTTCCTTCTGAATTACGGATTTCAATCCACTTCACTCCTAGAATTGCCTACCTTCACCACTGTTCCTGACGCTTCTGCTCTTGTTACACACCTGTCACAAGGATTTCTCTGTGCCCAGAAAACATTGCAGAAGAGTCAATCTCACTACAAGTCATATGTCTATCACCACAGAAGACCTCCTTCCTACCAGATAGACCACTAGGTTTGGCTATCCACTCAGCATTTGAAACTCCCTTGCCCTTCCAAGAAACTGGGTCCTAATTATATTGGTCCATTCCGTGTCAATAAAATAATCTCTCCTGAAGTTGTTCAACTGGATAAACTGGATTTGCATTTGCCCTATACTTCCATCCTTCCTTCCATGTGCAACTCCTCAAGACTTTTAATGATAATACTTTCCATGACCATATTGTTCCTCCTCCTGATCCTGTGGTTGTCGCTGAGGAAGTACAAGACATTTTGGACTCCTGTATTTGAAGAGATATCCTCATATACCTGATACATTGGGAAGGTTATGGCCCAGAAGATAGATCCTTCTAAACAGTGTCCTGACACTGATAAACATAGAATAAATAAAAGTAAGGGCTGCGCTGGATAAAACTCTGTGTAAAACAAGTAGTCCAGATAAAATAAATAGATAAAAAGAGAAAGTCTTATCTCAGGACGTCTGTTGCGGTCGTATATAGCAATGATATTTGGTCCTGAATAATTGTCCTTGTCGATATCCTCCTTATGGGTCCACTCGTATGTAAGAGATAAGGGAAAAATAGAGAACCAAATAGTGTAGTAACTTCAGCAGTGGAAGTAATAGAAATATAAAAATCTAAAATACAAACTCACATTTGACAGAGCTGTGATCTGCTCTGGTTTGGAAGGCGTACAGCGGTTTGATCCCCGCTTATGGGATATAGATGGAGTGTCCTTCGTCTACTTTCTCCTTCCTTTGTGTGGTATTCACTCTGTATAAAAAAACAGCCAATAGTGTTCTCTGGATAAACAACTTAGGAATAAAATAAAAGAATAGAAGTGGATACTCACAAGATAGGAGCAGGTCAACTGCTCCTTGTATTTAGCGTTGGTGGTATGATCCCCACCTAGGATTACTTGGAGTCCAGGTACGATAAAAGGATGCCAGGTGAAAGTGAATGTGTGTTAAAAGATAAGTGGTACAATAAAAGTTACCAAATATATTTTAATATTAAAATTATACAATATAATAACCATAAACGCGTTTTGCCTATATGGCGTTATCAATATGGGTAAAGAACCTGATACCTGGCAGTAAAACCTTTTAAGTAAAGAAATTAAGTTAAAATGGGAAATAGCTACTCTAAAAAAGTATATCGACGAACAAATTACTCCTCGTGGCCTACGATTACTTAAACTACCCACTTCCGATCAAGATGACTTAGAATTTATGGAAGAGTGGAATAATAAGTTGGAACTTTGTACTCTAGGTCTAATGGAAACCTTAATAATAAAAAAGAGTAAAAAAATATCTATTTTAGATGTAGAAATCAATGAAATTCGAGATAAACTTCTACCGTTTACTGAAACACAGGCAGATAAACAAAACTTCATTTTAATCCAAAGTAAAATTGAAAAAGTCGAAATTGAAACTAAACATATAAAAATAAAAAAATACATCAGAGACAAAACTGATTATTCAAACAAGCAGGTCAGAACATACCACTTAAACAAAAAATATACTTCCCAATATCCGGTCCAAAAGAACAACCCCATGAGATCTAATAATTATCGTGAACAAAAACCGTACGAAAACCCAGAAAGACAATATCCAAAACACCAGCCACACCGATACCAAAATACCAAACAGTCTCTATATCCACCACAAAACACGTATACACACAGGGCACCTAACAACCATTCTCGTGGTGTTCCACAACAATCACAATATACAAACCAATACCGTTCTTTTCCCCAACGTAATCAACACAATTCATATCGTACTCATTATGACACTCCCCCATCACCAACACATAACAATGCACCAGGACCACAATATAAACATCCATCTCCCAAACCACAAAGAGCTAAATATACTAACGATCACAAAGAATATTCAAATTACTCTAAGTCACCCACGATCCCCAATCACCCGAATAGATACCAATTACTGTCACTAGATTCTGAATTCGAAAATGAAGATCATTTTTTAGAAATTCAAACCCATCACACTGCACTAGCCCAAACACCACATCCTTCACGTTCAAAAAAAGGACTTTAACTTTAGAGGAAGAAGAAGTGGTAGACATGAACAAGAGAGAAAGATTAGAAAGATAACACCCTCTTCTAATAGTAATAACAGTGGCATTTTTAACCTCTCACAAAAAATTTTAACTAGTGCTCAAATAGCGGTTTTAACCATATGTCTTAAGTTTGCTCCTACTAATACTTTTAAATCGTTTGATGCTTTTATAGATGTTAACAAGTTCATTCAAAAAGCTACCCTTAAAAGATTTTTTTATGGAAAAAAATGATGAAAATTTTACTCAAAATTCGGGTTTTAACTTTCCCGATACCGTCTCAAAATCAAAACATAATCACCACCCCCCTAAGAGAAAAATCTACCTTTTATCCTGCTCATTTTAAATCAGCTCCCCTTACTATGTTTGAGAAATTAGTTACAAAAGATTTAGAAAAAATAACAAACATGACCCTCACAACCTTACACATTCAGAAAAACTGGCACTAAGAGAACTTCAAAACAATGAAAATAATGTTATCAAACCAGCAGATAAGGGTGGAGGGATAGTCATTCAATCAACCCAAATGTATATAGAGGAGGCACACAGACAGCTAAATGATGCAAATGTTACGAAAAACTCTTATCTGACCCTATCAAACAAATACAAATTGTTTTAACTCAATTTTTAAATAAAGGTGTAAATTTAGGCATCTTAAATCAACATGAGTTCAAATTTTTAAATAATCAATTTCCCATCACTCCTGTTATATACTTCCTCCCCAAAATTCATAAAAATTAAACTTCACCTCCCGGAAGACCTATCGTGTCTGGTATAGGTTCTCTCCTATGCAATCTCTCACAATATATAGATATTCTTTTACAGCCTTCAGTCAGACTCATGAGATCTTACCTTCAAGACTCCATGGCTCTTTTAAATTTTTTAAATAATTTTATATGGAAACCAAGTTTTATATTAGTGACATGTGATGTTCAGTCACTATATACTATTATACCTCATGATATAGGCTGTCAAGCTGTAAAAGATATCTTAACAAAAGAAGGCAAAATTGCTGGTCAACAAATCAAATTCATTTTAGAAGGTATTAATATTATTTAAAAAAATAATTACTTCTGGTTTTTAAACTCTTTTTACCTTCAAAAAAGAGGGAGCGCCATGGGGACTAGGTTTGCTCCCAGCTATGCAAATTTATTTAGGGCTGACTGGGAGTCAGAAGCCATTTTTAGCAATCATGCGTGGAGAGCAAACCTAGTTTCCTTTTTAGATATATTGATTATCTTTTTTTTATTTGGGATGGTACTGTAGACAAACTTAATTCTTTTATCACAAATCTCAATATAAACAACAGAGGTAAAATCCTGACGTATGAATATAGTAGAGAACAGATTAATATTTTAAACCTTAACATTTTTATAACAAATGGAAAAATACACACTAAGACGTTTTTTAAAAAAGTATGTGTAAACACTGCTATTGACAAAAGTAGCTGCCATTATCAACCTTGTTTGGATAGCGCCCCTAAAAGCCAAATACTTAGATTGAGGAGAAATTGTTCAGAAATAAGAGATTTTGAGATACAAGCAGACGTCCTAAAAGTCAAATTTGTTGAGAAGAATTACTCGAAAATAGAACTAGAAAAGACTATTAAGGACATCCAAAATAAGGATAGAAATGATCTCCTCTAGACAGGCCCGAAGAACGTGACGGACTGAGCCTTAGAATAAAAGGAAAACACCGAGAAGGCTGTGGATCTCGGTCTGACCAGGCAATAGATGTGGAGAAGATCCCTGACCCCCTAGACAGCAGCAGAAAACACGCACTAGGCTACCTGGACACCCCAGTCCATGGATGCACCTCAACGTAAGGGATAGGGGTGACATTACACAATAAGGCCCCACACCAGTCTGACACGACAAAGGACATACAGACAGAACCACGCCCTGAGCTATGCACCCGATACATTATCTTGGAGACTAGTAAGTTACACACGCACACCCACGCAGTGGACACCATTGTAAGTATAACACCATATATAAGCACAAAAGTTTCGGAACCTCATAGCTCAGATAATGGGCACACAGACCACCCCTAACTGGCAGAAAGCAAAAGACACCTAATGGCAAACTATAAACTATCTCAGTACTAGATCATTCATGAAGCTGTAAGTCCCTGAATACTCAAACAAAGCACAACTTATACATGGCCAGCATTTGTGCCTGAAAAACAACGGGAATGGGGAGAGTCAGGGAGAAAAAGAAAACATCCACAGAATATATAGTCCCTTTACGTGGACTTTTTTTTTTTCTCTTCTTTCTCCCCTCCTTACCCTACGTTCTTTATTCAGGTTTTTACTATCCCCTAAAGGGTAGTACAGTTCTATTAGATGAAAAACAAAACACATATATAGCTGATACAATACAGTGGATGTTGGTGGCATTCTCCATATCGATTAATGTAAAGTTATTTAAACAAACATACTCACTTTATAGTCTGGTATTTCACCTAGAACTAGCGAGGAGTCTATCCATCTCTAATTCTGCTACATTCAATAAGCAAAATAAAATGTAATTTAAATGTATATGATATCACTGGAAAGTTATGTATCACTGCTCTGAAAACTGTAAAAAGCTTGTTTTACAATCTTACAAACGTGTACACCCCCCTCCCATTATTTCTTGTCTGTACCCCAAAGTATGTTGATATGTAAAAAAAACAAAATTCTCTCAATAAACAAAGATTGTCAAAAAAAAAAAAAAAAATGATCTCCTAAAATATAAACCTAAAACCACAGACTCAACAATGCTTTTACCAATTATCTTCAATTTTAACAATAAAAGCAATAAGATAAAAAAAAGTTATAAGAAAACACTGGCACCTTCTAAAACAACATGAAACACTAAATAAAATTATACCTGAACATCCGAATATTATATTCAGGGGAGCTCAAAATTTTAAGTCTATATTAACGAATAACTTCACAAGAGAAATTAAAAAGACCCCCGGTACCCTTTTTTCCACATATAGGTTTTTGCAAATGCAAAATGTGCATAGTCTGTAGAACTACTAATCCTGTCATGTCCCCCACAAAGTTACTGATTTTGTATCAAATAGGACAAATAAGGTTTATAAAATAAATGATTTTATCAATTGTTCTACAAAAAATGTGATATATCTGCTTGAATACCCCTGTGGCCTCTAATATGTTGGAATGACCACAAGGTGTTTGAAAACGCGCCTAAGCGAACATTGCAGAAACATCAAAAATGGATACCTAAATCACTCAGTATCCAAACATTTTATCATACACAATAAAGATCCAAAAATGCTAAAATTTATTGGAATAATGAAATGTGTGGTCCCGTGGCGGGGCGGAAACATCAAAAAGATTTTAGGCAAAAAAGAAATGGAGTGGGTCTATAAACTTCAAACTCTTGTACCATATGGCTTAAATGTAGATTTCGATTTGTTAAATTTTTTATAATTTTTTAATATCATGTATTCATTTTAATTTTGAACATAGTTGTCTCTGGATATTTCCCTTTCTTTTTTATGATTTATATCTATTTTTATGATCATCTGTTTGTAATTTTACTCTTTTATATAATCCATACTTATTTTAATTTTTCCCCATTTGGAGTGTTGTTTTACTGATTTTAGCAATCATGCCTGATCACACTGTTTAGTTGATCAGGCATGATTTCGCTTTGTTTTTTACTTCTCATTGTTCCCATGACGACGGCTGCAGCTGTGTGCTAGCCGCCGTCTTCCCTCCTATCTCCGCCCATTTTGTTGACGACGGCCGCATACTAATGCGTGCCGTCGTCATTATCATACTCCCCCTTCCCAGCACCAGGCGCACGCGCGCTGACGCTTCATTTGAATGCCGCGCCCCTTGTACACATCGGCGCGCACTAGCTACATGCACGCCGACGTCCCATAGTGTAGCCATGCCCCTTGTAGGTGCTGGCACGTTCAATCCCCCTTATCATGACGCCGACGGCTGCGCAGTGCCGACCGGCGTCAAACTACATCTCTCATCTACCCCTATCGGTTTTATGCCGGTCACATGACCGAGCATAAAATCGTTTCTTTTATGTATGTTATTGACTGTTTCCAACATGTACACACATTTTAATGTTGATCTAATGTTTATTTTTATATATATATATATATATATCTATATATATATATATATGTATATATTACTCTTGTTTTATTTTTCATCTTGTTTTAACTATGTTAATTTTTACTTTACTGTGATTGGCTGCTGACATTTTGGCGCCATTTTTAAAGGATTGTATATGCTATTTAAAGGTTTTACTGCCAGGTATCAGGTTCTTTACCCATATTGATAACGCCGTATAGGCGAAACGCATTTATGGTTGTTAAATTGTATAATTTTAATATTAAAGTATATTTGGTAACTTTTATTGTACCACTTATCTTTTAACACACATTTACGTTCACCTGGCATCCTTTTATCGTACCTGGACTCCAAGTAATCCTAGGTGGGGATCATACCACCAGCGCTAAATACAAGGTGCAGTTGACCTGCTCCTATCTTGTGAGTATCCACTTCTATTCTTTTATTTTATTCCTAAGTTGTTTATCCAGAGAACACTATTGGCTGTTTTTTTTATACAGAGTGCATACCACATCAAGGACGGAGAAAGTAGACGAAGGACACTCCATCTATATCCCATAAGCGGGGATCAAACCGCTGTACGCCTTCCATATCAGAGCAGGTCACAGCTCTGTCAAATGTGAGTTTGCATTTTAGATTTTTATATTTCTATTACTTCCACTGCTGAAGTTACTACACTATTTGGTTCTCTATTTTTCCCTTATCTCTTACATACGAGTGGACCCATAAGGAGGATATCGACAATGACAATTATTCAGGACCAAATATCATTGCTATATACGACCACAACAGACGTCCTGAGATAAGACTTTCTCTTTTTATCTATTTAATTTATCTCGACTACTTGTTTTACACAGAGTTTTATCCAGCGCAGCCCTTACTTTTATTTATTCTGTTTTGTGTTACTTCTAAGGGTTTTAAGGGAATCCCTTATAGGGTTGCTGCTTTATTGTGTTTTTTAGTGCTTACTCATTGTTCTGGTTTTATACTGATACACATAGACATGCTGCTCTTGTTTAGTAACTGGCTGAAAAGGTCTGGCTAAGCACCAAACATGAAACAGTTCCTTCAATGATGTTCACTCCCTGATTTGTGGGTCTTACAAAGTCATTAGACATGTTAATCCTGTAGCAATTAGTCTTGCTCAACCTCCTGCCTACCTTGTATGTTACATGTGTCTTTGTTGAAACCTCTAACATGTAATAGGGTTACCAGTCCTGTAGTGCCCTCTTCTTCAGCTCAGGTTGAGGGCCAAGAAGAATATGAAATTCAGTCTATTCTTAATTCTTGTATGTCTTGTGGTAGGCTGCAATACCTGGAGGACTAGAAGAGATCTGTGTGACAGACCCTCTGTCCTTGAATGTTAACGTTTCTCAGTTTTGTTCGTCTACCCGTTCGAGTGGAATACAGTTTGCCTTTTTTTACTATTTGCTGTTTGAATACCGAAAGAACTTCCGCACGATTGACCACCCAAACGTGGAATGTGGCGCTTATTAACCTCATTGACCCACATAACACCTCTAAAAGCACAAACACCTTAACATTCTAAGCAGTTGGCTGGGTGGTCGGCATTCATATGCACAAACATGAGGCGGTGACCATCTTGGGATACGAATGCGGCCAGCGGTGTTTTGTCGTTGAGTGCATGGAACTAAAATTGTACACTCAATGGCACCAACACTTCTGAAACTTTCACTCCCCATTAGGTTCGATAGGAATGGCATGAACAGAGCGCCGTTCTGTAGATATAATCTACCGAACCAACTACAATCACTGACTCTGTGCATGAACAGCTCCATTCGACCACTGGAACATTACTTCGACTGTTAGGAATAGATGGGCCGCACAGCCTAGCTCTCTGGAACGCTAGAATTCCTGAACCCCTGCTCTGATCTGGGTAAATTTTGGATATGCTGTTCACCCAGATCAGGGCTATCAGGGGATGTGCCATTTGGGGGGGGGGGATATAATGTGTTTTGGGGTACTTATGGGACTTTGTGGAAAAAAAAAATTCTGCCTGGAGATAATTAAGTTAATGTATGATCTGCCTTAATTATCTCCCAGGCAGAGGGGAGGGATTGTGTGTAATGTATTGGAGTATCCCACTGTATGACTCTGTTGTTATTGGTTTATTCCCTTTTTGTCCCTGTCCCCAACAAGGTCCACCTGGGTGTCACTCTTTTTGGGAAATTTGCATAAAAGGCCAGTGTGCCTCCATTAAGCCTCATATTTTACTTCACCATCAATTTAGAGTCTTGTCTCTTGTTGGGGGAAACTGCTATAAAGCTATCACTACTAGCTCTTGTAAGAGCTTCTCTACTTGGATGACTAGCTGGAATGCTGTAATACCCCTCACACTCTGGAGAAGGATGCTCTCTGGCATCTACTCATTGGAGTAACCACTACAATATGGTCTTTAGGTCTTGGGTTGATTGTTCTGATGTCCATGCTCCTCGTCTTCTTAAGTCATTCAATTCTTGCTTTCTTTCTCAACTTGGTCCTTTCAGCCTGCAGGATAGCTCTCTAAGGAGAGGTCCTGTCATGAAACCTGCAATTGTAGCCCAGGCTACTGGGAAACAGGCTGGGGAAATCATCCAAGTGAAGGGGGCCGCTATAGCTCTGCCCCGTTTTATGAGACTGTGTGTTCAAAACTTTTGAATTGGAACATTTTGGAGGAGGGCTATCAATTTACAGTACCACACTATAAGTAGAGTTCTTAGAGCATATGTCATTGCCCTATTGTGGTCCAAGTTTTGTTCCCAATAGCGTATTTTATATCCTGTGTATTATTCTCGTTCTGACTTTGGCTCTGTTTTTTTTAAATTTGTATTATTCTTTATTTTGATGCGCAGTGGTTAGTACACAAGTCAATAATAACATAAGACATAAATATGAGAGAGAAAAAAGAAATTAAATCATGAAATTACAAAACAAGCTGCACTTTTTATTTTTGTGTGTGTGAGTGAAGAAAGAAAAAAATGCTTATTCAGACAGATACAAAGTGAGCTCTACGTCAAAATCCAGGAAACATTGGTATGTGTCCATGCCTGATTAACAAGATTAAAAATAATTTTGATAAACTGAAGGCATAAACCTGTTTTGATAGGGTGGTGCTAAAGGAAATAATAGAGTAATTTAATATTAGCAGGTTAGATTATGCAAAAGTATACCACCCAGACAGATCTAGAACTAGGATGAGGACCTCCAAACTGCGTAATATCTGAATTATTGGCATTCACACCTGAAGTATGTGAATTCTGGTAGCTGGGAGAGTGAAATTCAACTTTATGAATTAAAATCCAAAAAGTTAAAAGCTACACGACATGTCATAATATTTAGCTGACATGTCATGTAGCTAATCCTGACTTTCAGCCTATTTCCTTTATAGGGAAAGCACTGTCCCACACAACAGAGATCCACAGGCACAGAGCCAAAGGTATCCACAGTCGATCTGGCATCCATGGTTGTTCTCCTGTTTCCTCAGCTCTCCACTTGTCACCTCTGCATGTTCTGCAGCTGTAATGCTGTAAAACTCATCAGCTAACTGCTTGTCTTGCTGTGCATCGATGCGGCCTCTGTCGCTTCTGGCAAATCAGACCTCTGGTGAACACTGACCGGCACTTCAGGGTGTGACTGGGCAGCTTGGATGCGGTCACCATGGTTCCCAGAATTAATTTCCTTGCCTTAAGCTTCCTCCAGAATGCATCAAAAAGGGCATCCAGCCATCTTTGGATACTGTTAACTATAATGCTGCTATCTGTGGTACCACCAGGGCTCAGCAGTGGGTTATGGGAGCCAAATGGGTGGGGACTGGGATGACCCTCGCTGGTCCAAAAGGGGGTGGGTCAGCGGGGTGTCAGGAACATGCTTGGAGCTTTGCCTGTGCCGGTCCGGGAAAGTGGCTGCCTCTCCTTTCCTCAGCGTCTGCTAGGCCTCAATGGAAATTGGCATCTAGATCGATTTAGGAGGCTGTGGCATATGTTCCCAGGTAGGTCTGTCAGTTCATGAGACTGTTAGTAAGTAGCATGCTTCGAAAATAAGGCTGTGTGTACTTGTGTACTTGTGTCCTTGTGTACATTAGCCTGGTCACCTTAAGGTTTGTTATATGTTTATCCTTTCTATTTATTACACTCTGAGCATTGTGTCTCACTGTATTCCTGAAATTTGAATTTTTTAATTACACAATATCTTGTTAAAAGAAAGGAGAACAAAAAGTGAGCTATATATCATCATTTATTAAATACCTTGATTGATTATCATCAAGTTGTAATATGTGTTATTGGACTTTCTGTTTTTCTTTTTTATTATTATTCTGTATTTTGACATATATTGTGTTGTTCATTCATAGCTTATGTTGTTTTGCATTTTAATAAATAGTATTTGAAAATAAATACAATGCGTAGTGTCATAAACACTAATAATTGCATTAAATGCATACTATCAAATGGCCATCACCAACACAGTGTTTAATAGTTTATTGTTTTTTTTATCAGGTTCTTGTTGGTGAGATTGACATAAAATATTGTCCAATATTTTTCAATCTACATTTTAATTAAAAAAGTACAATTTATCCTGCTTTAATTATGTGGATTTCGTAACTTGCAGTTAAGAATTATAAGCTTTTTTTTTTTTTATATAAATATTTGCTTCTATTAAAAATATACCCATTTAAAAAAATGTGAAAAAAACTGTTCACATTACAGAGTTTCTGTTCTCTCTCTGCTGATGGTTGTTAATCATCACACGAGGGAGTGCTGATGATGTCCTTAAGGATTTGAAACAGTATATAACAGGTTTATTTAAACGTATTATGTTTATATCACAGAACCACCAAAACATCTACTGATTCTAACTCATTTTGGTAAGTTTACATTTGTATGACTATCTGTCTGTCTGTCGATCTGTCTGTATCTATCTAACTATTTATTTATTTGTCTCTCTGTCTGTCAGTCTCTGCCTTTCTACCAACCCATCCATTCACCCATCCATCCACCACATTGTCTGTTGTCCATCCATTCATCCATCCATTGTCCATCCATCCATCCATTGTCCATCAATCTATCTATCTAGAAAGTGGATCAAATATTTAAAATATTGTGATCTGATCCAATTCATTTAAACTAGATTGTGAGCTTCTCTGAACAAGCCACCCACTGCTATCTTTATAAAGACTGTTTTCTTTATAATGTTGTCCTAAAAAGTTAGCCATTGAGTTCCGCTATTTCAGTAATTGTTGTCATGGAACACTGTTTTGTTTTTTTTTGCATTTTTACCATCTTAAATCATTATTATTATTAAAGCGTCAACACGTTTGGCAGCGCTGTACAATGGGTGAACTAACATACACATATTTGTAACCAGAAGAGTTGGACACACAGGAACATATCACGTTTGTTTGAATGAAGTTTGGCAGCACTTGTTTTTGCTTTATATCTTTTGCCTCAATTGTAAATGAACCTGTATTTTCCCAAATCACTGTTTTGCTCATCCTCACGCTGATTATTTGTTTTTCAGTGAAAGCATGAGATGTAATTGTAAAATATATACAGGCAAGTCTTAACCTTTGTGATGTCACCTCATTCTTTACTACTTTGTAAAAAGTGACTCTGAGAAAACAGGTCATTCAATATTTATTTCATCCATGGACAGATCATATGATCAAATATTGCACAATGCAAGTGGTTGGACTTGGTATGGCACTGGAACATACATATATATATAATGTTACAAAATGCCTTTTGTCACTGTTTTCTCATATGACAAACTGCCCTGTTCCCCTGGCTTATGGAGAATCCGGATTGCCAGCCTCTTACCTCATGACTAAGGCCCTGGGGTGTCTGGCCCTTTGTTTATAGTCTATGTGCATATTGGGATGTTTTGTGACAATGCCCCTTTAAGACTGTGTCTCCAGACTGTTAAAATACTTTGTTTGTGCCTTTTTCCCACTTGTTCGCTAAATGAGGCTTACCGAACCAATTAATGCACAGGCGGACCACACGCAAGTGGAAGTGTGCAGGCAATTTACCTCCCAGGCTGGCGGTTAACCGCAGGTTAATTGCCGACCACTGGGTGGCCGCCGTTTGTACAGTCGAACACGTTCAGACACTATCGGCTATCTTTATTTAGTCGAATGCGGTCAGCGGTGTGTACCGTCAAATCCATGGAACTAAAATCGGCTACACATTTGCACGAACACCGCTGACCCTTACCTTCTCCTCCACTTCGACTCTTCGGCTAAAATCGAAGTGCGTTCGGTGATTCGAACGCACAGTTAGACTAAACTATTTGCACGAATGGTGCCCCGTTCATGCATTTGAATGGAACCTAGTTATTTTTTAGTGTAAAATAGACCGACCACACAGCCCAAATCCATGGAACTTTTTTGGGCAGGAAAGCCATGTTTGCGGTCGGTCAAAAAGGACTTCCACCTAACCACTGGAGGGAATTGTTTGATTTTTTGGGGTATGTTTGTATTTGAAGTATGCTGATTCATAATATGTAACTTTTATGGAGATTGTATGTATATTTTGTGAGTTATGACTATTGTATGAAACTGTGTATTTTCCTGCCTTTGATAATTAAGTTAACCCATTGTGTACCGTAGTTATATCACAGGCAGATGGGAGGGTTTGTGTGTCCTGACTGGGAGTGTCTGACTGTAATATTATGTATTTGATTGGCTGTTCCACAAAACCATGTTGGTGGTAACTGTGTGTAAAAACTTGCATAAAAGAAAGCCCTCTGGTGCTGATTAAACAGAACTTCTTGACCCTCTTACTTGCAGCCTCGACTCGTGTTTGTAGGAGACAGCTATAATCACTGCATCGATTGCTATGCTCTGCATACTCCCTTAGCTACTGAGCTCTTGTAAGAGCTCTTGTTCCTGATCCTGCTTTGCTCTATAGAAGGAAGAGGTTCAGCCACTGGAACCTGGAGCCTGGTCATAGGACCAGGGTGGATAGCAGACGGCGAGATACCGGCCTAGCACCGGCGGTTCGTGTAGTCTGCAGTGCTTGTGGTGTCTACGGTGCTGATTGTCCTTTGGTGACCGCTAGGAGCATCCTTTCTACAGTCCAACTTTCAGCTAGCCTGGAGGCAACCGTAACAATATATATGTATATAATTGTTGCCAATCTAAGACAGTGATTAATATATTTCTGCATAAACAGGACTCGACAGTCCCACTCAAGTTCTCACATTTTGGTTAGGGGAGGGATCTTAATTACCAATCAGGAGCAGAGTCCTGCTAGCAGTATGACATGCAGCTGGGAAGCAGGACTTCCATACCTGATGTCCATACCTGATGTCAAACTTATTAACATTTCACTATACCTGACACTGATCTAGGTCCATGTGCTGACAGTGTAAACTAATCTATGGCTGAACATAAGCCCATACTACTCACTACATAATGTCCAGGAGTCAATAATCAGGCTGAATCCCTATCCTTGACCCTGCAATAACTACTGTTCTAAACATATATTTTTCCCTTTCTGTGCAGGAGAGGCTGCAGTATGACTCCTGCACACAAACGGAAGAGCTCAGACAGAACAGCAGTGTGTCCTCCACATCCTGATTTACCACTTCTCAATTACAGAGAACTATTCCAGATTAGGTGAGGAGGGGGACAGTTGATAAATGTGTTTGTGTTTTTATGTGTCTACATGTCCAAAGGATTTTCTGTAATCCCTTCCTCTTTCCCATGCAATAACAGAAATCCTACACATATAGACAAACTGGACTTCCACAGACAAACTAGTTCCCAAATCACATGAAACATGCACATTGGCTCTCAACATACATACACACCTGCATTCACACACTAGCTCTCAACATACATACACCCCTGCATACACACACACACACACACTACCCCTCAACACACATAAATGCCTGCATTCAGATTCAACAGACTTTAACACACTTTCACTTACTGTCCCTTCTTTCATCCATACACTAGAAAAACTGCTTTCACACAAACAAATACATGCACTGATCTTTCAAATACATGTTTACACACTCTTGCTTTTGCAGACATACACCCACTATCTATACAACCACACACATTAACCCAGAACACACAAGAACAGCTACATGAATAAGCACACTGACATTCCATGTTGTGCACAAAATGGAATTGAGCCCTATAGGTGATGTGTTTTTCATAAACGGAACTATTTAAAAAATATTGAAGATTAATATGTTATATAATATCTGCTAATAAGATAATTTTATATAGTTCCATGATCTAATACATAGTATAAATAATAGCGGTATCCTCTGCTAAACTATCTGTAGTGTTTACCCATGAAAATGTTATGTGTCTCTGCAGATAATGAATGTGGAGAATCAGACACAGACCACTGACATAATATTATTGGGATTCCATCAACTTCAAAGTCTGAGGACTATTTTCTTCTCCCTAATTCTAATTGTTTATTGTTTGACAATATCTGGAAATATCATCATCATGGTACTTGTGTCATCTAGAAGACACCTCCATGTTCCCATGTACTTCTTTCTTTCACAAATTTCTGTCTCAGACATTTTGTTGTCTACAAGTATAGTACCTAAAATGCTTTCTGTTGTCATCCATGAAGGTGGCATTATAACTTTTGCAGCATGCATTACTCAGTTCTATTTCTTTTGTGTCTTTGAAGTATCCGAGTGTTTTATTTTAACAGCAATGTCTTATGACAAGTATCTAGCCATATGTTCCCCCTTGCAATATAACTCAATAATGAACCATGGGCTTTGCATTCAATTAATTGTTATTTCCTGGCTCTTAGCTTTCTCTCTAGCATGTATTACTCCAGTAACAATATCTCAGTTGCTATTTTGTGGACCGAATGTCATTGACTATTTCTTTTGTGATCAAGCTCCACTGTTGAAGCTTTCTTGTTCAGACACCATAATTGTACAAATTGAAGCTTTCTTGTTATGCATTCCTATACTGATTATTCCATTTTTTATTGTGTTGCTTTCATATGTGTATATTGTCCTCACGATAGTAAGAATATCTTCCACTACTGGAAGACAAAAAGCCTTCTCCACCTGCAGCTCCCACCTGACTGTTGTTTCCATATACTACGGAACTCTCCTAAGCATTTACGCTGTTCCACCTAACGGAAAATCTGTATCTGTAAACAAAATCCTGTCTTTATTTTATACTGTGTTCACTCCAATGCTTAACCCAATAATATACAGCCTGAGGAATAAAGACATCAAAGATGCTCTAAACATATTAGTTAATGATATTTACAAAGCAAATGCATGTAAAAAATATATCTAAAATGACAATAAATTACTTTTGATTTATAGTTTACTTGATATAGTGTTTATTTGGCTCTTTCCTTCAGCTCTGGGTATTCATAAGCTGGAGCAAAATCTTTTAAATGCACTCACATTTTCTTCTATTT
>OW240914.1:15067688-15200119 GCA_933207985.1 Pelobates cultripes | reverse complement strand
ATTTTCCATTTGTCTATGAAGCTTAAGCGTAAACTCTCTAAAACTCATAACACTATATCTCTCATGAACTTCCTGTATCTGGACAGAATATAATGTGCCAGGACTGTATGCCTCAACTGACTTCTAATTTATCTTGTTCTTTATCTCTTCACCAACAGTCCTTGAACATGAAGAACCAAACAATGATCACAGAGGTCTTTCTCTTGGGATTTCCAAATCTTGGCAGTTTCAGGATTTTAATCTTCAGTCAAATCCTTGGTTTCTACCTTCAGACGTTATTTGCAAATATCCTTATTATTGTATTGGTGATAGTCAGCAAAATGCTTCATTCTCCCATGTACTTCTTTCTCATACAAATGTCCATTTCAGACATGCTTATGACCACAAATATTGTTCCTGAATTGCTTTCTATAATATATAATGAAGGGAATTTCATGTCTTTGAAATGCTGCATTTTTCAGCTTTATTTATTTGGCGTCTCTGTGGGTTTTGAGTGCTTCCTCCTGACTGTCATGTCTTATGACAGATATCTAGCTATCTGTTTTCCACTACTCTATAACTCAATAATGGACTCAACCTTATGCCTTAAGTTGATTGTCCTGTGTTGGATATTAGGCTTATCACTAATGCTAAATACTTCAATAACAATAGACAATTTACAATTTTGTGGACCAGACCACATTGACCATTTCTTTTGTGATGTTTCTCCATTGCTGGATCTTTCTTGTTCTGATACCTTAGTAGTACAAATAGAAACTCTCGTTCTTTGTGTCCCTGTTATAATAATACCATTTACAATTGTCATGGTATCCTATATTTATATTGTCCTTACCATTCTAAGAATTCCTTCTATTACTGGGAGACAGAAAGCCTTCTCTACCTGCAGCTCACACCTTGCTGTGGTTTCTATATACTATGGAACTCTAATATGTACATACACTGTTCCACCTAAAGGAAAATCTGCATCTTTCAGCAAAATCCTGTGTCTTTTCTATACTGTTGTGACACCAATCCTTAACCCGATCATATACACGCTAAGAAACAAGGACATCAAAGAGGCTGTCATGAAGCACTACAAAATTCTTGGCACACCAAAAATACTCCATAATACTCCAGGCTGAACGGTGCTAGAGAAAGTCTAATTCCGCTTCTGACTTCCTCTACCATAAATTTATGTTACTCTCTTAACATTTGGCTCTTTTTTCTACAAAATAAAACCATTTTAAAACACTCGTGGCCATGTTCTACTGAGAACTCAAATGCCTCTTTAAAATTGTAACTCTCCACTTCACAATGTCGCTGCTCCTCCTTCTACTAACTTGACTGTTATAAATATCGTAACTCACTTCACTGAAAAGATTTCTGCAATAATGGATAAGATCTCTAATCTCAATTCGTACCCCAACACTGTTCCCTCCTCTTGTTTACGATCACTTGCACATGCTCTAACAGAAAAGGTTCTGTGCTTCCAACCCATCACTTGTTCCCTTGATCCTGGTACCTTGAATTCAATTACAACTTCCAAAATCTTTGCAGTTCTATGCAGATGACACACAAATCAATCTAGATAGAAACAAAATGGAACTGGGGGCACACCCAGGACATTTCTTAATAGTAATGGTGCCATAAAGACCACAATATAAACAAAACATCAAACCTAATAAAGTTTAACATTTTACAAGGTTATCAAAACAAATGTGAGGATTCAGTTCCACCATATCTTTTTTTATGTTAAGCCCACCACTACATCACAGTACCCCAATACTGGTGGGTACTACACTAATTTTAACATAGGACATTAACATGGTAACTGGGATACTTACAGCTTGAACTGCTTCCACGGACTCACAATAATTTATCCTCTATCTCCTCCAAAAGGGCTCCGATAGTGAGTGGTGGAGTGCTCAGCCTCCTTGGTGAGTGACTTTTCTCTACTATCCTCTCACCCCTTTGACTTTTTGAATGATTTAAACTACATGTGTTTTTCACTTCATATTACTGTGGATTCCTGCAATAGAGATTGCAAGGTATATTGTGTTTAGAGTTAGGTCTGGAAATATTTGGCCACTGACACTGTTTTTTTAATTGTGGCTCTGTATGCCTCCCCAATGGATTTGAAATGAAACAATCGAGATGCAATTGAAGTGCAGACTTAAAGCTTTATGTCAAGGGGTTGAACAAAAATATTGTATGAAACATTTAGGAATTGTAACCATTTTCATACACAGTCCCCTTATTTCAGGGGCATAAATGTAATTGGACAAATGAACACAGTCATAAATAAAGATGTCAATTATTAATACTTTGTTTGGAATGACTGCTTGAAGTCTAGAATGGACTGACATCACCTAAAGCTGGGTTGTCTCCTTTCTGATGCTTTGTCAGGCCTCTTCTGCAGCGGTCATCAGATTTGTTTGTGGGTCTTTCTTCCTTAAGTTTTGTCTTCAGCAAGTGAAATGTAAGTTAATTGCATGCTCGCTTGGTTTAAGATCAGGTGATTGATTCAACCATTGCAGAATATTCCACTTCTTTGCCTTAAACAATTTTGGGTTACATTCACCTTGTATTTTGGGTCATTTACCATTTGTAAAGTGAAGAGCCTTCCAAACAACTTTGCTGAATTTGGCTAAATCTGAGCAGTCAATATATCCCTCACATTTCAGAATTTGTCCAGCTGCTTCTGTCTTCTGTTACATCAACAATAAACACTAGTGACCCAGTACCAGCGGAAGGTATGCATGCCCATATCATCACTGACTCCACCGTGTTTTACAGATGATGTGGTATGCTTCAGATCATGAATAGAGTTGAGCGGACACCTGGATGTTTGGGTTCGCCGAGTTCGGCCGAACTTCGCCAAAAGGTTTGAGTCAATGGGGACCCGAACTTTTGGGCACTAAAATGCCTCTAAAATAGTCATGGAAAGCGCTAGAGGGCTACAAAAAGGAAGTAACATTGGATAAGAGTGTTCTGCAAACAAATGTGGATAGGGAAATCACTTAAAATAACATAAAATACATACAAATTAAGAATACAGCTGAGCCATAAATAGCACTAGATGGAATCTTTGGTTTTAGCTTTGGAAGAACATAAAGCAAAATCTAAAGCATGGCTCTCAGGAGGATCACCAGAATTATCCATTTCAGAGAGGGTTGGAGTGCATGGTATTCTCTTTCATTGTTCAAACTGAGCTCAACTTCTGATGCTTGGAGAAAAAGCCTTCACAAGCCTCAGCTATTGTGTACATAGTTTATACTAAGAGACCCATAGGTTGAGGAGGCAGTGACTGTGGCGGTGTAGGTGGAAGCAGTGGTGGAGGAGGAGGAGGTAGCCAACACTGTTTTTTATTTGTTTGTTTTATTTTAATTGGGGTAGCCCCGAAAATATTGGGACATATCAAAAAAGAAACATTTGCAGCCTGCTGTGCATTTCTTGCAGTCCAATAACGCCATCAGGTTTTTAAAACTGTCCGTCTCCACCAGACCGAATGACAGTGTAACGGCACCCTCAGCATCAAATAGTCAATCCACCATTTAGTGAATCCTCCCCTCTCACCATAACGCAAGCTTCATTCGTATCAACTTCAGTTATACGAATTGCAAGCAGGGAAATGTTCCAATCTCCCGAACGGGTACTTCACTTCCCGATCAGCAAACTCATAAATCGCCGCTACTCGTGTAGTAAATTCCCCTAAGCTCCTGAGGAAGTCGGACGACGAAACGCATTGAGCACTATCTGGGACCCTGCACTTTGGTATCAGCGGCTTTATTTTGTATGTGTGCTGATTTTCTACATTGCTTATGCAAGTTATCTTTTTGGGCTTACTGTATGTGTATGTAAAACTGGCTTGGTGCACTTTTTTGTATTGGCATTTTGCACTTTAGCACTTGCACTTTATTTTATTGCCCAGTTCAGCATTATGTATTGTTAAGCTGCTATACCTATGGGTTCCTGCCTATTGTGGCTTTTTTAAATAATCTGGCACTTTTGTTGTGCTGTGATTCTACATTCTTTATCAATAAACTTTTGCTGCTGTTTGTTTGATATTCTATATTTTTCTTTTCCCTCATTATTATCTACCTATATAGTGATTGTGGTGCCCTGTTTGTTCGAGTATTTTTTCTTTAATTATTGGATTTGGAGTGTCCAATTTACAGAGGCTTGCCTGCACCTGTTTTTAGTTATTGTTCACCCACCCACCTTTTATATCTTTCTTTCTGCATATAATATTCCCAGCATGCATCATGGTTTCCTCCCCTCTGCCCTGGAGATAATTGAGAAGTAATTCAATTATCTCCCAGGACAGAGGCAAATCGCCATTTTAGATGTGACCCAAAAAACACATAAAAATATATAACTTTATAATTGCCGAACATTTCTCATTCGTGTAACGTATCCCCATATACAGGGCCGGCCTTAGGGGTGTGCGAGCTGTGCGGCCGCACAGGGCGCCATGGCAACAGGGGCGCCGGGCGGCCGACACAGCTCGCAGTCGCTCTGTCACTGGCCGGCCCGAGATTGTGTGAGAGCTGAGCCGCGGTCAGTTTCCGGAGCGTGGAGGAGAAGCTTGGGGCGCAGGCGCAGCGTCCAAGTGCTGCACCTTCACAGAGAGCCGCAGAGGGATCCGCTCCATGTGTGAGGGCGGCGGCCGGTGCTCTGCAGACAGGGAGGGAGCAGCAGCCTTCAAAGTAAGTACCTTATTTATTTTTAAGCCAAACATCTTTCATTAAATGGGGCAGGGTCTAATTAGGGGACTAGATAAGAGTGGCACTGGGTCTAATTAAGGGGGGCAGGGGACTAGATAAGGGTGACACTGGGTCTAATTAAGGGGGGCAGGGGACTAGATAAGGGTGGCACTGGGTCTAATTAAGGGGGCAGGGGACTGGATATGGGTGACACTGGGTCTAATTAAGGGGGGCAGGGGACTGGCTATGGGTGACACTGGGTCTAATTAAGGGGGGCAGGGGACTGGGACTGGCTATGGGTGACACTGGGTCTAATTAAGAGGGGCAGGGGACTGGGCATGGATGACAGGGTATGATTAAGGGGGGCAGGGGTTTGATTAAGGGAGGCAGGGTCTGATTAAGGGGTGCAAAGGGTTGATGAAGGGGTGGCATGGATTGCATTAATTGGCAGGGGATTTATTAAGGGGGCTGATAAAGGGTGGCAGGAAACTGAAAAGGGGGGCATGGGGCTGATTAAAGGGGGCAGGTGGTTAATAAAGGAGTGGGAGGGGATTGATGAGGAGATCAGGGGGCTGATGAAATGGGGGCAGATGGCTGATAAATAGGTGGGAGGGAATTGATGAGGGGGCAGGGGACTGAT
This sequence comes from Pelobates cultripes, assembly GCA_933207985.1. Classification (NCBI taxonomy): domain Eukaryota; kingdom Metazoa; phylum Chordata; class Amphibia; order Anura; family Pelobatidae; genus Pelobates; species Pelobates cultripes. Next base: position 15,194,794 of record OW240914.1, on the reverse strand, counting down.
GAAGGGGTGGCCAGGGGTTGGATTATTTGGCATGGGATGTATTAAGGGGGCTGATGAAGGGGAGCAGGGGGTTGAAAAGGGGGGCATGGGACTGATTAAAGGGGGGCAGGTGGGTGATAGGGGTGGGAGGGTACTGATGAGGGGGTCAGGGGGCTGATAAAAGGGGGAGGGGATTGGTGAGGGGGTCAGGGGACTGATGAATGGGGCAGAGGGCTGTTAAAGGGGTGGGAGGGGATTGATTAGGGGGTCAGGCGGCTGATGAATAGGGGCAGAGGGCTGAGTAAAGGGTGGGAGGGAATTGATGAGAGGGGCAGGGGACTGATGAAGGGGTGGCAGGAATTGATAAAGGGGTGGGAGGGGATTGATGAAGGGTAAGGGGTGGCTAGGAGTTTGACGAAGGGATGGCCAGGGCATTGATGAAGGGGAAGGGGTGGCCAGGAGTTTGATGAAGTGGTGGCCAGGGGCTTGGTGAAGATCTGGCCAGGGATTTTGGTTAAGAGGTGCAGTGGTTTTGTAGAAGGGGGTGGAGGCAACAGATTGTGAATGCTCCTAAAATAGTTTGAAGGGGTCCAAACAGAGACAGGTGAGGGGGGGAGGGGCGCCACAAGATTGTTTCGCACAGGGCGCCTGAACACCTAAGGCCGGCCCTGCCCATATAGCCTGGATCTGAGTGCATATTATTGGCGAATAGCGCTCAGATGCCATACGCACAGTTCAATCCCCATGGAGTCAAAGTCTATTACATTCTTTCGGTATGCGATTGACTCCATGGGAAGGCTATCTGGGTTAAGTCTTTTCGTGCGGTTCAAACTCCCGAACGGACGGTGTTTGCATGCTTTTGTCAATCGAGAAGGGAGGTCGGTGGTTTTATCGGTGTTCGGCGGAAAAAGTGTCCATTTTCAGTTTCATAGAATTTGTGCTGAACACCGCTGGTCTTTCGCCTATTTTAAAATGGCCGCCGCCTTGTGGTCGACATGCGAACGACGACCACCCTGTATTCGGTTTTTATTGAGAGGTGTCTGCGGTTAACCAAAACGTTCTAATTGGGATCAAGAGGTTAACCAGCAGCACACTTCTCTTCTGGGTGGCCGTCCGTTCGGTAGTTTTGTTCGGTAGCAAAGTCAAATAAACGAACAGGGGCATACGAACAGGTAATTCCACGAAAAGAGGCAAAACAGACGAACCAGCAATCCCAGTCTCTACAGATGAATCTGTCACAGACAGCATTTCAAAGGCCAGGAATTTTGAAATGCTGGCATTCAGGGCCAGGCATCGCGGGTGGGTACGGGGGTACTTCCTCTTTCTCTCCAGTGTTTGGGAGATGGACAGCTGAAGGCTTCCATGGGACAGTGTGGAGATGCTGGACAATTGTGTACCTACCCTATGCTGGTGCAGGAACCCACCCTCTAAGCCACTTGGGAATGACTGGCCTGATAACCATGGAAATGACCCCTCTTCCATCTCCTCTTCCTCCTGTACCACATCCTCTTCCATCATCGCCCAAAGCATTTTTTCAAGGAGACACAGAAGTGGCATAGTAAGGCTGAGAATGACGTCAGCGGCACTGGCCATGTTGGTGGAGTACTCGAAACAGCGCAACATGGCACACAGGTCTCGCATAGAGGCCCACTCATTTGTGGTGAAGTGGTGCTGTTCTGCAGAGCAAATGACCCATGTGTGCTGCAGCTGAAACTCTACTATCGCCTGCTGCTGCTCATACAGTCTCTCCAGCATGTGCAAGGTGGAGTTCCACCTTGTGGGCACATTGCATATGAGGCGGTGAGCGGGAAGGCCAAAGTTACGCTGCAGCGCAGACAGGCGAGCAACAGCAGGGTGAGAACCCCGAAAGCGTGCACAGACAGCCCAAACTTTTTGCTGCAGCTCTGATATATCTGGGTAGTTTTTTCAGGAATTTATGCACCACCAAATTCAGCACATGCTCTAGGCAAGGGATGTTGGTCAAACCGGCTAGGCCCAGAGCTGCTACGAGATATCACCCATTATCGCACACCACCAGGCCGGGCTTGAGGCTCAGGGGCAACAACCACTCATCAGTCTGTTGTTCCATGCCCGTCCACAGCTTCTGCATGGTGTGGGGTTTTTAACCCAAACATATGAGTTTTAAAATAGCCTGCTGTCGTTTCCCCTGGCTGTGCTGAAGTTGGTGGTGAAGATGTTTCACTGACTGGATGAGGAGGTGGTAGAGGAGGAGGAGGAAGTGGAGTAGGAGGAGGAGGCAACAGTAGGCAAAGCTGTGTACCCAAATAAAGATTGTCAAACATTGTATCCTGGAACCATCGGGTTAGTGGGGAAATGGGTCTGACTTATTCTAATCAAGGGGGATAACCATCGGTTAGCCAGGTGCCGCTTCAATTGGTGGCAAGTGGCGGGATCTCATGTCCCTGCCAACAGACCCATGGACTACAGTGCTCTAAAGCAACCTACGATGCAGGACTTGTGTGGAGCCAGAGGAATAACGCCTGGTGGGCGTAACAATTTGTCACGTATTCATCCGCTTATAGAAATGTGGTTAATGACATTTACTGTCCACACAGGAAAAGTTGTGCCGAGCAGCAACCTAATCCACAGAAGGGTTAATACTGAGCAGCAATTATGCAAATGAAGCCTATTCCAAGACGTGGTCCCCAGCGACTGGGTCACCATCCTGGCCAGCAAACTAGTGGGGAAAGCAGCAGATATTTACCGGGCTGTACCAGAAGAGCAGATCAGAGACTATCCCTTTATTACACAAATTCTCCTGGCCCGGTATGCGGTCACACCTGAGCAATACCGCCGAAAGTTTAGGGAGACCCGGAAAGGGGAGAAGGACTCCCATGTGGAGTGGACATGGCACATCACCAGAGCTGGCTCAACTCTCATCAAGCCAAGTTCCCGGAGGAGATCACCCAGCTCTTCATGCTAGAGCACTTTTTTAATGGGCTCCCCAACGGCAAGGAGACAACACATTCGTATGTCATCCATAGCAACTTTCGATGCAATTTACTGTGCCTACCATGGTGACCACGGGTAACAGGAAATTAGGGTTCGATTCCGGAGAGGGAGCCTGAGAAACGGCTACCACATGCAAGGAAGGCAGCAGGCACGCAAATAACCCACTCCCGACGTGGGAAGGTAGTGACGACAAATAACAATACATGACACTTTAGAGGCTCTGTAATAGTAATGAGTCCACTTGAAATCCTTTAACTCTGATCAATTGGAGGGCAAGTCTGGTGCAGAGCGACTGACCCGTGCGTGCTGCAGCTGAAACTCCACTATCGTCTGCTGTTGCTCGCACAGTCTCTCCAGCATGTGCAAGGAGGTGAGTGGGAAGGCCAAAGTTATGCTGCAGTGCAGACAGGCGAGCAGTTGCAGGGTGAGAAGGCTGAAAGAGCGCACAGCCGCTACAGTGAATGTCACACCCTGTTTCAAGTTGCAGATCAATCTGGTGATGGCTTCTGGTATCCAGTACTCTTTTTACTGAAGCTGCATCAGGGTCCTGGTATGTGGCTGCACAAATGCTGGTGCTCAACATCAGGGGGCGTGCGGTTACCCTGCACCAGACCCTGCTAATCCATTCCACACTGTAACTCCTAACTTCAACATCAGACATACTAGGTCCCGGTCTTCCGACCGCCGCCCAGTCAGTGTCTGGATCCCGGTCACCGGACTATGAAACTGTGAATGGCTCGTTAAATTTGTTATGGTTCCTTTTATCACTCCATCTGTTACTTGCCTAACTGTGGGAATTCTAAAGATAATACATGCCGACGAGCGCTAGGGGATGGCCGCTCCGCTTTTGCACCCTGCTCCTTCTTATGCTGTGCTAGTGCCTCTGTGCAACAGGTCCCTCTTCCTCCAAACTGCACACGTCACACGCATGACCTTGATTCCATGTGGGATCTAGGACCTCATCATCCTCCACAGCATCTTCCACCCACTCCTCAACCCTGCCCTCTTTGCCGGTCTGCACACTGCAGAAATCCACAGCAGTTGGCACCTGTGTTTTTCCAGCAAGTAAAGTCTGCATAGGACATATGGAAATTGTTTTAGAATTGTATCCAGGCAAACGTTTTCCCTATAAACTGACCTCTCAGTTTGACTGGTGAGGATATTGCCCCAGAATTACAGTATTGGTATAATTACAGTATACGGTTCTATTTGACTGTCAGATATAAAGAGCACGCCCCAAATTTACTACTTAGCAGATTAGCACCCAGAAAATAAGAATGTTTCAAACTAGCTGTAAGTGCAGTATTTGACGCTTCTTTTTGACTCTCAGATACGAAGAGCATGCCCCAATTTACTATTTAGCATATTAGCACCAAAACAATTAGAATTTTTACAATTGCGTTGTAACTGCACTATTTGATGCTTCTATTTGACTCTCAGCTATGAAGTGCAAACACCAAATGTTCTATTTTGCAGATTAACACCAAAACAATTAGAATTTTTACAACTTCACTGTAATCACAGTATTTGACGCTTCTATTTGACTCTCAGATATGAAGTGCATCCCACTAATGTATTTTAGCATCCACAAAATTTTATGTTTTAAAACTGCAATGTGAAAGCAGTATTTGACACTTCTATTTGACTCTCAGATATGAAGAGCACTCCCCAAATTTATTATTTAGCAGTTTAGCACCATAACAATTCGAATTTTTACAACTGTGCTGTAAGCACACTATTAGATGCTTCTTTTTGACTCTCAGATATTAAGAGCAGCCCCCAAAATACACTATTTAGCAGATTAGCACCAAAACAATTAAAATGTTTACAACTGCGATGTAAGCGCACTATTTGACGCTTCTATTTGATTCTCAGATATGAAGAGCAGGCCCCAAAATGTACTATTTAGCAGATTAGCACCAAAACAATGAGAATGTTTACAACTGCGCTGTAAGCGCACTATTTGACGCTTCTATTTGACTCTCAGAAATGTACTATTTACCAGTTTAGCACCAAAATAATTAGAATGTTTAAAATTGTGCTGTAAGTGCACTATTTGATGTTTCTGTTTGACTCTCAGATATAAAGTGCACCCCACTAAAATACTATTTAGAAGTTTAGCACCCAAAAAATTTAAGTTTTAAAACTGCAATGTGACAGCAGTATTTGACGCTTCTATTTGACTCTCAGATATGAAGTGCACCCCACTAATGTACTTTTTAGAACCCAAAAATGTAAGTTTTAAAACTGCAATGTGACAGCAGTATTTGACGCTTCTATTTGTACTATTTAGCACCCAAAAAAATTGACTTTTTAAAACTCCAATGTAACCGTGGTATTTGAAGCTTCTATTTAACTCTCAGATATGAAGTGCACCCCACCCCACTAAAGTACTAGCTTGCATAATTCTTTCCTAAGCTGTCCCTGAAAGCAGCAGCATCCTCTCCCTACATTAATAAAAGCTCATGTGCGTGTGGCGCTACGCGACTCCAGCTTATATATAGTAGGCATGGCTGTGATGGCTTCTTAGGGCACACAAGTCAAACTCTTGTTGATTGGATGCCCTGTAGCCTTTGAAAACGTGCCATTAAATCGCCGAACACCGAACTCCAACCCGAACATACAGTGATATGTCCGTGTTCGTTCCAGGGTCCAAAAACCGTAATTTTCAGTACGAACCCAAACTTTACAGTCCGGGTTTTCTCAACTCTGGTTCTGACACATCATGGCCAGCATTAAGCTTTTTAGCAATTTAAACAACAGTATCTTTTCTGTGTGATTGGACGAGATGGGCTTGCCTTTACACTCTGGGTCTATTAATGAACCTTGCACTACTTTTAGTAAGTAATAACCACTGCATTCCAGGATCACCTCACAAGACTTCCGGCTTTGGAGATGCTCTGACCTAGTCGTCTTATCATTACTATTTGGCCTTGGTCAAAATTATTCAGATCTTTTTGCTTGTAATTTTTCCATCTTCCGTCACTTGAAATCCATGAACTGACTGTTCACTTGCTGTCTAATATATCCCACCTAGTAAAATATGCCATTGTAATGATATAATCAATGTTATTCACTTCACCATTGTAAAGTCAATGGTTTTAATGCTGTGGCTGATCAGTGTACAGCTACAGAAGAATACAGGCACCATGTCCACACACCATATGGGAACTTGGAAGGATAATAAAGAAATTTGTTTTTAAGTAATGTTGTTTTCTTTTTGAGGAGTACAACACAGTAACATTAACCCCTTCAGGACAGAGTCAATAGTACTGATCAAAACACAATGTAAACAAAAACTGGAATTTGCGCTATATGTCTGTTCAACCATAATTAACCTCTTTCATTTAAAGTGCACCCACACTTAATATATATAATTTCATTTAGGAGAAGCAGGGCATTAATTTCTCATGAACTATTCATATATGAAACAAAATTTATTATGAATGCAATTTAAAAAACTGCGAGAAATTACGATTTATTAAAAGAAATTGTAGTTCCACCCGTCATAATACTATTAGCTTTTTCTGCAATAAACTTTTTAGAAGCTGGCCATAATCTGGCAAGTCTCAGATTTAAGGGTATAGACCATATACTCATCTCCCCGAGAGGACACAACAGGGTCACAGCTTTACTGAAACATGAAGCCTTCTGGATACACACCTTGGGAACAATATTAGTATGTGGACTAAAGGAGAAGAACTTGTTGTATTGCTTTCTACAAAGATGATGCGCTTTAATAATGAAGATGAAGCTGTATATATTTGGTCATCTCATCCAAATGATGTTCATGTTTATAAGGGGTGGATGATAGCATAGATGTTATCAGGTTACAATATTAATTTACGTTATTAATCTTTGTTATGCTAGTAAATATATTTTATTTATCACTGGTGTGTCAAAGATGGAGATCTGTCTGGACCTGTGCAAATTTGTAGGAGTAGTATCTCTATGTATGTATCTGCCATCTAAACTTCCATAGTAACTTTAGTATCCTCCTTTCTACTTCTCTGTACCAGCTCTGCACTCTGATACATATTAGTCACAATTTAAACTATACTCTGTGCCTCTTTCGAATATGAAGCTTTGATACTACAGACAGTACAATACACACAGTATTCTCCTCTTAGGTTGTTCTCAGAGATCCTTTTTGTATATTCTGTTCATATATCTTTTTATGTATATTTTGTATATATATTCTTTGTGCTTTTTCTCACCCTCACAGGGTTAAACCTGATCACTTATGCTAATTCTCTTATACCACGTCATCAGGTGATGTCACACTGCCTCGTTTTCATTACCACACCTTCCAATCAAACTGTTTTCTTATGTATATAACAGCCACAAGCTCACATTGTAAATTGTCTTGAAAAAAGTCTGCATAGACTGAAACGTCGACTATTGTGTTTATCACTGTGTTTGCTAAATAAAGCAGCAGTTTGAATTTACTTTACCAAGACTCCAGAGTGCTCTCTACTAGGTATATATATTTTGGTTGGAGATTGTGCAACGGAGCACAAAAAGACTGGGAACATCAAGTGCTGGGACCTGAAAATATATATATATATATGATGTGACGAGGCTAATCTCACCACTGTGCATTGGAGGAGCCTGGTTGCCCGCCTGCTGCCTTTAGATTATGGCCCCATGTTGAAATGCTGGATTTTCATGTTGAATGTACCTGTTTTATGCAATGGCTGCACAGTTATATATTTTTATGTATTTTATTGTCTTTTGCTGCCATGTGTTCAATGGAGTTTTGCCTCTCTCCTTGGAGATAATTGGATTACTTCCCAATTATCTCCAGGATAGAAGACTCTGTGGAACTGGTTTTGGGCAGAAAAGCCATGCTTCATTTGGTCACAAAGGACTACGATCTATCTTTTGAACCACTGGACCAATTTGTATGATTTTGATGTATGTTTGTATTTGGAGTATGCTGATTCTGAAAATGTGAATGTGATGCATACTTTTAAAATTATGAATAATGTGGAAAAACTGTATTTCTCTGCCTGTGATAATTACATTACCCATTGTGTAAGGTAATTGTATCACAGACAGAGGGGAGGATTTTGTGTGGGAGTGTCTGGGTGTATTGTATATGTTTATTGGTTGTTTTCCAAAACCCTGTGGGTGGTACTAATGTATACGAATGTGTATATAAGAACAATAAACCCACAGCTCTGTCTGTTCCTGCTTGACCCTCAAAACGGAGCCTTGTCTCGTTCTTGGGGGGACTTGTTGTATGCTGTTCCAGTTCGACTGCTAGGAGTGTAAACCTATTCGTATGGTTTTTCCTATTCGGCTGTTTACAGTATTCGTATGTTTGAGATCATTCATAAGCTTCTCCGGTTCGGTGGATGGGTGTCTACAGTAACTGCCTGTATATCTGGAAGGGAATAGCTCCTAAAAGGCTGTTAACCCCTTTTCCCCTTTTATGCCTGGGGGTGCCGTTACATACACACTTTTATATAAATTTGCAGTTATTTGTATTTTATATATAGATAGATAGATATATATCTATAAAATCTAGAAAATACTAAATGGAAAATAGGGAAACGTATGTACAATTTATTGCTGTGGAGATTTTGTGAATTTTTAATAATTCATTGTAATATATTAAATGGTTTTAAGGATATTTGCAAGTAATAAAATATGTCGATTTACAATTGGGAATTTTGTAAACTGTTATTTACACTCTAGTTCTTTATCAGTCACATTAGGGAGGCACAATGAGGTGTCTGTGGATTTAAAATGGTATATTAAGGATTTGTTTGAAATGGATTTCTGAATATCACACGCACAACAAGATCCTCAAGGATGCCCATCGTGGCACATGCTAAGTATATATGGTTATTTGTGAGCTAGATTCATATGACACTTGTTATTGTTATTGGTATTGCAATATTTTATTGTAAAGTATTAGAAGGTATTTATGTGAGAGATGAAATAAGATAAGATGCAGTTAATGACTTTGTGATTTGTCCAGTGATCTCAATGTAAATTGTGTGAATGTGGCTGTCTCTAGAGTTGTCGTAGACTATCTAAGTAACCTTTTTAATAATTACTCCTTTGCTTGTTTTAAATAAATGCAACAGTAGTAACTATAGACCTACTAAGTGCAGATCGGAAGTTTTAGAGTCATTCTCTATTAGCAAGTTATCCTCCATTGAATAAACTCTAACTATTTCATTTCTTTTTTTTTTAATTATTATGTTGCCACATTCAATCCTATTGAAGCATCTGCATTAAATAAACAGCCTCCAACATGATATCAATTATCACTAACAATCTTACCAAACTGTCTCCTGTACTTCTAACTGTTCTCGAAGGCCCAGAATCAATTAATTCAAACATTGTGGTGAGAATCCACTGACAGAGTTAAATATGCCAACAAAACAAAAAGGTCAGTTTCTCTCACATTCTGAATAGTGTGAAAAATCCCTGTCACTATATGAACAACTGTCACCTGACTGTCACTTTTCATAACAATCATTTCAAGAATTGAAAATAAATAGATTTAATAATGTTCTGTAAAAGGCTGTGTGGAGATAGGATTATTATGAATATTTTTTTATGCTGTGACTTTTCAAGCTTATTAAGTCTTCCCTGTTTAATAGATTGCAAAGGGCAATGACTTCATATACTAAAGATAGGAATTAATTTTTTCTCCTCTTTTTCATATACCTTAATATAAAAAAATCAAAATACTCGATGACATGATTAGATGAAGCATGGAAGACCATAGATATTAACGATCAGCATCTAACACTGTCAAACTTAAAAGTAAATATATAGCAGATAGATCCTTTAAAATAGTATAAAATAAATGTAAGGAATATATCATTTTCTCTTTTAGATTATATGCTTACTTAAAAAATGTAAAATATATATATATATATATATATATATATTAATACTTGATAGAGGAATTTGTATAATTGAAAACACATACGTTGTATTATTATTATTATTATTATTATTATTAATATTTAGAAGGTGCCAACAAATTCCCCAGCACTGTGTAATAGATGGAGTATGTAACAAGTAGTCACAAGAAGACATACAGGAACTGAAGGTACTGAGGTCTCTGCACAAACCAGCTTACATTCTAAGGGGATTGTGGTAAAATGACACAAGAGGAAAGGATAAGAAGTATTTTAGGTAATGGAAAAGTAGATTGCTATAAGAGTTTACAATGAAGGCATAGTTTATTCGATGATGTGGTTGAAGGAGAGAAGATAGGTTAGCGAGGTGTAAAGAGGGAAAGCTGTTAACAGTTTATTTGATATGCAATGAAAATCAGTGAGTTTGTATAGATTTGGAATGAAAACTGGGTTAAAGTCTAATGGAGCAAAGAAGGCAGTTTCAAAGGAACTAGAGTAGTTTTGAAGGCTAGAAGCAGAAGTACGGGTACCTAAACCATATAACTTATGAGAAACCAATGCAAGAGCTGACAGACATGGCACTGCTGAGCACTGCCACATCATTCATCATAGACTGTATCAGGTTAAGATGGGAGTGCATAAGAGCGCATTGCAGAAGTCAAGGCTGGAGATAAAATTGGCATGGATGAGTTCATTATACAGATAACCACATCCAGCATTAGATAGGGGAAGATGTGAACTATACTTTTGTGATTTAAACAACAGAATTTGGTGACTGACTGGTTGTGAAGATGAGATTAAAATCAATGAGAAAGCCAAGGCAATGAGTATGGACAGTAGAGCTGATGATAGTGCCAAAAAAGTGGATGGTGATAGACATGGGAATAGCAGCATTTGAAAGACGAAAGACAAAAAGTCATATTCTTAAAAAAACAGATTAGGTAAGTACACTTCAATTAAATTAAAATTAGCAGAGAGACAGTCAAAGACATAATTCAAAAGTGAAAGACTAGACACAAAGATGTATATGTCATCATCATAGAAATTATATTGGAAGCCAAATGATCCATTTAGTTTACAAACTAAAGGAACCAATTAATTTGCCAACAGATTGAGAACAGTAGGGCACCAAAGTCATTGTGAAAACCCCAATAGAGTGTGGTTGGGAGGAGAAGAAGAACCAGAAAAGGAGAAACTGAAAGAGCACTGGGAGAGGTAAGAAAAGGACAAATAAAGAGCAGAGTATCATATACTGAGAATGTGAAGAATGAGGAGAAAGATTTGATGATAAACAGTGTCAAAAGCAGGAAGCGGTCAATGAGAATCAGAAGAGAGTAATGGCTACTGGATTTTCGAGCAGGGATATTTCAACAGTGTGATAACTGCAAAATCCAGACTGAAGTGGGTCAATCAGTAAGTTATATTCAAGGAAATTGGTCAGTCTTTTACACACAACTTGTGAATGCAAATAGAAGCTGTGTGATAGGGTGGTAGTTGGATGGAGAGTTTGGATAAAAGTTGGGCTTTTTTAGAGTTGGGTTACGGTTGCATGCTTCAAGGGAACACAAAATACACTACCGATGAATGAAAGATTAAGTAGTTTTGTGAGAAGCAGTGCAAGAGAAGAAGACAGAGCCTGAACTGAATGTGAGGGAATAATATCAAAGGAACTGGTGATGGGTGAACAGGAGCATATCAGAGCAGAAAATACTTTTTGTGTAGCAAGTGTGGATGAGTATCGGATAGAAGAGTGAGTCAGGAGGGGGATTGTTGGTTGGGCAGGAAAGAGATTTAAGATCTCATTTGATTGCAGCAATCATCTCAGTGAAGTAAGTTGCAAAGTCTGAGTTGGGCAGTTTAATAAGAGGAGTGGCAACGGTGTGAATATGAATTTTTAAAGTGGATAAGAAACATTTGGGTTCTCAGAAGGGTATGGTTATGAGTGAATTTAAGTAGTTTTCTTTAGCAGAGAAAAGAGCAAAATGTTTAGAATTTGTTTGTAGCAAAGGCAACAGTAGAAAAATATTTCCAAAAATGATAGTGTGTTAAAGGCAATGTAGATGGTTACCCATTGTTACCCATTGTTCTAAATAGATGTTCTGCTTGCATAAAAAGATTGCCTGGAATCTAGGAATGTAGGAATGTAGGAAATGTAAACTACTATGTAAAATTCTAGTAAACACTAGTATTGCAGATAATCAGGATTAGCCACATATGTACTATATGTTAATATTGTTACTACTCATACTATTTGTACATATATATATATATATATATATATATATATATTATTATTATTATTATTATTATGTTATTTATACAGTGCCATCAAATTTCGCAGCGCTTTACAATGGGTGGACGAACAAACATATAGTTGTAACCAGACAAGTTGGACACACAGGAACAGAGGGGTTGGGGGCCCTGCTCAATGAGCTTACATGCTAGAGGAAGTGGGGTAAAATGACACAAAAAGGTAAGGATAGTATTAGACTAGTTACTAGTTGCAGAAGAGGAATCAGTCTGGAGCTATTAACAATTTAATTGATACGCTTTTATGAAGAAGTGGGATTTTAACGATTTTTTGAAGGAGTGGAGACTGGGTGAACATATACATATATATGTAAAACTATTGTCAAATGATCATTTGTACTTTTAACAAGGTTAAAATATAGAGTAGGCTGTGTTTTAAAAGAAAAACATTTCTCCAAAATGCTAAAACCAAACTGCCTATATTGAATGGTGGATATCTCAATGGAGTTGCAAAAAAGGAGAATTTGAGTCAGAGATGCCATATATGGAATTTTCCTATGCCTCATCGCTCTGTACTCACATTCCATATTGTTGAGTACCTTTTAGCTGAGTTTAGTGTTGAATCTGAAACTAAGATTCTCCATTTGTCTATGAAGCTTAAGCGTAAACTCTATAAAACTCATAACACTTTATCTCTCATGAACTTCCTGTATCTGGACAGAATATAATGTGCCAGGACTGTATGGCTCAACTGACTTGTAATTTATTTTGTTCTTTATCTCTTCACCAACAGTCCTTGAACATGAAGAACCAAACAATGATCACTGAGGTCTTTCTCTTGGGATTTCCAAATCTCGGCAGTTTCAGGATTTTAATCTTCAGTCAAATCCTTGGTATCTACCTTCTGACGTTATTTGCAAATATCCTTATTATTGTATTGGTGATAGTCAGCAAAATTCTTCATTCTCCCATGTACTTCTTTCTCATACAAATGTCCATTTCAGACATGCTTATGACCACAAACATTGTCCCTGAAATGCTTTATATAATATATAATGAAGGGAATTTCATGTCTTTGAAATACTGCATTTTTCAGCTTTATTTATTTGGCGTCTCTTTGGGTTTTGAGTGCTTCCTCCTGACTGTCATGTCTTATGACAGATATCTAGCTATCTGTTTTCCACTGCACTATAACTCGATAATGGACTCAACTTTATGCCGTAAGTTGATTGTCATGTGTTGGATATTAGGCTTATCACTAATGCTAATTACTTCAATAACAATAGGCAATTTAAAATTTTGTGGGCCATACCACATTGACCATTTCTTCTGTGATGTTGCTCCATTGCTGGAGCTTTCTTGTTCTGATACCTTAGTAGTGCAAATAGAAACTCTCTTTTTTTGTGTCCCTGGTCTAATGATACCATTTACAATTGTCCTGGTATCCTATATTTATATTGTCCTTACCATTATAAGAATTCCTTCTATTACTGGGAGACAGAAAGCCTTCTCTACCTGCAGTTCACACCTGGCTGTGGTTTCTATATACTATGGAACTCTAATATGTACATACACTGTTCCACCTAAAGGAAAATCTGCATCTTTCAGCAAAATCCTGTGTCTTTTCTATACTGTTGTGACACCAATCCTTAACCCGATCATATACACGCTAAGAAACAAGGACATCAAAGAGACTGTAATGAAGCACTGCAAAATTCAAGAGTCTTATGGAATTAACTAATCTTGTAATATATTACGTTGTAAGTGATTCCGGTGGTATCTTGGCACACCAAAAATACTCTAGAATACTCCAGGCTGAACGGTGCTAGAGAAAGTCTAATTCTGTGTCTGACTTCCTCTACCATACATTTATGTTACTCTCTTAACATTTGGCTCTTTTTTCCACAAAATAAAACTATTTTAAAACCCTCGTGACCATGTTCTCCTGAGAACTCAAATGCCTCTTTAAAATTTTAACTCTCTACTTCACAATGTCACTGCTCCTCCTTCTACTAACTTGACTGTTATAAATATCGTAACTCACTTCACTGAAAAATTTCTGCAATAATGGATGAGATCTCTAATCTCAATTCTTACCCCAACACTGCTCCCTCCTCTTTTCTACAATCACTTGCACATGCTATAACAGAAAAGGTTTTGTCCTTCCAACCCATCACTTGTTCCCTCGATCCTAGTACCTCACATCTCACTTGTACTATTTCTCCTTCTTTTGCTCTGTCCCTCACTAAAATATTGAATCTCTCCTCTGGCATATTTCCTTCACCCTTCAAGCATGTGACCATCATGCTGATGCTAAACAAACCTAACCTTGACACTAACTCCCCATCCAACTACCACTCTATCTCCATAGAGTTGTGTACACTAGCTTGACCAACTTCCTTGAATTCAATTTTAAACTTCTTTGCAGTTCTATGCAGATGACACACAAATCAATCTAGATAGAAAAAAATGGAACTGGGGGCACACAAGGACATTTCTTAGTAGTAATGCTGCCATAAAGACCACAATATATACAAAACATCAAACCTAATAAAGTTTAAAATTTTACAAGGTTATCAAAACAAATGTGGAGATTCAGTTCCACCATATGTCCATTTTTTGTTAGGCCCACCACTACATCACAGTACCCCAATATTGGTGGGTACTACACTAATTTTAACTTGAAAGCAGACTCTATTAAGTAGACTCTTTCAAGTAGGAGCTAGAAAACCAGGAGTTGCTTGGAGTGGTTTGTATACTGTGGAGAGTGGTTTGTATTTTATTTTTGTTTAATCTGTAAAATTGGTAAAGTTTTGTTTTTAAATTTTTTTTTCTTCTGTGTTCTGGTTTTTCCCCCTCTTTTGTGCTGCTGCTTGATTTATTGGGGGAGTGTTCATTAATTGCACCTGTGTGGGATTTGTATCTCCATAAAGGCACACCCCTAACTCACTGAGCTTGCTCACATTACTTGAAAGCACACTCTATTAAGTAGACTCTTTCAAGTAGGAGATAGAAAACCAGGAGTTCAAACTAACAAGGGGTTTAAACTATCAAGCTAATTGTTTTATTGTTCTGTAAATGATTGTTAGCAAGATTGCTGGTTTGACTCAATGCACATCTTGTTGCATGTATGGATGCCTGGATGTACCTGTCCAGGGTCCATACCTCTGTGATGGTTGTGTGTGAGTGGCTTCTCTGGAAGCTCAGATTGGAGATCTCGAGAAGCAAATCACAACTTTGAGGGAGATTGACCATCTTGAGAGGAGTCTGCTGCTCACTGAGCAGAGTTTAGTGGGGACAGGTAGTGGAGAGGGAGGAGATAATACAGATGGTGAACAGGCATGTAGCTGGGTGACAGTAGGATGAGGAAGCAGGGGGGAAGGGAAGAGGAAAGGGCTAGCTAGTCCTGATTTGGTGCAACCTAGCAGATTTGCCCATTTTAGTGAAGATGTTGGGAGCATCAGCTCAGGAGTAGCTGTATTAGAGGAAGCTGTTACTTCTAACAGCCGAGCTAACAGCCCCCCTAGTATGGGTGGGGATCAAAATGTAAGGAAGGCAAGACAGGTTGTGGTGGTAGAGGACTCTATCATTAGGAGAGCAGATAGGGCAATCTGCTGCTCTGATCAGCTCAACCGGACGGTTTGCCGTCTCTGTTGCTCGGGTCCGGCATGTTGCTGACAGAGTGGATGGATTATTGGGAGGGGCTGGGGATGACCCAGCGGTCATGGTCCATGTTGGTACCAATGACAAAGTAAGAGGAAGATGGAAGATCCTAAAGAAGGATTTCAGGGAATTAGGTAGCAAACTTAAGAAGAGGACCTCCAAGGTGGTATTCTCTGAGATATTATACCCTTAATGGAAGCAAATTAGGGATAACAACACATGAAAAGGACTTGGGAATTGTTATAGACAACAAACTATGCAACAATGTGCAATGTCAATCAGCAGTGGCCAAGGCCAGTAAGGTATTGTCATGCATGAAAAAGGGCATTCATTCTCGGGACAAGAATATAATTTTGCCTCTTTATAAATCACTGGTAAGACCCCATATTGAATATGCTGTGCAATTTTGGGCACCTGTTCTAAAGAAGGATATTATGGCACTAGAAAAAGTGCAGAGGCGGGCTACAAAACTAATAAAAGGAATGGAACATATCGGCTATGAAGAAAGGTTAACAAATTTAAACCTATTTAGTTTAGAAAAACGTCGCCTGAGAGGGGATATGATAACATTATACAAATATATTCGGGGCCAATACAAACCATTGTGGAAATCTATTCACAAACCGGACTTTACATAGGACACGACATAGGACTGGAAGAAAGAAGATTTGTCTAAGGCAAGGGAAAGGTTTTTTTACTGTAAGAACAATCAGGATGTGGAATTCTCTGCCTGAAGAAGTGGTTTTATCAGAGTCCATACAGATGTTCAAACAGCTACTAGATGCATACTTGCAAAAACAGAATATTCAAGGATATAATCTTTCAATGTAGGGTAATAACTGCTTGATCCAAGGATAAATCTGACTGCCATTCTGGGGTCAAGAAGGAATTTTTTTCCTAGCTTGTTGCAAAATTGTGCTTCAAACTGGGTTTTTTTGCCTTCTTTTGGATCAACAGCAAAAAACAAATGTGAGGTAGGCTGAACTTGATGGACGCAAGTCTCTTTTCAGCTATGTAACTATGTAACTATGTAACTATGTAACTATATTACCTGTGCCACGAGCTACAGTGGAAAGGCAGCGGGAGATTAGAGATGTCAATGCGTGGCTTAAGTCTTGGTGCAGGAAGGAGGGTTTGGGGTTTTTAGAGCACTGGGCCAAATTTGCGATTGGGTACAACCTTTATAGTAGTGATGGATTACACCTAAACGGGAGAGGGTCTGCAGTGCTGGGGGATAGGATGGCTAGAAAGTTGTAGGATATTTTAAACTAGTAGTAGGGGGGAGGGTCATAGCAATCTACAAAATGGAGATAGCACAGAAAGGAGAGGGGCTTTATCACAGTATAAGGGGGTGGAGACAGGGGGAGGGGCAAGCTCAGAACAGAGAAGCTATGTAATGTTGATAATTCACAAAATATACAAGTGACGCATAATATTAAATGTATGCTTACTAATGCAAGGAGCCTAAATAACAGAAACAAAATGGGGGACTAGCATACACTAAACAATATGATATAATAGGCATAACTAAAACATGGTGGGATGAGACACATGACTGGGCAGTTAACTTAAATGGGTACATGTTATTTAGGAAGGATAGGGAAAACAAGAAGGGTGGTGGGGAAAGTTTGTATATCAACCATAATTTAAAGTAAAATCTTAAGCAAATGGAATGCGATGAGGAAAATGTGGAAGCTTTATGGGTAAATATCTGCTTGGAGGAAAAGAAGAAAAGAAGGGAAACCAACTATTGGTTGGGATATGTTATAAACCACCTAATGTTAAAATTGACGAGGAACAACAGCTGTTTGAGCAAAATTGAGAAAGCTGCAAATCTGGGTAACACTTTAATTATTGAAGATTTTAATTACATAGACATAAATTGGGACAGAGGGACTAGTAGCTCAGCAAAGGGAATTAGGTTTTTAAACTTGTTAAATGACACCTTCATGTCACAACTTGTACAAGCACCAACCAGAATGGATGCTTGTCTGGACCTGGTTTTATCAAACAACGTTGATCTTTTGACCAACATTCAAGTAGGTGAGCACTTGGGAAATAGTGATCACAGTATAGTGTCCTTTGAAATAAACTCAAAAAAACAAAAGCACATGGGGAATACTAAAACATATAATTTTAAAAAGGCCAATTTCAATAAGTTAAGGGCATCTTTACAATATATTGACTGGCATAAACTCTTTAGTAAAAAGAACACTGAGGATAAATGGATCATCTTCCAACAAATATTAGAAAGGTACATTTCTCATTGGGAAATAAATATAAAAGAAACAAATTAAAACCAATGTGGCTTAGTAGAGAAGTAAAACAAGCCACATTGGTTTTAAAGAATACACAAGTAACGTATACCCTTAATGGAAGCGAATTAGGGATAACAACACACGAAAAGAACTTGGGAATTGTTATAGACAGCAAACTATGCAACAATGTGCAATGTCAATCAGCAGTGGCCAAGGCCAGTAAGGTATTGTCATGCATGAAAAAGGGCATTCATTCTCAGGACGAGAATATCATTTTGCCTCTTTATAAATCACTGGTAAGACCACATATTGAATATGCTGTGCAATTTTGGGCACCTGTTCTAAAGAAGGATATTATGGCACTAGAAAAAGTGCAGAGGCTGGCTACAAAATTAATAAAAGGAATGGAACATATCAGCTATGAAGAAAGGTTAACAAATTTAAACCTATTTAGTTTAGAAAAACGTGCCTGAGAGGGGATATGATAACATTATACAAATATATTCAGGGCCAATACAAACCATTGTATTTACAAAACTGACTTTACATAGAACACGAGGCCATGCATTTAGACTGGAAGAAAGAAGATTTTGTCTAAGGCAAAGGAAAGTTTTTTTTACTGTAAGAACAATCAGAATGTGGAATTATCTGCCTGAAGAAGTGGTTTTATCAGAGTCCATACAGATGTTCAAACAGCTACTAGATGCATACTTGCAAAAACAGAATATTCAAGGATATAATCTTTCAATGTAGGGTAATAACTGCTTGATCCAAGGATAAATCTGACTGACATTCTTGGGTGAAGAAGGATTTTTTTCCCTAGCTTGTTGCAAAATTGTACTTCAAACTGTTTTTTTTTTTTTTTGCCTTCTTTTGGATCAACATCAAAAAACAAATGTGAGGAAGGATGAACTTGATGGACGCAAGTCTCTTTTCAGCTATGTAACTATGTAACTATGTAACATGGTAACTGGAATACTTACAGCTTGAACAGCTTCAACAGACTCTCGATTATTTATCCTCTATCTCCTCCAAAGGGGCTCCCATTGTGAATGATGGGGTGCTCAGCCTCCTTGGTGAGTGACTTTTCTCTCCTATCCTCTCACCCCTTTAACTTTTTTGCTGATTTAAATTACATGTGTTTTTCACTTCATATTACGGTGGATTCCTGCAAGAGAGATTGCAAGGTATATTGTGTTTATGTTTAGGTCTGGAAATATTTGGACACTGACACTATTCTTTTAATTGTGGCTCTGTATTCCTCCCCAATGGATTTGAAATGAAACAATCGAGATGCAATTGAAGTGCAGACTTAAAGCTTTATGTCAAGGGGTTGAACAAAAATATTGTATGAAACATTTAGGAATTGTAATCATTTTCATACACAGTCCCCTTATTTCAGGGGCTCAAATATAATTGGACAAATGAACACAGTCATAAATAAAGATGTCAATTTTTAATGCTTTGTTTGGAATGACTGCTTGAAGTCTAGAATGGACTGACATCACCTAAAGCTGAGTTGTCTCCTTTGTGATGCTTTGCCAGGCCTTTACTGCAGCTGTCTTCAGATTTGTTTGTGGTTGTTTCTTCCTTAAGTTTTGTCTTCAGCAAGTGAAATGTAAGTTAATTGCATGCTAGATTTTGTTAAGGTCAGGTGATTGACTCAACCATTGCAGAATATCCCACTTCTTTGCCTTGAAAAAATTCTGGGTTACATTCACAGTGTATTTTGGGTCATTGTCCATTTGTAAAGTGAAGAGGCATCCAAACAACATTGCTGAATTTGGCTGAATCTGAGCAGTCAATATATCCCTCACATTTCAGAATTTGTCCAGCTGCTTCGGTCTTCTGTTACATCATCAATAAACACTAGTAACCCAGTGCCAGTGGAAGGTATGCCCATGTCATTACTGACTCTACCATGTTTTACAGATTACGTGGTATGGTTCAGATCATGAACCATCCCAATTCTTTTACATAATTTTTTTCTTCTCATCACTCTGGCACAGTTTGATATTAGTTTCATCTGTCCATAGAATGCTGTGCCAGAACTGTACTGTCTTTTTAGATGTTTTTTAGCCTTTCTAAATTTTATTATTATTATTAAGTTAAGTCTTTCATTTAAATCCATACAGTTAAGACAGATTTAACAGTAGCTAATAGTGTAAAACTGGTAAAAAAAAATACAATATAGGCAGTTGCTACTATCAGCTATGTGGATCACTCCACCACACGTATAAAAGTAATTGAAAAATAAATGTAAAATGGTAAGAGCACACACAAATAAATGTAAATGAATATATTACCTCTATAATCACATGTAATCCTGCAATTAAAAACAGGAGACAAACATCGGGTACTATAGTACAGTTCACAGAACAGTTAATTCTAATTAAAAGTATGTGAACGCCCAAAAGCAATATGGTGTTCCAATATTTCCCTTAGGGCAATAAAACACATTATAACAAGAGACTAATACATTTATTTTTAAAAAGAAAGTATCAAAGCGTTATTTAAAAACGAGAGATGGAGCAATCAGGAGGAAAGAAGGTAAAAAAATATATAGGTTAAAATAAATGTTAAAAATACAGGTCAAACATTAGGATTAAAATATAAACACATGATTTATAAATTATATACCAATCTAGTACACAAAAGTGGGAAAAAAGGTAAAAAAAAAGTAAAAAACATTAAATATTAAATATAGAAATTGATCTCAAAATCAGCATTAAGACCTTTAGGTGTGAGTATATCTAAATTAAAAATCCACCTCATTTCAGTTTTACTAAGGAGATTATTTTTGTCCCCTCCTCTCCAGTGGATCTTGACATGTTCAATTCCAATGAATTCCAGATCCCTGGCATCTCCATTGTGATATTCCATAAAATGTTTAGATACACACTGGTTTAAAAATCCTTTGAATGTTATATATACATTCTCTAATCCATATTTTTAATGGTCGTGATGTTTTCCCTTTATACTGCAGCCCACAAGGGCAAGTCAGCATATATCTCACATCCGAAGTATTACACGAGATAACATTTTTAATATCATATTCTTTCTTAGTATCGAAAGAGGTGAATTTAAGACTTTTTTTGTGTTTATTCATTCTATTTTAACAACCCCTACAATCCCCACAATAATAAAAACCTTTTTGTTCTTTTAAAAAAAAAATTTCTATTTTCTTTCTTCTCTTTATCTAAAAAACTATTTGTTAAAGGACCACTATAGTGCCAGGAAAACATACTCGTTTTCCTGGCACTATAGTGCCCTGAGGGTGCCCCCACCCTCAGGGTCCCCCTCCCGCCCGGCTCTGGAAGGGGGAAAGGGGTAATAACTTACCTTTTTCCAGCGCTGGGCGGAGAGCTCTCCTCCTCCTCTCCGCCTCCGTTACACCCCGCCGGCTGAATGCGCACGCGCGGCAAGAGCTGCGCGCGCATTCAGCCGGTCTCATAGGAAAGCATTTACAATGCTTTCCTATGGACGCTGGCGTGCTCTCACTGTGATTTTCACGGTGAGAAGCACGCAAGCGCCTCTAGTGGCTGTCAATGAGACAGCCACTAGAGGATTAGGGGGAAGGCTTAACCCATTCATAATTATAGCAGTTTCTCTGAAACTGCCATAATTATGAAAAAATGGGTTAACCCTAGAAGGACCTGGCACCCAGACCACTTCATTAAGCTGAAGTGGTCTGGGTGCCTAGAGTGGTCCTTTAAGATTTGTTTAAAATCGTTCGCTCCTCTAGACACGAGTCTAGGATTTTCGTCTAAATAGGGTCGAATCTCTTCATCAGTATTTGAAACGTGCCAATTTTTATTAACAATCTTGCATAAGTTATGATTGTTAGAATTAAAATGAAAAATAATAGGAATAATATCCTGTTCTTTCTTAATTTGTTCATTAGTTTTATACTTCAGCAAATCCTGCATTTCTTCCTAATCTACCTGTTCACATACTTTTTCCAAAGAACTTCTATCGTAACCTTTTTCTAAAAATTGTTTTTAAAAAATTTGCCTGATTATTAAAGTTCTGTTTTTCTGTGCAATTTTGTTTAAGCCTTAAAAATTGTTATTTCAATATACTTAGGAGCCAGGGTTTAAAATGACAACTACTAAAATCAATAAAACTGTCCACATCTACAGATTTAAAAACCGTTCTACCTTTTATTAAATGGTCCTCCATGTGGTGACATTCTGTCAGCATACTAATATGGTGATCAGGGGTCATGTGACCAAGCTCATGTATGCCTTTCTTACAGGGGGATAAGCTTATCCCTTTGATATGGTAATTGGGTAATTCAATACCTTTACAAGTCAGGAAAGAGATAACCACTTCCCCCTATCTCCACTCCTCTCTGTTCCTTCTTGGCTGTGCTGCAGAGCAGATGTGCAGACGCCATGTGCTATCTTGGTGAACCATGTTACACTCTGTTGCTTCCTTTTCTTCCTTGGTGGATGTGATTGTTACAGACTGCCATTTGTAACTGTTATTTTATTTGACAAATTGCCCTGCTTCCCTGTGTTATGGAGAAGCCTAATTGCCAGCCTTCTGCCCCATGACTATGGACCTAGTGTGTATGGCGATTTGACTGTAGTTGTGGGATCTGAGCGCTGTTTGGATATATTGAGCGCTCAGATCCAAGCCATCTGGGGATAGGTTGAATGTGGGGGTTCTGTTCAGTATGATAGGAGTTATGTATTTTTGTGTCTTTTTGTGTCTTTTGCTAACATGTGGTTAATGGAGTCTGCCTCTATCCCTGGATATAAGTGGATTATTTTCCTCATTGTCTCCTGGATAGAGGGCTCTGTAAAACCGGTTTGGGCCAGATAACCATGCTGCCAGCCAGGCCCCAAAATATACTTTTGCTAACTTTTGAACCCCTTGTCTGATTTGTGCCATTTTTTTAATATGTTGCTCCCCTGAATGGATTGATTCTAAATATGTAATTTGTATGAAGATTGGATGTATGGTTTTAAAGTTACAGGGTATGGGTAAAAACTTTATTTTTACTGCCTGTGTTTAATTATGTTAACCCATTGTGTACCATAATTAGATCACAGGCAGAGGGGAGGATTTTTGTGTGTAATTGCTGGGAGTGTTTCTGTAATATATGTTTATTATTGGTTGTTGTGTAAAACCCTGTGGGTGGTCCTATCTCAAGGAAACCTGCATAAAAGAAGGTTCTTTGTGTGCCAAAAAACAGAATGACTTGACCCTCTAACTTGAAGCCTTGACTCATGTTTGTGGGGGACAGCTATAATCACTACAGGGATTGCTATGCTCTTCATACTCCCTTAGCTACTGAGCTCTTGTAAGAGCTCTTGTTCCTGATCCTGCTTCGCTCTACAGAAGGAAGAGGTTCACCTACTGGAACCTGGAGCCTGGTCGTGGGTCCAGGGCACAGAGCAGACGGCGAGATAGCAGCCCAGCAGCGGTGGTTCGTGGAGTCTGCAGTACTTATGGTGGCTACGCAGTAGTTATGGTTTCTACGGTGCTGATGGTCCTTTGGTGAGCGCTAGGAGCATCCTTTTCTACGGTCCAACTTCCAGCCAGCCTGAAGGCAACCGTAACAGTGATGTTGAACTTGCAGCAGTGAGCCATTACTAGATATGAAGGTTTAACTGTGGGTGAGATCAAACGTGTGGGTAAGGGGATTACTATATAGATAGATAGATTTAAAATGGGTTGTTGCTCCGTGGGTCTGGGCTGTGTGTTTGTGATACATTTATAGTATTGTGTTGTTGCCTTTTAATAAATACCTTTTAATGTAGACGATACCTGTGTAATATATATATTAATTTGTTGATACACCACATTTGGTGACCACAAATTTTAGACTTCTACAAAGGTTATTTATGAGGTAATAACACATTAATAGATAGTCAGATTTTTCTTTGGGGGAAAAAAAGTACTTTTTAAAATCATCCTCTGCATGGGAAATCTAGGGCTGATTGTGTTTGGAGTCTAGTTCGGGCCTCCATTTTAATATACAAGCTTGGGCATCAGGCCTCAATTTTGAATATATTATTAGTTTTTTTGTGCATTTCAAATACCTGAGTTTGTTGTGTTTTGACTACCATAGTTCAGGCCTAGTAGTTTTTCAGGCCTTCATTTTTTTATTTTAATACACTACCAGCATAGGCCTCAATTTTGAATATATTATTGTTTTAATCCTTTATATTGTACTAGCTTATTTTGCTACATAAAACAAAGGTATAATACAGGGTTTTTTTTTGTGGGTTTCAAATATCTAAGTTGAGTTTTATTGTGTTTTGACTATCAGAGTACAGGCCTAGCCCTGCATTTTAATACACTATAGTAGGCTTCCATGCTGCTTCTTTTTATATTTGAATGCTGATTTGATTACCATAGTTCAGGCCTAGTAGTTTTTTTTCAGGACTTCATTTTTCAATACACTACCCGCATATAGGAGGACAATGCTCCCCTCTACCTGTAACTCACCCAGCTGCTGGGCAGTAGGACTGATTGTCCCTACTCCCTGGAACTCCAGCTGCCAGTGGGGATCAGGGCCGACTACCCAGCATCCCGCATCCCTGTAGGACTGGTGGAGAGACCTCAGTCCCATCTCCGTCTGCCATATGGGGTTCCCCCCACAACCCGTCTCTCAGGTCCCCTACCTCTGTAGCTGGTAGTGAAGTAGGGGGTACCTCAGCTGGGTTTTCTCTGCCGCGGGGCTTTAAGTCTGGGACTGCCACCCAACTCTTCTACAGGGTATTCTGAATTGAGTGGAGCAGATGTCTGTTGTCCTTCTCCAGCTACCACTACAGTGCCACTAGATATGCCAAGTCTGGTCTCACCTCGTTGGGGTCAGCCCACTCTTGCATACCCACCCTGAAGTCGTAGATCTCACAAAATCGGGTCTCTGTAGTGCTCCAGAACTCCGGTTCTTTAAATACCTCCCACAACAGACCAGGGCTGCCTGGTATGCCTCCTCTAGCCCAGCTCCTGCCATAGCTGGTGCTCGAGCTCCGTCACTCCAGGGGCTGCTCTCCCAGGAGGAGTATCCCCACATCTGCCACCGCTGCTCTTCGCTGGGGAGTATCTCGCCCCGCCAACGCTGTACAACTTCCAGGGCCTCATACTTGATGCCTTTCCGGACTGCATCCTTCCAGTGCAGGTCATCCTCCTCCTCGAATAGGAATGCTGTTTGGGGACAAGCTGGTTCAATACTGCTGTAGCCAGAGGTGCTGTACGGGGACAAGTGTTGCACTCAATTATAAGTCCACACGCTACTGGTGTCTCCGAGCTGCTTCTCCTCGCATTAGAAAGCCATCCCACCCTTCTGCTACCGGATGTGATGGATCCTCTGTCAATCGATGCTCCTACTGATTACCAATGACAATCAGCACTGCACCAGACACTATAGGCACTGCAAATCCCACGAACCGCTGCAGCTTGGCTAGGAACTTGCCGTCCTTTAACCACCCTGGACCTATGACAAGGCTCCAGGTTCCAGTGGGTGAACCTCTCCTCCAGAGAGAGCAGCAGGAACAAGCTCTTCAAAGAGAAACATAGAATATGACGGCAGATAAGAATCATTCGGCCCATCTAGTCTGCCCAATTTTCTAAATACTTTCATTACTCCCTAGCCTTATCTTATTATTATTATTGCCATTTATATAGCGCCAACAGATCTTATAGTTAGGATAGCCTTATGCCTATCCCACGCATGCTTAAACTCCTTTACTGTGTTAACCTCTATGACTTCAGCTGGAAGGCTATTCCATGCATCCACTACCCTCTCAGTAAAGTAATACTTCCTGATATTATTTTTAAACCTTTGTCCCTCTAATTTAAGACTATGTCCTCTTGTTGTGGTAGTTTTTCTTCTTTTAAATATAGTCTCCTCCTTTACTGTGTTGATTCCCTTTTTATATTTAAATGTTTCTATCATATCCCCCCTGTCTCGTCTTTCCTCCAAGCTATACATGTTAAGATCCTTTAACCTTTCCTGGTAAGTTTTATCCCGCAATCCATGAACCAGTTCAGTAGCCCTTCTCTGAACCCTCTCTAAGGTTTCAATATCCTTCTGAAGATATGGTCTCCAGTACTGTGTACAATACTCCAAATGAGGTCTCACCAGTTTTCTGTACAATGGCATGAGCACTTCCCTCTTTCTACTGCTAATACCACTCCCTATACAACCAAGCATTCAGCTAGCATTTCCTGCTGCTATATTACATTGTCTGCCTACCTTTCAGAAATCAGAAATAATCACCCCTAAATCCCTTTCCTCATATGTTGAGGTTAGGACTCTATCACATATTCTGTACTCTGCCCTTGTGTTTTTACGTCCAAGATGCATTATCTTGCACTTATCCACATTAAATGTCAGTTGCCACAATTCTGACTAGTTTGCCTAAATCATTTTACATTTGGCTTATCGCTTCTGGAACATCATCCCTGTTACATATCTTAGTATCATCAGCAAAAAGACATACCTTACCATCAAGACCTTCTGCAATATCACTAATAAAAATATTAAAGAGAATGGGTCCAAGTACAGATCCCTGAGGTACCCCACTGGTGACAAGTCCAAGCTTTGAATATATTCCATTAACTACAACCCTCTGTTGCCTTTCACTCAGCCACTGCCTTACCCATTCAACAATATTGAAATCCAAACTTAAAAATTGCAGTTTATTGATAAGCCTTCTATGTGCAACAGTGTCAAAAGCCTTACTGAAATCTAGGGAAACAATGTCTACTGCACCACCCTGATCTATAATTTTAGTTACCCAATCAAAAAAATCAATAAGATTAGTTTGGCATGATTTCCCTGAAGTAAACTCATGTTGTCTCTGATCTTGAAATCCATGTGTTTTTAGATGTTCATCAATCCTATCCTTTAACATGGTTTCCATCACTTTCCCTACTACTGAAGTAAGGCTTACTGGCCTATAGTTGCCTGACTCCTCCCTATTACCTTTCTTGTAAATGGGCACAACATTTGCTTACTTCCAATCTTCTGGGACTACTCCTGTTAACAATGATTGGTTAAATAAATCTGTTAATGGTTTTGCTAGTACACCACTAAGCTCTTTTAATAGTTTTGGGTGTATTCCATCAGGTCCCATTGACTTATTTGTCTTTACTTTTGACAGTTGAAATAGAACCTCTTCCTCTGTAAATTCACGTGTAATAAATGACTCATTTATCCTTTTTCTCAACTGAGGTCCCTTTCCTTCATTTTCTTCTGTATATACAGAACAAAAATATTCATTGAGGCAGTCAGCCTGACCTTTATCCTCTTCTACATACCTTCCTTCTTTTGTTTTTAATCTAACTAATCCTTGTTTTACTTTTCTTTTCTCATTTATGTATCTAAAAAATGTTTTATCCCCCTTTTTTACTGACTATTTTCTCTTCTGTGTGTGATTTGGAAGCTCTTATAACTTGCTTAGCCTCTTTCTGCCTAATCTTATAGATCATTTTGTCTTCCTCATTCTGTTTTTTTATAATTTCTAAATGCTAACTTTTTGTTTTTAACTATTTTGGCCACATCTGTGGAGTACCACAGTGGTTTCTTGAAGTTTTTGCTTTTACTGACAAGCCTAATGCAATTTTATGTTGCCTTCAATAGTGCAACTTTTAAATAATCCCATTTCTCTTGGACTCCATTTAAATTGCTGCAGTCTGCTAATGACTCCTCTACCCATATTCTAATTTTAGAAAAGTCTGTTTTTCTAAAGTCTAAAACTTTTGTTTTTGTGTGGTGGGACTCAGTCACTGTTCTTATATTAAACCACACTGACTGGTGGAAATGAGATATTGCTATATTTTAGTTAGTAAAATGTCTAGTTACTCGTTTAATTGAAATTAGTGCATAAGCTATTAACACACATTTAGACAAAATGGCCACTAGAAGCTTCTAACCCCTCCCTCCCTATAACACCGACTAACTACCTCGTGTAACAAGATGGCGCTGGAGTCCGGGGGGGACCATCGTGGTCCCAGTGACATCACCCTTGGTGGGCAGAGCATTAGGAAGACCACTTAACACCTAACCAATTAATAAAGTATTATTTCATGTTATCTCTGACAATGCTTATGATGTAATTTTGCTTTAAAAGGGACCTGCCGTCCCCTCTGAATAAACATTCCTCAAGTTATTCATCAACCTGAAACCTGTGTCTGGTGTGAATTACTTCAGGGAGCGTCCATGCATTGTTTCTTAATTTGGCCAGGGGCAGATACACAAAGAATAATCAATTAATTTTAGTTGATATCCATTTCAATTGGCGCCCAACGTGGGGCACCGGATTTGCCGGCTCGGAGGGCCGGAAACCAACGGATCGGAGCGGACCTCAGGAAAGTGGGACACCCAGAGCCTGATCACCTCCAACATACAGCCGTTGTCTGTATACTCCTGTTTTGTGTCAGTCTGCCTCCGCACCTACTTCCGGCATCCTGAAGGCTACTAGACAGGTAATATCTTATCCAGTGCCTCTTTTTAACGAACCTGTCGACTGTCTATCTGCCTCCTCAGTGTTTGTATGAATGTGTGTGACGGCCGGTGCATGTGTTTTCTTTTTAAAATTTTAGCTTGACTGCCTAACGGGCATGGAACGCAACAGCCGGTGAAGGGTTGGGACCACCCGTGTAAAAGGGTTGGGGAATTATTGACATCCGGTGATTGGCTGGGAACCACCCATGAGATCGGGTTGGGGAATTGTAGACAGCCTGGAAAAAGGGGCTGGGAATGTTGTTATTTGATTTTTATTGCATTGTTTAATTATGTACATGGCCATATTGCTCTCTGTTATTTTGTGGATTTTGTTTAACTGTTGTTACAGTGTGGGTACCCTCGGTGTGTGTGTGTGTGTAGTGTGGTTTGTTCTTGATTCTGGAGTATACACTCATTTCTATGTATGTGATTTCTGCAAATGTTTAGTGCTTAGTATTGCCACATTCATTTTCTCCTTCATTCTGTATCTGTCCTGTTTCTGCTGCCCAGAGCTGTGTTAGTCACCCACGCTCGCCCGCTCCGGTCCGTGGTCACCATCCCGGGTGCGCGGACCATCGTGACTAGTCTACGTTTTGGGAAGATGCACAGGCCCCCTATGGCAGTCGAGCACTGTAGACTTTCCTACTTTTTCTTCCCTCTCACCCAGTCCCCTTTACTTGGCAGACCTCGCTTGGTCAAGATGGGGCAAGAACATGCTAGAACAGCTAAAGGGCTTTTAGCTTGTGAAATTGTGAAGGAAAGGGCGGGGGAGGAGGCAATGTTAAAGATCAAAAAAAGTCTAAGATTTGTGGTTTTCAATTGCCGCCTGGTAGCAGGTTACAACCTGAGTTTTGGAGGAAGTTGCTTGTGGACAAGGAAGGGTTGTTGTCAGGTAATGGGCTAACCAAAGCTGTAGAGGCTTGGTATCAGGTTGCTAGAGGACTTAAGTGGGAGGGTTGGACGGAGGAAGAGCTAGAGTTTGAGGGACAGCCGATTTATGTGTACCATCGAAATGATTGTAATACTAATGTTTCCCCTGACAATCCCCGGCCACCGCCCTATGATGGCGCCCAGACCGTGTTGAGCAGCTCCCGCCCATCTTCTCCAGTTAACACTCAGACGCCACCTCCCAGTGGCGTTGTACATGGTCCCACCCCCTTATGTCCTGTGCTCGGAGCTGACAGAGCTTATTACTATCCAGTACCATTGCACTCTTTTCCACTTGTCTCTATGCCCCAGCCGTTCCCCTCCCCCCGATCTAGTTCCGTCCCAGCCCGACCTCCCAGTCCCCTCCCAGCCCCCGGACCCTCCTCCGCCACCTCCCTGTCCACCACCCCGACCGAAGTCACCACCTGTTCCCATTGTTCCACCATCTGTCCTCCCTACCTCTGATCACGATCCCGCCCCATTGATGCCTGCCACTCCCCTTGACCCTGCTACTAATACCACTCCTACTACTGCGCCTTCCGCTTCCGCTCCTTCTTCTTACCCCACCACTAATACTTCCGGTTCCTCTGCTAGTCTGGTGTCTTCCCTTCTTACAGTCCTCTCCGCCCTGGTCCAGCCTCCCGCCCAGTCCCGTGTCATCCCCTCTGGCCCTGACCCTGCTCCTGCCCCGTGTGCTTCAGACCAAAGTCCCAGTTTTCCTCTCATGGTGGTTGGCTCTGAAGAACCAGCTACGTCAGCCCAGCCCTACGCTGTGGGTGTTTCCCCAGCGGCATCAGGTTACCACCCCACAACGTCACAATTGGGCAGTCCACATAATGCGGCTCTCGCTCCCCAGACTCCCATCACCCCGGCCGTCCCAAGCACGATTTCCTTGGGTGCTGCCTCCTACCAGGAGGATCATGCCATTCCAGGGGATGATGACATTGATGATCATGGCCCGTCTCTTCCCCTGGGTAATAGACCCTTACAGCACGAGTGCATCTCCATGTGCCCCCCGCCGCTGCAGGAGCCCCTCCCATGTATGTTACTTTCAACCCTTCACAGGCCGCCACCCTTGTCACCTCTCTCCTTGGTCCTGAGAAACAACCCATGCCCTTTTATCGTATGATGTCTCAGATCCGTAAAACTTACTCTGCCACCTGGCGGGATCTCTATAGTTTATGTGAGATCAAAGCAGGTGATGCCTACTGGCCTATTATGGAAAAGAGCTTTACAGATGCTTCACTCACTACTGATACAGACTTCCAATCCGGCATCACATTCTGTGAAAAACTCCGTGCCTGGGCACAAGATAAACTGGCAGACCAGGCTACCTGTATTACTGACATTCTTCAGGAAAAAACTTGAATCTGTTGAAAAGTATCATTCACGTCTAACCCAAACTTTCTCTGATCTAGGGTTTAGTACTTATAATAAAGCTCATACTCAGATGTTGTCTGCTGCCTTTGTGGCTGGGTTAAAGGAACCTATCCGTAAGGGTTTACTCCTCTCCGTCCTGAGTACCGTATAATTCCTTTAGACACACGTTTACTGATAGCCAAGGGGTTAGAGTCAGTGGTGCAACCCATACAGAGGAGACCAAACCCAATGATGTTCAATGCCACTATTGTCACAGGGCCAGTGCAGGCTGCTCCTGTTTTCACTGCACCCCCAGCTATCCCAGCTCCTAACCGAGCCCAACCTTCGGCTGCCAGGACCTGTTATAACTGCCATCAGACTGGCCATTTCCGTAGGGACTGCCCACTTCCCAGATGTAGCAGACCATTGCCCCCCGGTATTCTGGTCCTTCCCCGGCAGCCTATGGGTATTTTCCTCCGGGGTATTTTAGGCCACCACCACCTCCGCCAGTCCCATATTTTCAACCTCCTGAGTATTCTCAGGTCCCTCCACCACCCCCGGAGACTCACTCTGGTCCTTCAGCTCCTGCTGATGGGCTTGAGGAGGACCCCCGTCCCACAGCAAGACTAAACCACAACCCAGGGCCCATACCTCAGCCCAACTTACCCTCCACCTCTCCACGCCGTTACACCGGCCCTGACCAATCCCATTTAGATTTACTACAATAGGTAACTGGCAAGCCTGTGTCTGACACCCCTGTTAGGGCAGTGTCTACAGGGGATAAGGGAGGGCCACTAGCTACTGTAGTTCTACCCGTAGAGGGTCACCCCACCACTTTCTTAGTTGACACAGGTGCAGCCCGTAGTGTTCTTAGAGAACAAGACCTGCCTGACCCATCCTTCCTGTCAGACACCGATTTCTTGTGTCGATGTTGATGGTATCCCCCCCGCAGTAGCCCTCTCACTAAGCTCCTCCGTGTGGGTTCTGACATCCTTTCCTGGTTTGTTGTCTCCTCCACGTGCCTCATTAACCTCTTGGGTGCTGATGTTCTGTCCCGCCTCCAAGCATCCATTACCTTTACGGCAGATGGCCAAGTTCAGCTAAATACACCCCTGTCACGGAAAGACACTTCAGTACTTTGCTCCCTCCCCATACTACTACATCTAGCATCTCCCATAGGGGAACCAAGGGTCCCTCATGCCCCCAGTGCTCTGGACAAAATCCCTGCAAAGCTCTGGTCCACCGGCCCTGATGATATTGGTCACCTTAAAGTTCCTCCTGTTGTGGTCACACTTTTGCCAGGAGTAGCGCCTCCCCGAAGACCCCAGTATCCACTGAAACCTGCACAGGTCCTCGCAATTTCTAAGCAAGTGGAAAGCCTCCTGGCCAAGGGAGTCCTTGTCAAGTGTGTGTCGCCATGCAACACTCCCCTATTCCCTGTTAAGAAAAAGACTGAAAAGGGGCAGCCTGAACAATATCGCATGGTCCAGGATCTACGCGCAGTTAATGATGTCACTGTCAAGGATACAGCTGTGGTCCCAAATCCACATACATTGCTGTCACAAGTTCCATCCTATGCTACAATCTTTACTGTAGTGGACCTTGCTAATGCATTTTTCAGTGTACCCCTGGACCCATCCTGCCAATACCACTTTGCCTTTACCCATGAAGGTCAGCAATATACATGGACTGTTATGCCTCAGGGGGCTCAAAATTCGCCCACTCAGTTTTCCCGTGCAATGTCAATGGTTCTAGAACCCTGGCAAAAGACTCACACAGTCCTGCTTCAATATGTTGATGACCTCCTTCTCTGTGCTGCTGACCTCCAGACTGCTGAACGGACTTCTGAAGATCTCCTTTGCTTCTTAGCTGAAGAAGGCTGCAAAGCATCTAAATCCAAACTCCAATGGTGCCGGCCCTCTGTCTTCTTGGGACATTGTCTTTCCCATAGCACTCGTCACCTCACCAAGGACAGAATCTTAGCCATTTTGTACTTACCAGTTCCTTCTGCTCACCAATCTCTTCATGCCTTTTTAGGCCTCATCACGTATTGCAGATCTTGGATTCCTGAAGCTTCCCAACTGATGCAGCCACTATATGATGCTCCGAAAAGCGAGCCTTTCTCACTCTCACCACATGCCATTGCCTGCTTCACTGCTCTAAAGAAAGCTATTGCATCTGCACCGGCCTTGGGCCTACCGAACTACCAACTGCCTTTCAAGTTGTTCATGTCTGAGAAACTGGGCCACGCCTCCGGAGTACTTACTCAACAACATGGCTCCAGACAAAAACCCATAGGCTACTTCCCTTGCATGCTTGATCATGTTGCCATAGGCAGCCCCTCCTGCCTGAGAGCAGTGTTTGCAGCTAGTGCCCTCCTGAACAAAACTAATGACTTCGTCCTTGGCCATTCATTGACTGTTTTGGCACCACATGACATTTCTGCAATTCTTCAACAGACCCAACCAAGGCATCTTTCCTCCCAACGTCATCTACATTTGCAAACCTCCTTACTACTACCTGACAACATTACCTTACAACGCTGCTACTCTCTGAACCCGGCCACTCTTCTGCCACTTCCCAAGGGGGGAGTGGCACAGTATTGGTACAGCCTGGATGTCAACCCAGATGCCCGGATGGAATTTCAACTACCTACTCTTGCAACTCCACATGATGTACAACCAGAGAACTTGTTACACTGTGGTTCAAAGACAGCCCAGGCCCTGATGTGGATTATGAAGAAGAACTATTTCAGCTTGTGGAAATTCACATCACACTGACAGACTTGTTATGGGACTCCAGAGGCAGCATGGTCCTGCTGGTGCACCTCCCAACAGAAGTATCCCACCTCTACCGTCACTGGGAGACAGCTGTTCCACACATATCCTTCACAAAGTCCCCTGATTCCTCATGGAAAGATCTAGGCCCAATGGCCAAATCCTGGAATACAACAACCCAAGAACAACTTGAATCAATGGGGATGACTAAGAAGATTATCAACTACAGCACAGTGGGATACCCACGATACCACACAGAAATCTGTGAAGATCTCCCTCCCACGGAACAAGACCCAGAAGCCCCTCATGATTGCTTTGAACAGATGAAGATGGAAACCACCCATCTACCAACTGTGTTTGAGACTGCTCTACCCAATCCAGACCGGATACTGTTTGCGGATGGTTCCAGATTTACTGATGAGCAAGGACAATATCATACTGGATATGCAGTGACTACAGAATGCCAAGTACTACAGGCAGCCGCACTCCCGCCAACCAAATCAGCTCAGAAAGCCGAACTAACAGCCCTCACAGTGGCCTGCAGGCTGTCAGAAGGTTTACGTGTTAACATTTATACAGACTCAAGATATGCCCTGGGCGTGGCACATGATTTTGGCCTGATTTGGAAAACCAGAGGATTTCTCACAGCCACCGGTACTCCGGTGAAACACGGCACAGCTATTGAAGAACTAATAGATGCCCTAATAGGAGGCTGAATGCTCATGGGAGGCTGAATTCAGAAGAAGCACAAGGCAACCACTTAGCTGATCAAGCCGCCAAGGAAGCAGCACGACAAGGGTGGAAAGTGGACAGAAGAGTGGCCACTGAGACAACACCCATTTACACCATGCAAACATTGCCTACAGATCTCAGACTTTTAAAGGAACAACAAGCCGCTGCAACCCCTGAAGAGAAACAGAGTTGGAATAACAGAGGGGCTATTCTCCGAGATGATGTTTACACCATCAATCTTAAGTTCTGTCTACCCAAGAATATGTATCCAGCTGTTGTCCAATGGGCCCATGGACCTGCCCACTTGTCAAAACATCTGATGAACTCTCTGATTGATAAATACTTTGAAGCACCGGGTATTACTACTCTAACACAGAACTATTGTAGATATTGTGCAATTTGTGCTAAATGTAATCCCGGGAAGATTGCTAAAGCTGCACCCAACCACCGGACCAAACCACAGTACCCCTTCCAGAGGATACAGATTGATCACATCCAGATGCTAAAGAGTGGACGCTATGAATATGCATGTTCTCGGGATGGCCAGAAGCCTTCCCAGTGGCCAACCTTACCGCACGAACTACAGCCAAGCATCTTCTGACGGAAATTGTTTGCCGGTATGGTGTTCCTGAAGTGATTGAAAGTGACCAAGGAACCTCTTTTACTGCCTCATTGACACGGGAAGTCTGGGCAGCACTGGGGGTGACCCTTGCCTTCCACACGCCATATCACCCACAGAGTAGTGAAGGCCAGAATGCTCAAAATGTCCCAAGAAACTAACATGCCCTGGTCCAAGAGTCTCCCACTAGCATTATTTAGTGTGAGGTACACCCTTAGGGGAAAATACAACTTATCTCCCTATGAGATCTTGTTTGGTACAGCACCAAGGTTAGGTTGTTACTTCCCCCAACAGCTTCAGATTCAGTCAGATGCTATGGTAGATTATGTGACTGTTCTTTCTCATGCCTTGACCAAAATCCATGCCCAGGTATTTTCTTCTATTCCAGATCCTGAGTCGAATACAGGTACACACAAGTTACTCCCTGGAGACTGGGTTATGGTCAAGAAGTTCCTTAGGAAACACACTCTTGAGCCAAGATTTGATGGTCCTTACCAAGTGCTGCTGATTACAGCTAACTCAGTAAAACTGGCCGGGAAGAGTTCCTGGATACATGCCTCACACTGCAAGAAAGTGCCTGCTCCAGAAGAAGCTGTCTCTGTTGAGCCATGAATTTTCTGTGTTCCTTGTGTTTTCTTTTGTTACTAAACTTTACAGGGGCCCAGCAAGTGGCTATAACCAAAGATAACCATGTTTACACTTTTTGGTACAATTCTTCTAACACAGATGTAGCTACCTTTTCTTTTGATTACTGTGATATTGTTACTTGCACTTTCCCAGAAACACAATATGCTACTATATACAAGGACATACCCAATAAGAAGGACCCATATATTTGTGTGACAGGGGGGTCATATGGACACCATTGTAGTTCTTGGAAGGAAGCCGGGTGGAACACATGGGGCTATAAACCGAGTTGACAAAGACGCCTACTCTCTAGAATGACCTTAAGTAAACCTATTGGGTCAACCCCCATCAAACTTACTCTGAACATAGAGCACCCCAGTCCAGGGGATGCGGGGGAATATGTATTGGAGGGGCGGAGGGGCGGTGGTTCGTACAATAAGTTGGGGACATTCTACCTACAAGACATGTTTAACTCACCTGACTGGGTAGGAACTACACACATGACTGTCAACCCACTTAAACCACATATTAAGACTCTATATGATATGGTGGCTATTGCTAATCCTACCTTTGAAGACACCATGGCAGTGGAAACTGGATTCTCAGACACTAACTTATGGCTGGAATGGATGAGATATAATGCTAACTCACACAATAAGACTAACTGGATCCTAAACTTTCACCTACAGTAATATGTGATACCAAATCTCCATTTGTTAACATTAAATCTAGTATGGCCTCTTTATGAGTTGGCTCCTCAACAACTTGTTTAAGAGACAATCCCAGTAGGGAGTTTAGAACATGTGTGCTCCTGGCACAAGTAGCTAATTTTGTTTTCCAATTTACATCAGGAAGATTAAAGTCACCCATGATGATAACTTCCCCCTTCATTATCATTTTAGCTATTTCCTCAACTAGTAGATTATCTAACTCTTCAATTTGTCCTGGGGGCCTATAAATCACACCTGTGATTACCAAATTCTAATGTAACCCAAACGGACTCTCTAACTATTATTAGGCTAGATTTTATGCTATCCTTCACATACAAGGCCACCCCTCCCCCTTTATTGCCTTCCCTACCTTTCCTATATAAAAAGTACCCTGGTATTGCTATGTCCCAGTCATTTTTCTCATTATAACATGTCTCAGTAACAGCGACTAAATCTACACTATCAGTTGCCATTATTGCCACAAGTTCATGGATCTTTTTCCTTAAACTGCAAGCATTTGTAGACATGACTCTAAGCTTATCATTTTTTAACACACTTGCTACAGGCACCTTCTGTCCTTTTTTTGGGGGACAATTGGATTGATTTTGCCCCCCCTTCTAGTTTAAATACATCCTAGCAAAACCTCTGAACTGCTCACTGAGAACATTTGTTCCCTTTTGAGAAAGATGCAAACCATCTTTTTTGTACAGCTTTCTCCATTCCAAACAGAGCTACCATGAGAAATAAAGCCAAATCCTTGCTCCCGACACCATTCACCAAGCCACAAATTAAAGTCCCTAACACGCATGCGCCTGTCGCTCTGAGTGTTATGCACAGGCAGAATTTCAGAGAATGACAGTGTGGAAGCAACCTGCCGTATATCATTGGAAAAAACACTAAAAACTTCCTTGACCTCTGAAACCTCATTGCAAGCCAAATCATTTGTCCCTTGATGGACAAGTACATCCAATTCCCCTTCCTGCTTTGCTTGCCTAACAATATTACAGATACGTCTCCTGTTTCTGTGAGCAGTAGCTCCGGGGAGACACCTCACAAGACCACCATTGTGCATCTCCACACCTCTTAAAATGGAATCCCCCAACAACAACTGCTTTCTATTAGGCCTCACCTTAAAGCTGGTCTCCACAATACCACTAGCCTCAGTGCCTCTCTCCACAACACCATTACACTCTGAAAGTGCAGAAAATGAATTATGAAGAGCAACAGACTGTGCAAAATGCCTTTTATCCACAACTCTAAGTCTACCAGATCCTACAGAAATCCATCTGCCATTCCTAGTAGGTCTCTGCGGCAGTGGCTTTGCAGCAGTTCCAGTCTGAGTTTGTTCACCAGATAATTTACAAATCTCAGACTTCAAAAATACAATCTCCTGCCACAAGATAGAGAACTGTCTACAGATTAGACAACAACCAAACCTCCAAAAAGTGGAACGTGAAACAAATGCATAGCAACTATTACACTGAACTAAGTCTGCCATTCTAATGAGGAGAATAATTTCAATCAAACAAATCTTAACTTTGTATTTATCCTCCTGAATATCTCAGATTACCTCCAGTTTATCTCCAGAATATCTCCAACTACACACTTAGAAACAGCACTTAGAAGTAGCAACCAAGCTATTAGTGATTATAGCCCATGGGAGTATACAGCATATAGCAATCCCGAGTGTCAATGCAGCCTTTTCCCCCACACATGATACAAGGTTCTATGTTGAGGGCAAAACAGGAACTCAACAGTCTGAGGGTTTATTACCTCTTTTATACAGGTTTTCCCACAAGGTTACAAGCCATGTGGACCTTGTGGAGCACAGGACACAAAGTTACAAAACCAATCATTACAGTCTTGTACAGTTAGACACTCCCAGATAACGTACACAAACCCTCCCCTCTGCTTGGGCGATAATTGAGTAAGATACTGTAATTTACTCAATTATACCCAAGGAGAAAAAACATTTTTTTCACAAAACACAGAAAACACCCCAAAACATCCCCATTCTGACGAGAC
The DNA here is from genome assembly GCA_933207985.1 of Pelobates cultripes. NCBI lineage: Eukaryota > Metazoa > Chordata > Amphibia > Anura > Pelobatidae > Pelobates > Pelobates cultripes. Next base: position 15,156,540 of record OW240914.1, on the reverse strand, counting down.
CAATCTCGCCAATGTGCATTGGAGGAGCCTGGTTGCCCGTCTGCTGCCTTTAGACCATGGCCCCATTTTGAAATGCTTGATTTTCCCCTGCAAAGACACAAAAGCCGGGTCAGTCGGTGCTTGCCCTGTTGGAGCAGTGATACCCCAGATCTAAGCTATCTGGGGATATGTTGAATGTACCTGTTTTATGCAATAGCTGCACAGTTATATATTTTTATGTATTTTATTTTCTTTTGCAGCCATGTGTTTAATGGAGTTTTGCCTCTGTCCTTGGAGATAATTGAATTACTTCCCAATTATCTCCAGGATAGAAGACTCTGTGGAACTGATTTTGGGCAGAAAAGCCATGCTTCATTTGGTCACAAAGGACTTTGATCTATCTTTTGAACAATAGACCAATTTGGATGATTTTGACATATGTTTGTATTTGGAGTATGCTGATTCTGATGAGGACAAGCTGGTTCCATACCGCTGTAGCCAGGGGCGCTGTACAGGGACAAGTGTTGCACTCAATTATAAGTCCACAGGTTACCGGTGTCTCAAAGCTGCTTCTCCTCGCACTAGGAAGCCATCCCACCGCTGCTACCAGATGTGATGGACCCTCTGTCAATCGATGCTCCTACTGATTACCAATGACAATCAGCAAAGCACCAGACACTAACCAGCAGTTTTATATGATGAGGGTGTCATGGACAATGGAGATGCAGTCCGCAAAGGCATCTGGTACCAGGCACTGGATAATATACAGCACCAGTGGGGTGAGGGACACCCCAGTGAGGAGCAGTGACAGCAGACACGAGTGGCACTGCAGGTGCCCATCCTGGGAGAGCAGCCCTGAAGGAGTGGATAAAGGAACTGGAGCACCGGGTATGGCAGGAGCTGTGGCTGGAAAATGCCTACCAGGCACTCTGTTGGTATGCAGCACAGTATATACCCTGGACAGCCGAGCATGACAAGCCAGAGAGAGAGGAGTTTGATGGCCCTAGTTTGTTATGGGAGTCTTTTTCGGAGCCTGATTTTGGGAGCTCTACACAAACCCGTTTCCGTGACATTTTTCAGTGGAGGGAGAGTATGTACGACTTGGATGGCCCTCATGAGGTGGAGCAAGACCTGGCCCACCTAGCGACCCGACAGATGGAGCTGGAGCATGACTACCAACATCTGTTCCAATCCATTGAAAAGGCACGACAGAAAAGCAGAGCGGCAGATCCAGTTCCAGACCCCTTCAGCTGGGAAGATATTGTAGAGATTTACTGGGAGGAACCCCAGGCGGCAGGTGGAGATGGGACCGAGATCTCTCCACCAGCCCTACAGGGATGCTGGGCGGTCAGCACAGCTCCCCAAAGGCAGATTGATTTGCAAGGAATAGAGAGCTGTGTCTCCTTTCCCCAGCGGCAGTGTGAAGTGCAGGGACTGGAGAGCATCCCAGCGGCAGTGTACCTTGCAGGGAGAGGAGAGCAGTGTTCTCCCTCCACAGCAGTAGGGTGAGATTCAGGAATGCTGGGCAGTCGGCTCAGATCCCCAGCGGCAGTGTGATTTGCAGGAAATAGAGAGCAGTGTCTCCTTTCCCCAGCGGCAGTGTGAAATGCAGGGAGTGGAGAGCAGTGTCTCCGCTCCCCAGCAGCTGAAAGTGTGTAAGGGAGAGGAGCTTGTTACCGCTTCTCCCCAGCGGCAGCTTAGCCCACCACGGGGAAACACTAAGTTCCCCACCGGCGCAGATGGGACAATGAACTCTGCGCCCAAGCTACAGGGAGTATGGACAGTCGGTCCTCGCCCCCCCTCCATAGTGGCAGCCTAGCCCACCAAGGGGAGATGATAAGCCCCACACCGGTGCACATGGGACCGTAGTCTCTGTGCCCAAACCACAGGGGGTAGGGACGGTCGGTTCTTTCCCCCAGCAACAGGGCTGTTGAGCCAAAGGGGAGACAGTCAGTCTCCCCACACAGCAGCATGGTGCTTTGTCCAAGGGGGAGACAGTCGATCTCCCCCTCCAGCAACCAGGCTCCCATCAGGCTACTTCCGTGGTAGTGCTGGCATCAGGGCAGAGTACAGCTGGTCTCTGCGCACCTCGCAACCCACCAATTCAGCGTACCAGTCCCCCACACAGTTGTGGTGAGGCACCTGGACATGGACAACTTTTCCCTGCACTCAGGTGTAGTAACCCTTTATTGTGGGTGAGCTGTACTACTAATTGTGTTTTATGGGTGGGTTGCCGGACTAACCAGGGCACTGACCGGCAGGAGGTCAGATACCCTGTTAGTCTGTTTGGAAAAGGGAAAAGATGTGACAAGACCAATCTCGCCACTGTGCATTGGAGGAGCCTGATTGCCCGCCTGCTGTCTTTAGACCATGGCCCCATGTTGAAATGCTTGATTTTCCCCTACAAAGACACGAAAGCCGGGTCATTCGGTGCTTGCCCTGTTTGAGCGGTGATACCTCAGATAGCTATGCCATGGAGCACATTCGTATAATGAAAGACTATGGGAAAGAATTTGGTTCCATGGCAATTGAACTGTATGTGTGTGATCTGAGCGCCATTAAGTAATAATGTGAGATCAGATCTGAATTTACCTGTTTTATGCAATGGCTGCACAGTTATATATTTTTATGTATTTTATTGTCTTTTGCTGCCATGTGTTCAATAGAGTTTTGCCTCTGTCCTTGGAGATTATTGGATTACCTCCCAATTATCTCCAGAATAGAAGACTCTGTGGAACTGGTTTTGGGCAGAAAAGCCATGCTTCCTTTGGTCACAAAGGACTACGATTTATCTTTTGAACCACTGTACCAATTTGTATGATTTTGACGTATGTTTGTATTTGGAGAATGCTGATTCTGAAAATGTATGTTTTATGTGAATGTGATTCATATCTTTAAAATTATGAATAATGTGGAAAAACTGTATTTCTCTGCCTGTGATGATTACATTACCCATTGTGTAAGGTAATTGTATCACAGGCAGAGGGGAGGAATTTGTGTGGGAGTGTTTGAGTGTATTGTACGTGTTTATTGGTTGTTTTCCAATAAACACGTACATAAGAATGTGTATATAAGAACGTGTATATAAGAACAGTAAACCCACATCTCTGTCTGATCCTGCTTGACCCTCAAAACAGAGCCTTGTCTTGTTCTTGGGAGGGACTTGTTGTATGCTCTTCCAGTTTGACTGCTAGGAGTGTAAACCTATTCGTATGGTTTTTCCTATTCGACTGTTTACGGCATTCAGATGCTTTCCTGTTCAGCAGATTGGTGTCTTTGGTAGCTGCATGTATATCTGGAAGGGAATATCTCCTAAACGGCTGTTAACCCCCTTTATGCCTGGGGTTGCCATTACATATATATATTGTGACAGAAAGCAAGGAATTGTGCTGGAAGGAACCTATATACCTCCCCAGATTTTGCAAGGTTCTTACTTTGTGTAATTAGCCCCAGGGAAATCTGTTATGTTCTAATGAATGTTGCACTTTAAATATGTGTATATTTGGGCCCTGGGGTGGAGCACCTGGAGAGTAGGGTGGGCCAGTGCTCCACTCCACATTTTGGAAGTTGCTTGGTGAGAAGTCCAGTTCTGGAGTTTGAATTCTAATCTAACTCACCTGAAAAGGATTGTCAATTACCAGTGCTATTAAGTACTCCCCTGCCAAGGAAGAAGGGAGATTGTGTTTGGTTTCTGTGAGTGGAAACAGAGAGCTGAAAACCCTGAAGCAGTAAGGCTGTTTATGTTTATGTTTATGTTTATGTTTATGTTTATGTTTATGTTTATGTTTATGTTTATGTTTATGTTTATGTTTATGTTTATGTTGGGAAATGGACAAGCCATCCAACCCAGTTAGCTGATTATTTTGTTTAGTTAGTGCTCAGAAGAGCAAGGCTTTTGTTTGATATATTTTTGTTACCTTTATACCTTACTGTGCATTTATTTTGGAACCTCAATAAAAGAGCAAGTCCAGTTTACCTCATCCAGCGTGTGAAGTGTCTCTAAAGCCTGAAAAGACTGTGTGTAACACCCCGATCCCAGGACAAGGTACCAAGGGAAAGGAGTACTTTTGTCACAAAATATATATATATATATGCAGTTTTTGTACTTTATATATGGATAGATATATCTATAAAATCTAGAAAATACTCAATGGAAAATAGGGAAGTGTCTGTACAATTTAATGCTGTGGAGATTTTGTGAATTTTTAATAATTCATTGTAATATATTAAATGGTTTTAAGGATATTTGCAAGTAATAAATATGTTGATTGACAATTGGGAATTTAGTAAAATTGTATTTACACTCTAGTTCTTTATCAGTCACATTAGGGAGTCACAATGAGGTGTCTGTGGATTTAAAATGGTATATTAAGGATTTGTTTGAAATGGATTTCTGAATATCACACGCACAACAAGATCCTCAAGGATGCCCATCGTGGCACATGCTAAGTATATATGGTTATTTGTGAGCTAGATTCACATGACTATTGTTATTGTTATTGGTATTGCAATGTTTTATTGTAAATTGTTAGAAGGAATTTATGTGTGAGATGAAATGAGATAAGATGCAATTAATGACTTTGTGATTTGTCCAGTGATCTCAATGTAGATTGTGTGAATGTGGCTGTCTATACAGTTGTCGTATATGATCTAAGTAACCTTTTTAATAATTGCTCCTTTGCTTGTTTTAATTAAACGCAACAGTAGTAACTATAGACCTACTAAGTGCAGATCAGGAAAAGTTTTAGAGGCATTCTCTACTAGCACATTATCATCCATCGAATCAAGACTTTTATTATTTCCCAGAAAGATATTGGAGAGATCATGCCGTCCGTATGATAATGGAAATTTGATAAAAGAACCGGACACAGCAACATCCAAAAGTCCATGTTAAAAGTATTATTGGAGGCTAAGCAGTCTAGGTTTAAGTCTTAAAACCAAGTTCTAAATAACCAGGTCCTTACAATAAATTTTCCTGTACCTTTTGAATTATTATGTTGCCACATTCAATCCTATTGAAGCATCTGAAATAAACAGCCTCCAACCTGATATCAATTATCACTAACCATCTTACCAAACTGTCTTCTGTACTTCTAACTGTTCTCCAAGACCAAGAATCAATTAATCATAACATTGAGGTGAGAATCCACTGACAGAGATAAATATGCCAAGAAAACAAAAAGGTCAGTTGGTCTCACATTCTGAATAGTGTGAAAAATCCCTGTCACTAGAGGAACAACTGTCACCTGACTGTCACTTTTCATAACAATCATTTCAAGAATTGAAAATAAATAGATTTAATAATGTGGCTGTGTGGAGATAGGATTATTATGAATATTTCTTTATGCTGTGATTTTTCAAGCTTATTAAGTCTTCCCTGTTTAATAGATTGCAAAGGGCAATGACTTCATATACTAAAGATAGGAATGAATTTTTTCTCCTCTTTTTCATATACCTTAATATATAAAATACTCGGTGATGTGATTAGATGAAGCATGGAAGACCATAGATATTAACGATCAGCATCTAACAATGTCAAACTTAAAAGTAAATATATAGCAGATAGATCCTTTAAAATAATATAAAATAAATGTAAGGAATATATCATTTTCTCTTTTAGATTATATGCTTATTTAAAAATGTAAAATATATATATATATATATATATATATATATTAATACTTAATAGAGGAATTTGTATAATTGAAAACACATTTTTATTATTATTATTATTTATAAGGTGCCAACAAATTCCCCAGCACTGTGTAATAGATGGAGTATGTAACAAGTAGTCACAAGCAGACATACAGGAACTGAAGGTACTGAGGTCTCTGCACAAACCAGCTTACATTCTAAGGGGATTGTGGTAAAATGACACAATAGGAAAGGATAAGAAGTATTTTCGGTAATGGAAAAGTAGATTGCTATGAGAGTTTACAATGAAGGCATAGTTTATTCGATGATGTGGTTGTAGGAGAGAAGATAGGTTAGCGAGGTGTGAAGAGAGAAAGCTGTTAACAGTTTATTTGATATGCAGTGAAAATCAGTGAGTTTTTATAGATTTGGAATGAAGACTGGGTTAATGTCTAATGGAGCAAAGAAGGACGTTTCAAAGGAACTAGAGTAGTTTTGAATGCGAGAAGCAGAGGTATGGGTACCTAAACCATATAACTTATGATAAACCAATGCAAGAGCTGATCGACATGGCACTGCTGAGCACTGCCACATCATTCATCATAGACTGTATCAGGTTAAGATGGGAGTGCATAAGAGCAGTGAAAAGCGCATTGCAGTAGTCAAGGCTGGAGATAAAATTGGCATGGATGAGTTCATTATACAGATAACCACATCCAGCATTAGATAGGGTCAGATGTGAACTATACTTTTGTGATTTAAACAACGGAATTTGGTGACTGACTGGGTGTGAAGGAGAGAAAAAAAATCAATGAGAAAGCCAAGGCAATGAGTATGGACAGTAGAGCTGATGATAGTGCCAAAAAAGTGGATGGTGATAGACATGGGAATAGCAGCATTTGAAAGAGGAAAGACAAGAAGTCATATTTTGAAAAAAACAGATTAGGTAAGTACACTTCAATTAAATTAAAATTAGCAGAGAGACAGTCAAAGACATAATTCAAAAGTGAAAGACTAGACAGAAAGATGTATATGTCATCATCATAGAAATTATATTGGAAACCAAATGATCCAATTAGTTTACAAACTAAAGTAACCAATTAATTTGCCAACAGATTGAGAACAGTAGGGCACCAAAGTCATTGTTAAAACCCCAATAGAGTGTGGTTGGGAGGAGAAGAAGAACCAGAAAAGGAGAAACTGAAAGAGCACTGGGAGAGGTAAGAATAGGACAAATAAAGAGCAGAGTATCATATACTGAGAATGTGAAGAATGATAAGAAAGATTTGATGATAAATAGTGTCAAAAGCAGGAAGCAGTCAATGAGAATTAGAAGAGAGTAATGGCCCCTGGATTTTTGAGTAGGGATATTTCAACAGTGTGATAACTGCAAAATCCAGACTGAAGTGGGCCAAGCAGTAAGTTATATTCAAGGAAATTGGTCAGTCTTTTATACACAACTCTCTTAAGGATCGTGAAAGCAAATAAAAAATTGTGTGATAGGGTGGTAGTTGGATGGAGAGTTTGAATAAGATTTTCCATTTGTCTATGAAGTTTAAGCGTAAACTCTCTAAAACTCATAACACTATATCTCTCATGAACTTCCTGTATCTGGACAGAATATAATGTGCCAGGACTGTATGCCTCAACTGACTTCTAATTTATCTTGTTCTGTATCTCTTCACTAACAGTTCTTGAACATGAAGAACCAAACAATGATCACAGAGGTCTTTCTCTTGGGATTTCCAAATCTCGGCAGTTTCAGGATTTTAATCTTCAGTCAAATCCTTGGTTTCTACCTTCTGACGTTATTTGCAAATATCCTTATTATTGTATTGGTGATAGTCAGCAAAATTCTTCATTCTCCCATGTACTTCTTTCTCATACAAATGTCCATTTCAGACATGCTTATGACCACAAATATTGTTCCTGAATTGCTTTCTATAATATATAATGAAGGGAATTTCATGTCTTTGAAATGCTGCATTTTTCAGCTTTATTTATTTGGCGTCTCTGTGGGTTTTGAGTGCTTCCTCCTGACTGTCATGTCTTATGACAGATATCTAGCTATCTGTTTTCCACTACTCTATAACTCGATAATGGACTCAACCTTATGCCTTAAGTTAATTGTCCTGTGTTGGATATTAGGCTTATCACTAATGCTAAATACTTCAATAACAATAGGCAATTTACAATTTTGTGGACCAGACCACATTGACCATTTCTTTTGTGATGTTGCTCCATTGCTGGAGCTTTCTTGTTCTAATACCTTAGTAGTGCAAATAGAAACTCTCGTTCTTTGTGTCCCTGTTATAATAATACCATTTACAATTGTCATGGTATCCTATATTTATATTGTCCTTACCATTATAAGAATTCCTTCTATTACTGGGAGACAGAAAGCCTTCTCTACCTGCAGTTCACACCTTGCTGTGGTTTCTATATACTATGGAACTCTAATATGTACATACACTGTTCCACCTAAAGGAAAATCTGCATCTTTCAGCAAAATCCTGTGTCTTTTCTATACTGTTGTGACACCAATCCTTAACCCGATCATATACACGCTAAGAAACAAGGACATCAAAGAGGCTGTCATGAAGCACTACAAAATTCAAGATTCTTATGGAAGTAAGTAATCTTGTAATATATTGCGTTGTTAGTGATTCTGGTGGTATATTGGCACACCAAAAATACTCCATAATACTCCAGGCTGAACGGTGCTAGAGAAAGTCTAATTCCGCGTCTGACTTCCTCTACCATACATTTATGTTACTCTCTTAACATTTGGCTCTTTTTTCTACAAAATAAAACCATTTTAAAACACTCTTGACCATGTTCTACTGAGAACTCAAATGCCTCTTTAAAATTGTAACTCTTCACTTCACAATGTCGCTGCTCCTCCTTCTACTAACTTGACTGTTATAAATATCGTAACTCACTTCACTGAAAAGATTTCTACAATAATGGATAAGATCTCTAATCTCAATTCTTACCCCAACACTGTTCCCTCCTCTTTTTTACGATCACTTGCACATGCTCTAACAGAAAAGGTTCTGTGCTTCCAACCCATCACTTGTTCCCTCGATCCTAGTACTTCACATCTCACTTGTACTATTTCTCCTTCTTTTGCACTGTCCCTAACTAAAATATTGAATCTCTCCTCTGGCATATTTCCTTCACCCTTCAAGCATGTGACCATCATGCTGATGCTAAACAAACCTAACCTTGACCCTAACTCCCCATCCAACTACCACCCTATCTCACTACTTCCATAGAGTTGTGTACACTAGATTGACCAACTTCCTTGAATTCAATTAAAACTTCCAATATCTTTGCAGGTCTATGCAGATAACACACAAATCAATCTAGATAGAAAAAAAATGGAACTGGGGGCACACCCAGGACATTTCTTAGTAGTAATGCTGCCATAAAGACCACAATATAAAAAAAAAACATCAAACCTAATAAAGTTTAAAATTTTACAAGGTTATCAAAACAAATGTGGGGATTCAGTTCCAACATATGTCCATTTTTTTGTTAAGCCCACCACTACATCACAGTACCCCAATACTGGTGGGTACTACACTAATTTTAACATAGGACATTAACATGGTAACTGGGATACTTACAGCTTGAACTGCTTCCACAGACTCTCGATAATTTATCCTCTATCTCCTCCAAAGGGGCTCCCATAGTGAGTGGTGGAGTGCTCAGTCTCCTTGGTGAGTGACTTTTCTCTACTATCCTCTCACCCCTTTGACTTTTTGAATGCTTTAAACTACATGTGTTTTTCACTTCATATTACTGTGGATTCCTGCAATAGAGATTGCAAGATATATTGTGTTTATAGTTAGGTCTGGAAATATTTGGCCACTGACACTGTTTTTTTAATTGTGGCTCTGTATTCCTCCCCAAAGGATTTGAAATGAAACAATCGAGATGCAATTGAAGTGCAGACTTAAAGCTTTATGTCAAGGGGTTGAACAAAAATATTGCATGAAACATTTAGGAATTGTAACCATTTTCATACACAGTCCCCTTATTTCAGGGGCTCAAATATAATTGGACAAATGAATACAGTCATAAATAAAGATGTCAATTTTTAATGCTTTGTTTGGAATGACTGCTTGAAGTCTAGAACGGGCTGACATCACCTAAAGCTGGGTTGTCTCCTTTGCCAGGCCTTTACTGCAGCTGTCTTCAGATTTGTTTGTGGGTCTTTCTTCCTTAAGTTTTGTCTTCAGCAAGTGAAATATAAGTTGTGACGAGAGCAATCTCGCCACATTGCATTGGAGAAGCCTGGTTGCTCGCCTGCTGCCTTTGGACTATGGCCCCCTGTTAAAAGACATCTTTTTACCTGCAGAAAAGATGTATTTGTTCTTTTCTGTCTGGTGTTCAGTAGATTCAATCTACCGAACAACCGCACGAATGACTGGAGCACCTGGGAGCTGGAGTGTGCCGGTAATAAGCCTCCCTGAAGCTGCGGTTAACCGCAGCTTAATTGATGAATGCTGGGTGGCCGCCATTCGTATCACGAACACGAGGTCGCGGCCATTTTAAACATGCGAATGCACAGCGGTGTTCGACGCTTAATTCATGGAACGGAAATTGGACACAGTTTTCGGTAGTTTTGCTTGAATGTGTTATACCCGAGATAGGAATCCCATGGAGCTCATTCGTATGAAACTGACTGTGTAAAGACTTTAGCTCCATGGCAATTAAACTATATTTGTGTGGTCTGAGCGCCATTCGCTTAATAATGTGCACTCAGATCTGAGCTATCTGGGGATATGTTAAATGTATGCTTTTAATTTTATGTGTCTCACATAGTGTATTTTAATAGTAATTCGTGTTGTAGTATCCCCACGTGCATAATGGCGATTTGCCTTTGTCTTGGGAGATAATTAAATTACTTCTCAATTATCTCCAAGGCAGAGGGGAGGAAGCCAGGATGCATTGTGGGAATATATTGTGTCCTATTTGTCTACTTGTCTGTCTTTTGTCACAGTCTCCCATTTGGTCCCTTAGGTGAGTGTCCACCAGGTGGGAGACCTGCATAAATACTGGGCAGGTAGCCCTCATTAAACAGACCACTGCTTGACCCACAACACGGAGCCTTGTCTCGTCTTTGGGGGGGGGATTTACTGAATGCTGATAGAGACTGATTGCTAGGAGTGTAAGCCGCTTGGATGCTTTTCCTATTCGTCTGCAAGCAGTGATTCATATGGTTCCAGTTCGTGTGTTTGGAGTGCTATATTGGATGCCGTTCGGGAGTTTGGAGAATTCACTTATTGGTGGTTCGTGAGTTTGGTGTTTTACAATAGCTGTGCCTGCATCTCTGGAAAGGGGGATGATCGCCTAAACGTTTTTTACCCCTTGTGTGCAAAACGGTCCGTTACATAAGTTAAATGCATGCTCTATTGGGTTAAGATCGGGTTATTGATTCAACCATTGCAGGATATTCCACTTCTTTGCCTTAAACAATTCTGGGTTACATTCACAGAGTATTTTAGGTCATTGTTCATTTGTAAAGTGAAGAGCGATCCAAACAACTTTGCTGAATTTGGCTGAATCTGAGCAGTCAATATATCCCTACACATTTCAGAATTTGTCCAGCTGCTTCTGTCTTCTGTTACATCATCAATAAATACTAGTGACCCAGTGCCAGCGGAAGGTATGCCCATGTCATCACTGTCTCTACCGTGTTTTAACCCCTTAGCGACCGAGGACGGTTCAGGACCGTCATCAGCATTTTTGCCTTGCCAACCGATGACGGTCCTGAACCGTCCTAACGGTCTGAGTTACTTACCTGATCGCCGTCGTTCCCCCGGCGGCGATCAGCGTGGCTCCGGTTGTGGGGAGACTGCCTGCAGCCCAGACAGTCTCCCCACACTGAATTAGGACCACTGTGGCCATGTGATCACTTAACACAGCGATCACATGGTCACAATAGGTGTCCATGTGTCTGCCTGCAGGGAGACTGCCTGTGCTGACAGGCAGTCTCCCTGCAACTGTAAAATCATTAAAAAAAAAAAATAAAGTTAGTGTTAATAAAAAAAAAAAATTATATATGTGTATACATATATGATATATAGACATATATTATATCAATATAATATATGTCTATATATCATATATATATATATATATTTATATAATGTCATACTAAGTGTATTTTTATATTAATATGTACTTATATTAATATAAAAATACACTTATAATTAAATTACACACGTATATATTTAATATATATATATATATATATATATATTGTATATATATATTATTATAAAATATAAATAATAAGTAATTTAAATTAAATAATTTTTTTAAATAATAATCAAAAAAAAAATTATATATCTATATGAAATTTTATTCTAACTGTATTTTAAAATTAATATATATATATATATATATATATATATATATATATATATTTATATCAAAATACACTTAGAATGAATTTGTATATATATCTATGTGTATAAATAAAAATAATAAGAAATATACATATGTCCATATACAAAATTACATAAATAATTATATAAATATACACGTAGACTTCAAATATATAAATATGCATATATATTTAAATTCAACGTGCGTATTTATGTAATAGTTTTACATAATTCAGTAATTTTATTGATTGCAATTTAAGGGACCTGCCTGCCAACCCAGGCCGAAATTCCAGAGAATTGAATTTGCTAGCACTGTATTTTACCCTGTAACGTTCTACGACACCCTAAAACCTGTACATGGGGGGTACTGTTGTACTCGGGAGACTTCGCTGAACATAAATATTAGTGATTCAAAACAGTAAAACATATCACAGCGAGGTCAAATATATGGGTCAAATATTTTTACATTGAAAATGGCCAGGTTGGTTACGTTGCCTTTGAGAGCGTATGGTAACCCAGGAATGAGAATTACCCCCATGATGGCATACCATTTGCAAAAGAAGACAACCCAAGGTATTGCAAATGGGGTATGTCCAGTCTTTTTTAGTAACCACTTAGTCACAAACACTGGCCAAAATTAGCGTTCAATTTAGTTTTTTTTACTTTTTTCACACACAAGCAAATATGAATGCTTACTTTGGCCAGTGTTTTCGACTAAGTGGCTACTAAAAAAGACTGGACATACCCCATATTGAATACCCTGGGCTGTCTACTTTAAAAAAAATATGTACATGTGGGGTGTTATTCAGAGATTTATGACAGATAATAGTGTTACAATGTCACTATTGATAAATTTTAAAAATGTATGTTTTGAAACCGCAATATCCTACTTGTACATATAGCCCTATAACATGCAAAAAAAAGCAAAAAAGCATGTAAACACGGGGTATTTTTAAACTCAGGACAAAATTTTGAATCTATTTAGCAGTTTTTTTCATTCGCTTTTGTAGATGAGTAAAAGATTTTTCAAGTAAAAGTCAAAAAACATGTGTTTTTTTCAATTTTTCATCATATTTTTTTATTTTTTTAAAATTAAAATACATGAGATTATATAAATAATGGTATGTAAAGAAAGCCCCTTTTGTCCTGAAAAAAACAATATATAATTTGTATGGGAACAATAAATGAGAGAGCGGAAAATTCCAGCTAAACACAAACACCACAAAAGTGTAAAAATATGCCTGGTCGCAAATGTACAACATCGCAAAAACAGTCCAGTCCTTAAGGGGTTAAAGATGATGTGGTATGGTTCAGATCATGAACCATCCCAAGTCTTTTACATACTTTTTTTCTTCTCATCACACTAGCACAGTTTGATATTAGTTTCATCTGTCCATAGAATGCTGTGCCAGAACTGTACTGGCTTTTTAGATGTTTTTTAGCCTTTCTAAATATTATTATTATTATTATTAAGTTAAGTCTTTCATTTAAATCCATACAGTTAAGACATGTTTAACAGAAGCTAATAAAGTGTAAAACTGGTAAAAAAATACAATATAGGCAGGTGCTAGTATCAGCTATGTGGGTCACTCCACCACACGCATAAAAGTAATTGAAAAATAAATGTCAAATGGTAAGAGCACACACAAATAAATGTAAATGAATATATTACCTCTATAATCACATGTAATCCTGCAATTAAAAACAGGAGACAAACATCGGGTACTATAGTACAGTTCACAGAACAGTTAATTCTAATTAAAAGTATATGAACGCCCAAAAGCAATATGGCGTTCCAATAGTTCCCTTAGGGCAATAAAACACATTATAACAAGAGACTAATACATTTATTTTTAAAAAGAAAGTATCAAAGAGTTATTTAAAAACGAGAAATGGAGCAATCAGGAGGAAAGAAGATGAAAAAATATATAGGTTAAAATAAACGTTAAAAATACAGGTCAAACATTAGGTTAAAATATAAGCACATGATTTATAAATTATATACCAATCTAGAATACAAAAGTGGAAAACAAAGGTAAAAAAACAAGTAAAAAACATTAAATATTAAATATAGGAATTGATCTCAAAATCAGCATTAAGACCTTTAGGTGTGAGTATAACTAAATTAAAAAATCCACCTCATTTCAGTTTTACTAAGGAGATTATTTTTGTCCCCTCCTCTCCAGTGGATCTTGACATGTTCAATTCCAATGAATTCCAGATCCCTGGGATCTCCATTGTGATATTCCATAAAATGTTTAGATACACACTGGTTTAAAAATCTCCTTTGAATGTTATATATATATTCTCTAATCCATATTTCTAATGGTCGTGATGTTTTCCCTGTATACTGCAGCCCACAAGGGCAAGTCAGCATATATCTCACATCCGAAGTATTACATGAGATAACATTTTTAATATCATATTCTTTTTTAGTATCGAAAGAGGTGAATTTAAGACTTTTTTTGTGTTTATTCATTCTATATTAACAACCCCTACAATCCCCACAATAATAAAAACCTTTTTGTTCTTTTAAAAAATTATTTCTATTTTCTTTCTTCTCTTTATCTAAAAAGCTATTTGTTAAGATTTGTTTAAAATCGCTCGCTCCTCTAAACACGAGTCTAGGATTTTCGTCTAAATAGGGTCGAATCTCTTCATCAGTATTTGAAACGTGCCAATTTTTATTAACAATCTTGCATAAGTTATGATTGTTAGAATTAAAATTAAAAATAATAGGAATAATATCCTGTTCTTTCTTAATTTGTTCATTAGTTTTATACTTCAGCAAATCCTACATTTCTTCCTAATCTACCTGTTCACATACTTTTTCGAAAGAACTTCTATCGTAACCTTTTTCTAAAAATTGTTTTTTAAAAATGTACCTGATTATTAAAGTTCTGTTTTCTGTGCAATTTTGTTTAAGCCTTAAAAATTGTTATTTCGATATACTTAGGAGCCAGGGTTTAAAATGACAACTACTAAAATCAATAAAACTGTTCACATCTACAGATTTAAAAACCGTTCTACCTTTTATTAAATGGTCCTCCATGTGGTGACATTCTCTCAGCATACTAAAATGGTGACCAGGGGTCATGTGACCAAGCTCATGTATGCCTTTCTTACAGGGGGATAAGATTTAGCCTTTGATATGGTAATTGGGTAATTCAATACCTTTACAAGTCAGGAAAGAGATAACCACTCCCCCCTATCTCCATTCCTCTCTGTTCCTTTTTGGCTGTGCTGCAGAGCAGATGGGCAGACGCCATGTGCTATCTTGGTGAACCATTTTACACTCTGTTGCTTCCTTTTTTTCCTTGGTGGATGTGATGTTGAACTTGCAGCAGTGAGCCATTACTAGATGTGAAGGCCTAACCATGGGTGAGATGAAACGTGTGGGGAAGGGGATTACTATATAGATAGATTTTAAAAGGGTTGTTTCTCCGTGGGTCTGGGCTGTGTGTTTGTGAAACATTTATGGTATTGTGTTGTTGCCTTTTAATAAATACCTTTTAATGTACATGAACCTTGTGTAATATATATATTAATTTGGTGATACAACACACTCCACATATATTTTGTGATGGACACTCCGTCAATTGATGCTCCTAGTGCTTACCAAGGACCATCAGCACCGCACCAGACACCATAGGCACCGCAGATCCAATGAACCACCTGGCTGTGAACACTTCGTCCTCTACCAACACTGGACCTATGACAGGGCTCCAGGTTCCAGTGGGTGAACTTCTCCTCCAAAAGAGAGTAGCAGTAACAAGCTATTAAAAGAGCTTAGTGATTATAGCCCAGGGGAGTATACAGTGTATAGCAATCCCTAGTGTAGATGCAGCCTTTTCCCCCACACATGAGACAGGGCTCTATGTTGAGGGTAAAACAGGGACTCAGCAGTCTGAGGGTTTATTGTCTCACAAAAAGCAGAAAACACCCCAAAACACCACATATCCCCATAAATTATACATTCGTGGATAGACCTGATTTGGGTGAACAACATATCCAAATCACCCAGATCAGAGCAGGCATTCAGGAAATTCCTGGAAGTCATATTTGACTGACCGCAAGCATGGCTTTCATGCCCAAAATAGTTCCAGGGATTTAGGCTGTACGGCCGATCTATTTCACACTGTTCCCCACTGGTACCCCACTGGTGACAAGTCCAAGCTTCGAATATATTCCATTAACTACAACCCTCTGTTGCCTGTCACTCAGCCACTGCCTTACCCATTCAACAATATTGGAATCCAAACTTAAAGATTGCAGTTTATTGATAAGCCTTCTATGTGCAACAGTGTCAAAAGCCTTACTGAAATCTAGGTAAGCAATGTCTACTGTACCACCCTGATCTATAATTTTAGTTACCCAATCAAAAAAATCTTGAAATCCATGTGTTTTTAGATGTTCATCAATCCTATCCTTTAACATGGTTTCCATAACTTTCCCCACTACTGAAGTAAGACTGACTGGCCTATAGTTGCCCGACTCCTCCCTATTACCTTTCTTGAAAATGGGTACAACATTCACTAACTTCCAATGTTCTGGGACTACTCCTGTTAACAATGATTGGTTAAATAAATCTGTTAATGGTTTTGCTAGTACACCACTAAGCTCTTTTAATAGCTTTGGGTGTATTCCATCAGGTCCCATTGACTTATTTGTCTTTACTTTTGACAGTTGAAATAGAACCTCTTCCTCTGTAAACTCACGTGTAATAAATGACTCATTTATCCTTTTTCTCAACTGAGGTCCCTTTCCTTCATTTTCATCTGTAAATAGAGAACAAAAATATTCATTGAGGCAGTCAGCTAGACCTTTATCCTCTTCTGCATACCTTCCTTCTTTTGTTTTTAATCTAACTAATCCTTGTTTTACTTTTCTTTTCTCATTTATGTATCTAAAAAATGTTTTATCCCCTTTTTTTTACTGACTGTGCTATTTTCTCTTCTGTGTGTGATTTGGAAGCTCTTATAACTTGCTTAGCCTCTTTCTGCCTAATCTTATAGATCATTCTGTCTTCCTCACTCTGGTTTTTTTTATAATTCCTAAATGCTAACTTTTTGTTTTTAACTATTTTGGCCACATCTGTGGAGTACCACAGTGGTTTCTTGACTTTTTTGTTTTTACTGACAAGCCTAATGCAATTTTCTGTTGCCTTCAATAGTGCAACTTTTAAATAATCCCATGTCACTTGGATTCAATTTAAATTGCTCCAGTCTGATAATGACTCCTCTACCCATATTCTAATTTTAGAAAAGTCTGTTTTTCTAAAGTCTAAAACTTGTGTTTTTGTGTGGTGTGACTCAGTCACTGTTCTTATATTAAACCACACTGACTGATGGTCACTGGATCCTAAACTTTCACCTAAAGTAATATCTGATACCAAATCTCCATTTGTTAACATTAAATCTAGTATGGCCTCTTTACGAGTTGGCTCCTCAACAACTTGTTTAAGAGACAATCCCAGTAAGGAGTTTAGAACATGTGTGCTCCTGGCACAAGTAGCTAATTTTGCTTTCCAATTTACATCAGGAAGATTAAAGTCACCCATGATGATAACATTATAATTTTAGCTATTTCCTCAACTAGTAGATTATCTAACTCTTCAATTTGTCCTGGGGGCCTATAAATCACACCTACACGGGTTACTGTGTGATTACCAAATTCTAACGTAACCCAAACGGACTCTCTAACTTTTATTAGGCTAGATTTTATGCTATCCTTCACATACAAGGCCACCCCTCCCCCTTACTTGCCTTCCCTACCTTTCCTATATAAAGAGTACCCTGGTATTGCTATGTCCCAGTCATTTTTCTCATTATACCATGTCTCAGTAACAGCGACTAAATCTATACTATCAGTTGCCATTATTGCCACAAGTTCATGGATCTTTTTCCCTAAACTGCGAGCATTTGTAGACATGACTCTAAGCTTATCATTTTTTAACACACTTGCTACCGGCACCTTCTGTCCTTGTTTTAGGGGACAATTGGATTGATTTTTTATCACACTTTTGCCCCCCCCTTCTAGTTTAAATACATCCTAGCAAAACTTCTGAACTGCTCACTGAGAACATTTGTTCCCTTTTGAGAAAGATGCAAACCATCTTTTTTGTACAGCTTTCTCCATTCCAAACAGAGCTACCATGAGAAATAAAGCCAAATCCTTGCTCCCGACACCATTCACCAAGCCACAAATTAAAGTCCCTAACACGCATCCGCCTGTCGTTCTGAGTGTTATGCACAGGCAGAACTTCAGAGAATGACAGTGTGGAAGCAACCTGCCGTATATCATTGGCAAAAACACTAAAAACTTCCTTGACCTCTGAAACCTCATTGCAAGCCAAGTCATTTGTCCCTAGATGGACAAGTACATCCAATTCCCCTTCCTGCTTTGCTTGCCTAACAATATTACAGATATGTCTCCTGTCTCTGTGAGCAGTAGCTCTGGGAAGACACCTCACAAGACCACCATTGTCCATCTCCACACCTCTTATAATGGAATCCCCCAACAACAACTGCTTTCTATTAGGCCTCACCTTATCTCCAAGCCAGTCTCCACAACTCCACTAGCCTCAGTGCCTCTCTCCACAACACCACTAGCCTCAGTGCCTCTCTCCACAACACCATTACACTCTGAAAGTGCAGAAAATGAATTATGAAGAGCATCAGACTGTGCAAAATGCCTTTTATCCACAACTCTATGTCTACCAGATCCTACAGTAATCCATCTGCCATTCCTAGTATGTCTCTGCGGCAGTGGCTTTGCAGCAGTTTAGTCTGAGTTTGTTCACCAGATAATTTACAAATCTCAGACTTCAAAAATACAATCTCCTGCCGCAAGAAAGAGAACTGTCTACAGATTAAACAACAACCAGACCTCCAAAAAGTGGAACGTGAAACAAATGCATGGCAACTATTACACTGAACTAAGTCTGCCATTCTAATGAGGAGAATATTTTAAATCAAACAAATTTTAACTTGTATTTATCCTCCTGAATACCTCAGATTACCTCCAGTTTATCTCCAGAATATCTCCAACTACACACTTAGAAACAGCACTTAGAAGTAGCAACCAAGCTATTAGTGATTATAGCCCATGGGAGTATACAGCATATAGCAATCCCCAGTGTCGATGCAGCCTTTTCCCCCACACAGGATACAAGGTTCTATGTTGAGTGCAAAACAGGAACTCAGCAGTCTGAGGGTTTATTACCTCTTTTATACAGGTTTTCCCACAAGGTTACCACCCATGTGGACCTTGTGGAGCACAGGGCACAAAGTTACAAAACCAATCAGGACAGTCTTGTACAGTTAGACACTCCCAGATAATGTACACAAACCCTCCCCTCTGCTTGGGAGATAATTGAGTAAGATACTGTAATTTACTCAATTATCCCCAAGGAGAAAAAACACTTTTTTCACAAAACACAGAAAACACCCCAAAACATCCACATTGTGAAGAGACCAATCTCGCCACTGTGCATTGGAGGAGCCTGGTTGCCCATCTGCTGCCTTTAGACAATGGCCCCATGTTGAAACACTTGATTTTCCCCTACAAAGACACGAAAGCCGGGTCATTCGGTGCTGATTCTGAAAATGTAAGTTTTATGGGAATGTGATGGGGACAAGCTGGTTCCATACTGCTGTAGCCAGGGGCGCTGTACAGGGACAATTGTTGCACTCAATTATAACTCCACACATTACTGGTGTCTCCAACCTGCTTCTCCTCGCACCACGAAGCCATCCCACCGCTGCTACCAGATGTGATGGACCCTCTGTCAATCGATGCTCCTACTGATTACCAATGCCAATCAGCACCGCACCAGACACTAACCAGCAGTTTTATATGATGAGGGTGTCATGGACAATGGAGATGCAGTCCGCAAAGGCATCTGGTACCAGGAACTGGATAATATACAGCACCAGTGAGGCGAGGGACACCCCAGTGAGGAGCAGTGACAGCAGACACGAGTGGCACTGTGGGTGCCCCTCCTGGGAGAGCAGCCCCCAAAGGAGTGGATAAAGGAACTGGAGCACTGGGTATGGCAGGAGCTGTGGCTGGAAAATGCCTACCAGGCACTCTGTTGGTATGCAGTGCAGTATATACCCTTGACAGCCGAGCATGACAAGCCAGAGAGAGAGGAGTTTGATGCCCCTGGTTTGTTATGGGAGTCTTTTTCAGAGCCTGATTTTGGGAGCTCTACACAAACCCGTTTCCATGACATTTTTCAGTGGAGGGAGAGTATGTACGACTTGGATGGCCCTAACGAGGTGGAGCAAGACCTGGCCCACCTAGCGACCCGAGAGATGGAGCTGGAGCAGGACTACCGACATCTGTTTCAATCCATTGAAAAGGCACGACAGAAAAGCAGAGCGGCAGATCGAGTTCCAGACCCCTTCAGCCGGGAAGATATTGTAGAGATTTACTGGGAGGAACCACAGGCGGCTGGTGGAGATGGGACCGAGGTCTCTCCACCGGCCCTACAGGGATGCTGGGCGGTCAGCACAGCTCCCCAGTGGCAGATTGATTTGCAGGGAATAGAGAGCTGTGTCTCCTTTCCCCAGCGGCAGTGTGAAGTGCAGGGAGTGGAGAGCATCCCAGCAGTAGTGTACCTTGCAGGGAGAGGAGAGCAGCGTTCTCCCTCCACAGCGGCAGGATGAGATTCAGGGATGCTGGGCTCAGATCCCCAGCGGCAGTGTGAAATGCAGTGTCTCCGCTCCCCAGCAGCTGAAAGTGTGTAAGGGAGAGGAGCTTGTTACCCCTTCTCCCCAGCGGCAGCATAGCCCACCACGGGGAAACACCAAGTTCCCCACCAGCGCAGATGGGACAATGATCTCAGCGCCCAAGCTACAGGGAGTATTGACAGTCGGTCCTGCTTCTAGAGTCTTCTACTGGGAGGGGAGAACCTCGTCCCCCCTCCCTAGCGGCAGCCTAGCCCACCAAGGGGAGATGATAAGCCCCACACCGGTGCACATGGGACCGTAGTCTCTGTGCCCAAACCACAGGGGGTAGGGACGGTCAGTTCTGTCCCCCAGCAACAGGGCTGTTTAGCCAAAGGGGAGACAGTCGGTCTCCCCACACAGCAGCATGGTGCTTTGTCCAAAGGGGAGACGATCAGTCTCCCCCTCCAGCAGCACAGCTATGTATCCAAAGGGGAGACAGTCGGTCTCCCCCTCCAGCAACCAGGCTCCCACCAGGCTACTACCGTGGTAGTGCTGGCATCAGGACAGAGTACAGCTGGTCTCTGCGCACCTCGCAACCCACCAATTCAGCGTACCAGTCCCCCACACAGTTGTGGTGAGGCACCTGGACATGGACAACTTTTCCCTGTACTGAGGTGTAGTAAACCTTTATTGTGGGTGGGCTGTACTACTAATTGTGTTTTATGGGTGGGTTGCCAAACTAACCAGGGCATTGACCGTCAGGAGGTCAGATACCCTGTTAGTCTGTTTGGAAAAGGGGAGAGATGTGACGAGACCAATCTCGCCACTGTGCATTGGAGGAGCCTGATTGCCCGCCTGCTGCCTTTAGACTATGGCCCCATGTTGAAACGCTTGATTTTCCCCTGCAAAGACACGAAAAGCCGGGTCATTCGGTGCTTGCCCTATTTGAGCGGTGATACCTCAGATAGCTATGCCATGGAGCACATTCGTATAATGAAAGACTATGGGAAAGAATTTGGTTCCATGGCAATTGAACTGTATGTGTGTGATCTGAGCGCCATTCGGTAATAATGTGCGCTCAGATCTGAGCTATCTGGGGATATGTTGAATTTACCTGTTTTATGCAATGGCTGCACAGTTATATATTTTTATGTATTTTATTGTCTTTTGCTGCCATGTGTTCAATGGAGTTTTCCCTCTGTCCTTGGAGATTATTGGATTACTTCCCAATTATCTCCAGGATAGAAGACTCTGTGGAACTGTTTTTGGGCAGAAAAGCCATGCTTCCTTTGGTCACAAAGGACTATGATTTATCTTTTGAACCAGTGGACCAATTTGTATGATTTTGACGTATGTTTGTATTTGGAGTATGCTGATTCTGAAAATGTACGTTTTATGTGAATGTGAAGCATAACTTTAAAATTATGAATAATGTGGAAAAACTGTATTTCTCTGTTTGTGATAATTACATTACACATTGTGTAAGGTAATTGTATCACTGGCAGAGGGGAGGAATTTGTGTGGCAGTGTCTGAGTGTATTGTAAGTGTTTATTGGTTGTTTTCCAATAAACACGTACATAAGAATGTGTTTATAAGAACGTGTATTTAAGAACAATAAACCCACAGCTCTGTCTGATCCTGCTTGACCCTCAAAACAGAGCCTTGTCTCGTTCTTGGGGGGACTTGTTGTATGCTGTTCCTGTTCGACTGCTAGGAGTTTAAACATATTCGTATGTTTTTTCCTATTCGGCTGTTTACGGCATTCATATCGTTTCCTGTTCAGCAGACTGGTGTCTTTGGTAGCTGCCTGTATATCTGGAAGGGAATATCTCCTAAACGGCTGTTAACCCATTTTATGCCTGGGGGTGCCGTTACATATATATATATTTATATATATATAAATATATATATATATATATATATATGCATATATATATATATATATATATATATATATATATATAAAACGGAAAGGAGGACCACGAGAGTCCTAAACAGGAGAGTAATATGAAGAGGGGAAAAGGGGTCCCTACCTTTTAATAATTCTAAAGATACACACAACAAGACAGGTGGGAAGAAATATAGCAAAAGAGAGTCCTGCAGGCTAGACACAGGAACCAGTTACTAAAAAACTGCCTGCTAAATGTCTAGGATCCTAAAAGGCATGCCCTCTAAATCTTCCCAAAACAGGGACCCTAATTGAAGAAGGGGGTAACTAAAGAAATAGGGAAAGGGAGCAAATGTAAAGGGAGGTATCCCAAGGAGTAAATATTATGCAAAAAACTCCTATAAAAGTCCACTTGCCCTAGTTACCTCAGCACTGTGATAAATCACCAGTGCCTACCAAAGAAACTCAGTCCCTGCCTGTCAAAAGTAAGTAATAACTGATAAAATAAATTAAATTAAATCAATCCATCAGTGCTACCAAAAAAGTGCAAAACAAAGAAAATATTTTTTTTTTTTTTCTTTGTTTTGCACTTTTTTGGTAGCACTGATGGATTTGCCAACAAAACAAAAAGGTCAGTTGGTCTCACATTCTGAATAGTGTTAAAAATCCCTGTCACTAGAGGAACAACTGTCACCTGAAAATATTTTTTGATAACTGTGACAGAACCATCTGTCTGTTTATTGTTGGTGGATTCATCTGTTTTGCCCCATTCATGTAAATGGCTGTTTCCTATAGCCCAGCCATACGAATGACCGTTTTTCCGAACAAAACGGCCGGTATTCGTATGCTTTCATGGAGGCAGCCAGGCGTTCCGTTGTTTCAGCGGTGTTCAGCAAAAAAAGTGTCAGTTTTTAGTTCCATGAAAATAGAGCCGAACACCGCTGGGCTTTCGTGCGTTTTAAAATGGCCGCTGCCTCGTGGTCGACATACGAACGCCGACCACCCTGAATTCGGTTTAATTGAGAAGTGTCTGCGGTTAACCACAACATTCTAATTGGGATCAATAGGTTAACCAGCAGCACACTTCTCTCCTGGGTGGCCATCCGTTCAGTAGTTTTGTTCGGGAAAAACGGTCATTCGTATGGCTGGGCTATAGGAAACAGCCATTTACACAAACGGGGCAAAACAGACGAATCCACCAACAATAAACAGACAGATGGTTCTGTCACACGGCTCCCTCCTTGTGGGACACTCCGGCAGACCCGGCTTGACCCTTTGGCGGGTCAACTTGGGGATGACCGGACTAGGAGGTGGTGGAGACGTCAGTTTGTCAGGATAACCCATCTGCATTCCCGTTCAGCTTACCAGGTCTGTAGCTGATAGTAAAATTGTAGGGCTGTGGTGCCAAGCTTCATCTCAGTAGTCTCCCATTGTCTCCTGAGACCCAGTTAAGCCAAACAAGTGGGTTATGATCCGTCACCAGGGAAAACTCTTGCCCATACAAGTAGGGACTTAACTTTTTCAGTGCCCAGACCAAGGCCAAGCACTCCTTCTCCACTGCCGCATAACTCACTTCTCTGGGTAACAACTTTCTGCTGAGATATGCAACAGGGTGCTCTCTCCATCTTCCCCGACTTGGCTCAGCACAGCCCCCAGTCCATACATGGAAGCATCTGTATGGACGAGAAAACGTTTGTTAGGGACTGGGGCAGCCAAGACCGGGGCATTCACAAGAGCCTGTTTCAGTGCTTGGAACGCAGCTTCACAAGCCGGAGACCACAGGACCTGCTTAGGCAAGTTCTTCTTAGTCAGGTCTGTCAGGGGCTTAGCAATAGCGCTGTAGTCAGGGACAAAATTTCGGTATTAACCTGCCGTCCACCAAAAAGGCCAATACCTGGGTCTTAGTGGTAGGTGTGGGCCAGTTAGCCACTGCCTCTACCTTGGCTGGCTCTGATCTCTGGCTCCCACACCCCACTCTGTGACCCAGGTACTGTACTTCAGCCATACCAAGATGGCACTTCTCTGGCTTCAATGTCAGGCCAGCGGCCCGAATTTTATCCAGCACTACCCCTACATGTACCAGGAGTTCCTCCCAGGACCCACTGTAGATCGCAATGTCGTCCAAGTATGCACAGGAAAATTCTTGGAAGCCATCCAGGAGTCTATCCACCATCCGTTGGAAGATAGCCGGTGCATTTTTCATCCCAAAAGGCATGACCTTAAATTGGTACAGGCCAAATGGGGTGACAAATGCCGACTTGGGGATAGCATCCTCGGCCAGGGGGATCTGCCAGTAGCCCTTACACAGGTCTATGGTGGTCAGATAGCGCCCCCTGGCAATACGATCCAGTAATTCGTCTACCCAGGGCATTGGGTAGGCGTCAGTGGTGGTCCGCTCGTTGAGCCGCCTGTCCACACAGAACCGGGTGGTCCCATCTTTCTTGGGCACCAGGACTACAGGCGAAGCCCAAGGGCTGTCGGAGTGCTCGATGACCCCAAGTTGGGTCATCTCCTGTATCTCCTTAAGCATTCCTTCACGGACTGCTTCAGGGATACGATAGGGGGGCTGTCGTAAGGGGGTCTGTCCAGGGGTCTCTACCTTATGTACAGCTAGGATGGTATAACCTGGCTCCTGGGAGAACGTCGCCTGCTTCTCCCACAACAACTGCTGCGCCTGTACCCTTTCTGTGGGGTTCAACCTGTCCCCTAGCTGTACAAGGGTAGTAAGGTCAGTCTGGGAATCCCTTTCTAACAAATCGGGAAGGGGTAGATTCTCAGAATCATCTGCAGCTGGGGCACATACTGCTGCAATGTTCTAATGTCTTTCCTGGTACTCTTTCAGCATGTTCACATGAAAGGATTGCTGGACCCTCTCATCTGCACAGCTGGCTATCAAGTAAGTAGTATCGCAGATCTGCGCTACCACTCGGTACAGGCCCTGCCAAGATGCTTGCATCTTGTTGGCCATCACAGGTTTGAGCACCAATACCTTTTGCCCAACCTGGAAGACCCGGTGTCGGGCACCCTGATCGTACCATCTCTTCTGTCTCCCCTGGGCCACCTGGACATTCTCCCTTACCATCAGGGACAGTTTATCCATGCGGTCCCGGAGTTCCAGAACATATGGCATTATGGGGGTCCCCTCCTGCTCCTTCTCCCCCTCCCAGTAGCCTCGAATGAGATCTAGGGGTCCGCGGACCCTTCTCCCATACAGCAACTCAAAGGGGGAGAACCCAGTAGATTCCTGGGGCACCTCTCTGTAAGAAAATAACAGATGAGGCAGGAACCTCTCCCAGTCTCTGCAAGTATCTGTAAAGGTCCTCAGCATCTGTTTGAGGGTACCGTTAAAGCGCTCGCAGAGACCGTTAGTCTGTGGGTGGTAGGGTGAGCTAAGTAACGGCTTAATGCCACACACCTTCCACAGCTGCTGGGTGAGCACAGCGGTGAATTGGGTTCCCTGGTCGGAGAGGATCTCCTTAGGGAACCCGATCCTAGTAAAAATTCTAACCAGGGCATCAGCAACCGCCTCTGCCTCTATATTAGACAGCGCTACTGCCTCTGGATAGCGAGTGGCATAGTCCACCACGGTAAGAACGTATTTCTTACCTGATGGACTAGCACTGGCCAGTGGACCCACAATGTCAACAGCTATGCGGGAAAAGGGCTCCCCTATAATAGGCATCGATAATAGCCTAGCCTTAGGGTGGTCCCCCCGCTTTCCTACCCGTTGACATGTGTCACACGTACTGCAGTACATCCGCACAGCCTGGTTAAAGTTTGGCCAAAATAAGTTCTGAGAGATCCTACAGGCTGTGCGGCGGGACCCTAGATGTCCAGCTAACGGAACATCATGACCTATCTGCAGAATCTCCTGCCGGTACTTTGCAGGTACCACTAACTGTCGATTCGGCGGAAGGGCAACACTCTTCTGGGAAGGTTTAGGGATCCTATATAACCTGTCCACCACCCACTCATACCGCTCCTCATCTACTCCTTCCTCTCCAGCATCTGCTCTATCTCGGTATTTCTGGAGAGTCGAGTCTGCCCGGGTTTCCCTCCCAAACTCCTCTGGGGAATCCCAGCTTAAGGGGACCTGATCTAGGGTACCAGTCAGGGAAGAGGGTCTTACCTGGGTCTCATCAGCAGGTAGGCCAGTTCCAGCAGCACAGTTCTGAGCACGAGTAGTCACTGGCTTAACGTCCGCAGGGCCCATCGGGGCATAGGCTGAAACCAACGGGGCCAAATCATTCCCAAGGAGAACATCAGCGGGCAAGTCTTTTATAACCCCCACATCCACGTGTCTAGCGCCCACTCCCCAATCCAAATGTACCCGGGCAACAGGTAAGCGGAACACGGCGCCTCCTGCTACCCTCACTGCCACAGTGTCTCCAGTGTGTTGGTGTTCCGAGACTAAGTTCTTTTGGAGCAGTTTCATGGTGGCTCCTGTGTCTCTCAGCCCATTCACCACTCTGCCATTCAGCTTCACGGTTTGCAGGTGTTGCTAGCGATTATCCTGATGAGCTGCTTGCACTGGGTCGGCCTCGTGTAGAATGCCCCAGAACTCCTCCTGCTCAATACAGTGAGCAGCAGGCTGAGGTGGCCGCTGATTCCCACTGGCTGGTCTCCTCCACGACTGGGCTTGATTGGCGCTCAGGGGGCATTCCGGTCGCTTGTGCCCCAAATGTTTGCACCCAAAGCACCAAATTGGTTGCGAATAATCCCTGGCATTGAATCGAGAGGGTTGCACATAGTTATTAGCTAGCGGTACGGCTGGGGTGCGGTGTACTGGGGGTTGGTATGCTGAAGGAGCTGTGCCTGCATCTCTGGAAGGGGACGATCGCCTAAACGGTTTTAATCCCTTGTGTGCTGAAACGGTCCGTTACAATAACAATCATTTGAGTATTGAAAATAAATACATTTAATAAAGTTCTGTAAAAGGCTGTGTGGAGGATTATTATGAATATTTAAGCGTATTAAGTATTCCCTGCTTAATAGATTGCAAAGGGCAATGACTTCATATACTAAAATTAGGAATACATTTTCTCTCCACTTTTTCATATACCTTAATATAAAAACAATCTAAATACTCGATGACGTGATTAGATGAAGCATGAAAGACCATAGATATTAACGATCAGCTTCTAACACTGTCAAACTTAAAAGTAAATATATAGCAGATAGATCCTTTAAAATAATATAAAATAAATGTAAGGAATATATCATTTTCTATTTTATATTATATGCTTACTTAAAAAATGTAAAATATATTGTCACGGCAAGGGTGTATAATTTATTATGACACTATGGAATATCATCTTTTAATGTGATTTCTTGTAGTAAATGGCACAAATTACAGAGATGATATTGCTGAGGTCAACAGGGGTTACATCTTTTGAAGCTGGGACCCCCACAGAGGTCAGATGACAGAAGGGGTAGTGTGAATGGCATAGGAATGTGAAAAGGATTTTACTATATGGATGTGAAGTAATAAAAGCTCTGCAAGATGTGAGGTTCTACACTTGGAAAAAGTCTGAATGTCTCTTCATCCATTTGGCATTTACCTTGTAAGGGATGAGTAAGTCTCTTTGATATGTAAATGCCATTAGCTTTGTTCTAGTATCATATCCAAAGGAAGGACAAAAAACATTCATATTTACCCCCACAGAATAATAATAAAGCCTCATTTTTGTTATATTTGGAATGTGACAAGCGCCATCTTCTAACCAAGTCCAAACATGAGTGGCCTAACTTGACCCTAGGGAAAGGAATTGTGATGTCCGTCCTATTGGATCGTGGGTGGGACGTGCAACATGTCTATGGAATGGGAAAATAATAACAAATTTGTAGATGCAATTATTATTTCTGTGGCAGGTACAAAAAAGAAGATAGAGTCAAATGTTTCAATTTGGATTGACAGTGATCTGGAACAAAGGAGGTGGTCAGTTATTATTACTGTAGGTATGCCTTAACTCCACCCCTGGGCAAGACTTGATAAACCACAGGGTATATATCTAATGATCCTGAAGGGTGTTTGTGTACTTGCTTGGGGCCAAGATCTAATTTTGAGTGAGTCACCACCTTTCCTTGCCAGAGACCCCCTGGACAGAAGTTGTACTTTCAAAACCTAAGTAAGTAATTAGGACTTCTGTATTTTATCCTTTTTGTTTTTACCTGTTGTTGGTGTAAATAATTTATCTATCATATATTTTTATATGCACTGTGACTATCTTTTGCTCATAATAAACATTCATTTATTAAGTTTTGCCTTTGTCTGGTTAAGGATCACGTTACCTGAAGAGACTAGTTAGTATTTTATAATTCCTTAAATATTGTGCTAAGTGATATTTGGTGGGTTTTATTATTGATTTACCTGGGGGACCAAGGCACCCCATTTATAAATTGTCTTGGTGGTGGCAGCGTTAAACTAGTAATAGTTATAGTAGTATGTTTAAGTGTGGGTGGTGTTAAAGGGGGATTTTGTCATTATTTCCGGTCTAGTGCAGACAAATAGTGAACTTTAACCCTTTCACAACAACAACTACGTCACTTGCACTCTTGGAGTAGGGTGCGTTCGTGACAGATCCTTTAAAATAATATAAAATAAATGTAAGGAATATATCATTTTCTATTTTATATTATATGCTTACTTAAAAAATGTAAAATATATATTTTGATACTTGATAAAGGGATTTTAATAATTTAAAATACATATTTATTATTATTATTAGTATTATTAGTATTATTAATATGTATAAGGTGCCAACACATTCCACAGCACTGTGTAATAGATGGATTTTGTAACAAGTAGTCACAAGAAGACATACAGGAACTGAAGTTAATAAGGTCTCTGCACAAACCAGCTTACATTCTATGGGGATTGTGGTAAAATGACACAAGAGGAAAGGATAAGAAGTATTTTTGGCAATGGAAAAGTAGATTGCTATAAGAGTTTACAATGAAGGCATAGTTTATTCGATGATGTGGTTGTAGGAGAGAAGATAGGTTAGCGAGGTGTGAAGAGGGAAAGCTGTTAACAGTTTATTTGATATGCAGTGAAAATCAGTGAGTTTGTATAGATTTGGAATGAAGACTGGGTTAAAGTCTAATGGAGCAAAGAAGGGAATTTCAAAAGGAACTAGAGTAGTTTTGAATGCGAGAAGCAGAGCTACGGGTACCTAAACCATATAACTTATGAGAGACCAATGCAAGAGCTGATCGACATGGCACTGCTGAGCACTGCCACAGCATTCATCATAAACCGTATCAGGTTAAGATGGGAGTGAATAAGAGCAGTGAAAATCTCATTGCAGTAGCCAAGGCTGAAGATGAAATTGGCATGGATGAATTCATTACACAGAGAATCACATCCAGCAGTAGATCGGGGCAGATGTGAACTATTCTTTTGTGATTTAAACAATGGGATTTGGTGATTGACTGGGTGTGAAGGAGAGATTGAAATCAATGAGAATGTCAAGGCTATGAGTATGGACAGTAGAGCTGATGATAGTGCCAATAAAGTGGATGGTGATAGACATGGGGATAGCAGCATTTGAAAAAGGAAAGACAAGAAGTCATATTTTGAAAAAACTGAGATTAAGTAAGTAAGCTTCAATTAAGTTAAACATTGCAGAGAGACAGTCAAAGACATAATTCAAAAGTGTAATACTAAGATCAGGAGAAGACACAAAGATGCGTGTGTCATCACCTTAGAAATGATATTGGAAGCCAAATGATCCAATTAGTATACAAACTAAAGGAACTAATTAATTTGCCAACAGATTGAGAACAGTAGGGCACCAAAGGCAGAACCTTGAGAAAACCCCAATAGAATGTGATTGGGAGAAGAAGAAGAACCTGAAAAGGAGAAACTGAAAGAGCACTGGTAGAGGTACGAAAGGGACAAATAAAGAACAGAGTATAATATACTGAGAATAGGAAGAAAGGTTTGATGATAAACAGTGTCAAAAGCAGGAATTGGTCAATGAGAATTAGAAGAGAGTAATGGCCACTGGATTTTCGAGCAGGGATATTTCAACAGTGTGTTAAGTGCAAAATCAAGACTGAAGAGGGCCAAGCAGTAATTTAGATTCAATGAAATTGGTCAGTCTTTTACACACAACTCTTTTAGGTATCTTGAAAGGATATATAAGTTGCGTGATAGGGTGGTAGTTGGATGGAGAGTTTGAGTAAGAGTTGGGCTTTTTTAGAGTTGGGTTATGGTTGCATGCTTCAAAGGAACACGAAATACACTACCGGTGAATGAAAGATTAAATAGAAGCAGTACAAGAGAAGGAGACAGAGTCTGAACTGAATGTGAGGGAATAATATCGAGTAAACTGGCAATGGGTGCACAGGAGCAAATCTGAGCAGAAAATACTTTTTCTACAAGCTGATGTGAATGAGTATCAGATAGAAGAGTCAGTCGGGTGGGGGGCATGTTGGTCGTGGTAGGAAAGAGATTTAAGATCTCTTTGATTGTAGCAATCATCTCAGTGAAGTAAGTTGCAAAGTCTGGACCGGACAGTTTAGTAAGAGGAGTAGCAACAGTATGAATATAAATGTTTAAAGTATATAAGAAACATTTGGGTTCTCAGGAGGGTATGGTTATGAGTGAATTGAAATAGATTTCTTTAGCAGAGAAAAGAGCCAAACTTTGTTTATAGTAAAGGTAACAGTAGAAGAATATTTCCAAAAATGATAGTGTGTTAAAGGCAGTGTAGATGGTTACCACTTTTTGTTCTGAAATTGTGCCCCTTGTTCTTAATAGATGTTCTGCTTGCATAAAAAGGTTGCCTGGAATCTAGGAATGTAGGAAATGTAAACTACTATGTAAAATACTAGTGAACACTAAAATTGCAGATATTCAGGATACCAATCTCTCTCTCTCTCTCTCTCTCTCTCTCTAAATATATATATATATAATTATTGTCAAATGAGCATTTGTACTTTTAACAACGTTAATATATAGAGCAGACTGTGTTTAAAAATATTTTTTTTTTCAAAATGATAAAACCAAACTGCCTACGTTGATATCTCAATAGAGTTGCAAAAATGAGAATTTGAAGATGCCATATATGGAATTTTCCTATGCCTCATCGCTCTGTACACACATTCCATCTCGTCGAGTACCTTTTAGCTGAGTTTAGTGTTGAATCTGAAACTAAGATTCTCCAGTTGCCTATAAAGCTTAAGTGTAAACTCTCTGAAACCCATTACACTATATCTCTCATGAACTTCCTGTATCTGGACAGAATATAATGTGCCAGGACTGTATGGCTCAACTGACTTGTAATTTATTTTGTTCTTTATCTCTTCACCAACAGTCCTTGAACATGAAGAACCAAACAATGATCACTGAGGTCTTTCTCTTGGGATTTCCAAATCTCGGCAGTTTCAGGATTTTAATCTTCAGTCAAATCCTTGGTATCTACCTTCTGACGTTATTAGCAAATATCCTTATTATTGTATTGGTGATAGTCAGCAAAATTCTTCATTCTCCCATGTACTTTTTTCTCACACAAATGTCAATTTCAGACATGCTTATGACCACAAACATCGTCCCTGAAATGCTTTCTATAATATATAATGAGGGGAATTTCATGTCTTTGAAATGCTGCATTTTTCAGCTTTATTTATTTGCTCTGAGTGCTTCCTCCTGACTGTCATGTCTTATGACAGATATCTAGCTATCTGTTTTCCTCTACATTATAACTCAATAATGGACTCAACCTTATGCCTCAAACTGATTGTTCTGTCTTGGATATTAGGCTTATCACTAACACTAATTATTTCAATAACAATAGGTAATTTACAATTTTGTGGACCAGACCACATTGACCATTTCTTCTGTGATATTGCTCCCTTGCTGGAGCTTTCTTGTTCTGATACCTTAGTAGTACAAATAGAAATTCTCTTACTTTCTGCCCCTATTCTAATAATACCATTTACAATTATCATGGTGTCCTATATTTATATTGTCCTTACCATTTTAAAAAATCCTTCTATTACTGGGAGACAGAAAGCCTTCTCCACCTGCAGTTCCCACCTGGCTGTGGTTTCTATATACTATGGAACTCTAATATGTACATACACTGTTTCACCTAAAGGAAAATCTGCATCTTTCAGCAAAATCCTGTGTCTTTTTTATACTGTTGTGACACCAATCCTTAACCCGATCATATACACGCTAAGAAACAAGGACATAAAAGAGGCTGTTATGAATTCAAGAGTCTTACGGAAGTAACTAATTTTGTAATATATTACTTTGTAAGTGACCCGATGGTAACCTTGGCACACTAAGCTGACCTGTTTTCTCCAAAAATACTCCAGAATGGCTGAACGGTGCTAGAGAAAGTCCAATTTTTCATCTGACTTCCTCGTGGCCATGTTCTTCTGATAACCCAAATGCCTCTTTAACACTTTTAATTCTCTACTTCACAATGTCGCTGCTCCTCCTTCTACTAACTTGACTGTTATAAATATCGCAACTCACTTCACTGAAAAGATTTCCGCAATAATGGATGAGATCTCTAATCTCAGTTCTTACCCCAACACTGTTCCCTCCTCTTTTTTTTAATGATCACTTGCACATGCTATAACAAAAAAGGTTTTGTCCTTCCAACCCAAAACTTATTCCCTCGATCCTAGTACTTCACATCTCACTTGTACTATTTCTCCTTCTCTTGCTCTGTCCCTCACTAAAATATTGAATCTCTCCTCTGTATATTTCTTTCACCCTTCAGGCATGCGACCATCATGCTGATTCTAAACAAGCCTAACATTGACCCTAACTCCCCATTCCACTACCACCCTATCTCACTACTTCCATAGAGTGGTGTACAGTAGATTGAGAAACTTTCTTGAATACAACTCAAACTTCCAATATCTTTGCAGCTGAACACAAATCAATCTATATAGATAAAATGGAACTAGGTGCATACCCAGGACATTTATTAGGAGTGATGCTGGCATAAAGACCACAATATATTAAAAAATATCAAAACTAATATAGTTTAAAATTTTACAAGGTTATCAAAACAAATGTGTGGATTCAGTTCCACCATATGGTCATATTTTTGAAGCCCACCACTACATCACAGTACCCCATTATTGGTGGGTACTACACTAATTTTAACATGGGAGATTAACATGGTAACTTGGATACTTATAGCTTGAACTGCTTCCACAGACTCTCGATAATTTATCCTCTATCTCCTCCAAAGGAGCTCCCATAGTGAATGGGTGGGGTGCTCAGCGTCCTTTGTAAGTGACTTTTCTCCCCTATCCTCTTACCCTTTTGACTTTTTGGCTGATTTAAACTACATGTGTTTTTCACTTCATATTACTGTGGATTCCTGCAATAGAGATTGCAAAGTATATTGTGTTTATAGTTAGGTCTGGAAATATTTGGACACTGACACTATTCTTTTAATTGTGGCTCTGTATTCCTCCCCAATGGATTTGAAATGAAACAATCGAGATGCAATTGAAGTGCAGACTTAAAGTTTTATGTCAAGGGGTTGAACAAAAATATTGTATGAAACATTTAGGAATTGTAACCATTTTCATACACAGTCCCCTTATTTCAGGGGCATAAATGTAATTGGACAAATGAACACAGTCATAAATAAAGATGTCAATTATTAATGCTTTGTTTGGAATGACTGCTTGAAGTCTAGAATGGACTGACATCACCTAAAGCTGGGTTGTCTCCTTTGTGATGCTTTGTCAGGCCTTTACTGCAGCGGTCTTCAGATTTGTTTGTGGGTCTTTCTTCCTTAAGTTTTGTCTTCAGCAAGTGAAATGTAAGTTAATTGCATGCTCGCTTGGGTTAAGATCAGGTGATTGATTCAACCATTGCAGAATATTCCACTTCTTTGCCTTAAATAATTTTGGGCTACATTCACAGTGTATTTTGGGTCATTTTCCATTTGTAAAGTGAAGAGCCATCCAAACAACTTTGCTGAATTTGGCTAAATCTGAGCAGTCAATATATCCCTCACATTTCAGAATTTGTCCAGCTGCTTCTGTCTCCTGTTAAATCATCAATAAACACTAGTGACCCAGTGCCAGCAGAAGGTATGCATGCCCATATCATCACTGACTCCACCGTGTTTTACAGATGATGTGGTATGCTTCAGATCATGAATAGAGTTGAGCGGACACCTGTACGTTTGGGTTCGCCGAGTTCGGACGAACTTTGCCAAAAAGTTTGAGTTAGGGCTCGAACTTGACCCGAACCCCATTGAAGTCAATGGGGACCCGAACTTTTGGGCTCTAAAATGCCTCTAAAATAGTCCTGGAAAGCGCTAGAGGGCTGCAAAAGGAAGTAAAATTGGATAAGAGTGTTCTGCAAACAAATGTGGATAGGGAAATCACTTACAATAACATAAAATACATACAAATTAAGAATACAGCTGAGCCATAAAATAGCACTAGATGGAATCTTTGATTTAAGCTTTGGAAGAACATAAAGCAAAATCTAAAGCAGGGCTCTCAGGAGGATCACCAGAATTATCCATTTCAGAGAGGGTTGGAGTGCATGGTATTCTCTTTCATTGTTCAAACTGAGCTCAACTTCTGATGCTTGGAGAAAAAGCCTTCACAAGCCTCTGCTATTGTGTACATAGTTTATACTAAGAGACCCATAGGTTGAGGAGGCAGTGACTGTGGCGGTGTACGTGGAAGCAGTGGTGGAGGAGGAGGAGGTAGCCAACACTGTTTTTTATTTGTTTGTTTTATTTTAATTGGGTTAGCCCCGAAAATATTGGGACATATCAAAATATTGGGACATATCACATTTGCAGCCTGCTGTGCATTTCTTGCAGTCCAATAACGTCATCAGGTTTTTAAAACTGTCCGTCTCCACCAGATGGAATGACAGTGTAACAGCACCCTCAGCATCAAATAGTCAATCCGCCGTTTAGTGAATCCTCCCCTCTCACCATAACACAAGCTTAATTCGTATCAATTTCAATTATACAAATTGCAAGCAGGGGAATGCTCCAATCTCCCGAACGGGACCCGTACGGGTACTTCACTTCCCGATCAGCAAACTCACGAATCGCCGCTAACAGCCGAAATCATATATCTCCCAAGCGGCTAATACTTTCATCCGACAGTCACTATTCGTGTAGTAAATTCCCCTCCAATAACGAGACCAAGCTCCACATTGAGGGTAAAACATGAACTGGGTTTACTGTGGGCTACCCGCCCGTATTTATGCAGGTCTCCCACTTGGTGGACACTCCCCTAGGGGACCAAATGGGAGACTGTAATGGCAGATGGAAGTACAGCATTTCAGTACACACATAATATTCCCAGCATGCTTCATGATTTCCTTCACTCTGCCCTGGAGATAATTGAGAAGTAATTCAATTATCTCCCAGGACAGAGGCAAATCGCCATTTTAGATGCGACCCAAAAAACAAATAAAAATATATAACTTTACAATTGCCGAACATTTCTCATTCATGTAACGTATCCGCAGATCGCATGGATCTTATTGGCGAATAGCGTTCAGATCCCATACGCACAGTTCAATCCCCATGGAGTCAAAGTCTATTACATTCTTTCGGTATGCGATTGACTCCATGGGAAGGCTATCTGGGTTAAGTCTTTTCGTGCGGTTCAAACTCCCGAACGGACGGTGTTCTCATGCTTTTGTCGATCGAGAAGGGAGGTCGGTGGTTTTAGCGGTGTTTGGCGGAAAAAGTGTCCGTTTTCAGTTTCATAGAATCTGTGCTGAACACCGCTGGTCTTTCGCCTATTTTAAAATGGCCGCCGCCTCGTGGTCGACATGCGAATGACGACCACCCTGTATTCGTTTTTTATTGAGAGGTGTCTGCGGTTAACCACAACGTTCTAATTGGGATCAAGAGGTTAACCAGCAGCACACTTCTCTTCTGGGTGGCCATCCGTTCGGTAGTTTTGTTCGGTAGCAAAGTCAAATAAACGAACAGGGGCATACGAACAGGTAATTCCACAAAAAGAGGCAAAACAGACGAACAAGCAATTCCAGTCTCTACAGATGAATCTGTCACAGACAGCATTTCAAAGGCCAGGAATTTTGAAATGCTGGCATTCAGGGCCAGGCATCGCGGGTGGGTAGGGGGGTACTTCCTCTTTCTCTCCAGTGTTTGGGAGATGCTTGGGGACGGTAGCGGATGTGGTAGCGTTACTGCCACATCCTCTGTTTGCGGGGTGGCAGGTGCCACTGTCACTCCAGAGGTGGAGGAAGAGGCCGAGACAGCAACAAAAGAGGAAGCAGGAGGAGCCTGAAATCTTTCTTGGGTTTTGAGGTGCTTACTCCACTGCAGCTCATGCTTTGCATGTAGATGCCTGGTCATGCAGGTTGTGCTCAGGTTTAGAATGTTTATGCCTCGCTTCAGGCTCTGATTGCACAGCGTGCAAACCACTTCTGTCTTGTTGTCAGCACATCGTCTGAAGAACTGCCACGCCAGGGAACTCCTTGGAGCTGGCTTTAGTGTGCTCGGACTCTGGGTGCGGTGGGCAGTAGCAGGTGTACTGTCTAGGGGATGCCCGCTCCGCTTTTGCACCCTGCTCTAGGAGGAGGATGTGGATGTGGAGTAGGAGGTTGAGGAAGCGGTGGCCATGATGGTGTAGGTGGAAGCGGCTGTGGAGGTGGTGGTGGAGGCAGAGGAGGTAGCCAGAACAGTTTTTTTTTTTTATTGGGGGTAGCCCCCAAAATATTGGGACATATCAAAAAGGAAACATTTGCGGCCTGCGGTGCATTTCTTGCAGTCCAATAACGCCATCAGGTTTTTAAAACTGTCCATCTCCACCAGACGGAATGACAGCATTTCAAAGGCCAGGAATTTTGAAATGCTGGCTTTCAGGGCCAGGGATCGCAGGTGGTTAGGGGGGTACTTCCTCTTTCTCTCCAGTGTTTGGGAGATGGACAGCTGAAGGCTTCCATGGGACAGTGTGGAGATGCTGGACAATTGTGTACCTACCCTATGCTGGTGCAGGAACCCACCCTCTAAGCCACTTGGGAATGACTGGCCTGATAACCATGGAAATGACCCCTCTTCCATCTCTTCTTCCTCCTGTACCACATCCTCTTCCATCATCGCCCAAAGCATTTTTTCAAGGAGACACAGAAGTGGCATAGTAAGGCTGAGAATGACGTCAGTGGCACTGGCCAAGTTGGTGGAGTACTCGAAACAGCGCAACATGGCACACAGGTCTTGCACGGAGGCCCACTCATTTGTGGTGAAGTGGTGCTGTTCTGCAGAGCAAATGACCCATGCGTGCTGCAGCTGAAACTCCACTATCGCCTGCTGCTGCTCATACAGTCTCTCCAGCTTGTGCAAGGTGGAGTTACACCTTGTGGGCACATTGCATATGAGGCGGTGAGTGGGAAGGCCAAAGTTACGCTGCAGCGCAGACAGGCGAGCAACAGCAGGGTCAGAACGCCGAAAGCGCGCACAGACAGCCCAAACATTTTGCAGCAGCTCTGATATATATGGGTAGTTTTTCAGGAATTTATGCACCACTAAATTCAGCACATGCTCCAGGCAAGGGATGTTGGTCAAACCGGCTAGGCCCAAAGCTGCTACGAGATATCGCCCATTATCGCACACCACCAGGCCAGGCTTGAGGCTCAGGGGCAACAACCACTCATCGGTCTGTTGTTCCATGCCCGTCCACAGCTCCTGCATGGTGTGGGGTTTTTAACCCAAACATATGAGTTTTAAAACAGCCTGCTGTCGTTTCCCCTGGCTGTGCTGAAGTCGGTGGTGAAGATGTTTCACTGACTGGATGAGGAGGTGGTAGAGGAGGAGGAGGAAGTGGAGTAGGAGGAGGAGGCAACAGTAGGCAAAGCTGTGTACCCAAATAAATATTGTCAAACGTTGTATCCTGGAACCATCGGGTTACTGGGGAAATGGGTCTGACTTATTCTAATCAAAGGGGATAACCATCGGTTAGGCAGGTCCCGCTTCAATTGGTGGCAAGTTGTGGGATCCCATGTCCCTGCCAACAGACCCATGGACTACAGTGCTCTAAAGCGACCTATGATGCAGGACTTGTGTGGAGCCAGAGAAATAACGCCAGAGGAATAGCAATGTGTCACGTATTCATCCGCTTATAGAAATGTGGTTAATGACATTTACTGTCCACACAGGAAAAGTTGTGCCGAGCAGCAACCTAATCCACAGAAGGCTTAATACTGAGCAGCAATTATGCAAATGAAACCTGGTAACTGACTTTGGGGTCAAAGGCCGGTTACAGTCTATCAGAACTAAAGGAGGGGTATTTAGGCCCAGTTCTCATCCTGCTCAGTGCCCTGTCGTGGTTTCACTTGTGGTTGTGCGAGAGCGCGTTCCTGTTATTAGTTTTCTACCTGGTTTTTTACTTTGGCTTTGTTTATTGACTTCTCTATATTCTGGTATCCTGACTCCTGGCTTTCCTCATCGCTGCATCCCTTTCTGTGTTCCCTGACCTCGGCTAGTATTTTTGACTATTCTATGTACGTTAAATCTAGCCATTCTAAGGACCGGTAATACGTTACTTATTTGTCATCCGTGCTATACAGTTCTATGTGCTGGATCAAACAGTAACTCTGACATTACGACATGGCCATAGATCCTGTAGAACTGTGCGAGAGGAAATTAGAGGAGAATGATCACCGCATGGATCAATTTGCTCAGGCTTTCAGTATGCTTCTCGCTAGAACGGCGCAACTGCAGCCTGCAGCGTCTCCTCCTATAGCACCTCTACCCTGTGTACCTCCACCCACTGTTAATAGGACTCCTAGCATATCCTTATCGCCATCCCTACAGTTGGATGGCAATATCCAGGAATGCAGGGGTTTTCTTAATCAGGTGGAGTACCATTTTGAGGCCTCACCAGGGTGGTTTCCCACAGACAGAGCAAAAATTGGTTATCTAATGAATCAATCAAAGGGCAAGGCCCTTGCCTGGGCTAATACGTTGTGGGAGAGTAATCGGAGCATAGCTCAAAATTATCAGGAATTCCTTGCCAAATTCAAGCTCACGTTTGAGACATTGGGTAGAGAGGATGACGCCTCCACTGCCCTAATGCACATCAGACAAGGTAACCGGTCTATCTCGGATTATGCTATTGAATTCCGTACCTTAGCTTCCGAGGTAGACTGGACTAACAATGGGTTAATCTCAGCATTCAAAAAGGGTCTCTCAGAGACTATATTAGATGAGATAGCCGCTAAAGAATTACCTAAGAGTCTTAACAAATTTATTACGTTTGTCATGCATATTGATAATAAGTTAAGACTCAGGGAAGTCACCAGAAGCAAGACCAGACGTACGGCTATGTCCCTAGCACCGCAATTCTCTAAACCTGTTTTGTCTAACCTCCCTGTACAGTCCGAACCCGAACCTATGCAGTTGGGGGTCACTAGAGGCTGAAAAACAGTATAGGAGAAGGGAGGGGTTATGCCTATATTGCGGTAGAAAGGGACATATGATAACTAATTGCCCAGTGTGTCCGGAAAACTTCCGCACCTAAGAACCTTAAGGGGACAGATCTTAGGTGTGATGGAGTTGTCCTCTAACAAAAACAAAAGTAGATTCCTCCTTGAGGTATCTATTTCCCTTGATAACAAGAAGTTTTATTGCAGTGCCCTAATGGACTCAGGTGCTGCTGGAAATTTTATTGATGTCCAGTTTATTAGGGGTGATGAGATACCGGTCAGGGAGAGACCTACGCCGCTAGCTGTAGAGGCTATTGATGGTAGACCACTCACACAACCGCTTATAACCCACTAAACTGTCCCTATTACGATCTCTATTGGGGCCTCCCATAGGGAGGAGATGACGTTTCAGGTTATTACTTCTCCATCATGTCCTATCATATTAGGGTTTCTGTGGCTGAGTAAGCACAATCCCTATATTGACTGGGCTAATGGGGAAATATTAGAATGGGGTAAAGAGTGTATGGGGAGATGTATAAAACCAGTACTAAAGAGATTGGATACTATTGACCTTCCCACTACCACTCCCCAAACTCCTGGAGTTCCCATACAATACCGAGAACTTCAGGAGGTGTTTAACAAGGCTCAATCTGATGTATTGCCTCCCCACAGAGCATATGACTGTGACATTAACCTGTTTCCAGGTGCTATGCCACCTAAGTGGGCAGTTTATGCCTTATCTCAGCAGGAGAGTAAAATAATGGAGGAATACATCAAAGAATTCTTGAGCAAAGGGCACATAAGAAAACCATCCTCACCAGCTGGTGCAGGATTCTTTTTTGTTGAGAAAAAGGGTGGTGAGTTACGCCCTTGCATAGACTACAGGGCACTTAATAAAATCACTGTAAAAAATGCATACCCTATCCCACTCATTTCCGAATTGTTCGATAGACTTCAGGGAGCTAAAGTATTTACTAAGCTTGACCTTAGGAGCACTTACAATTTGGTTAGAATTAAAGAGAATCATGAGTGGAAGACGGCATTTAATACCCGTAGTGGACACTATGAATATCTGGTAATGCCATTTGGGTTATGTAACGCCCCGGCCGTATTCCAAGACTTTATAAATTATGTACTCAGGGAATTCATTTACTAATTTGTCTTGGTTTATTTGGACGATATTTTGGTGTATTCCCCTGATCTTCAAACTCACCACTCCCATGTGAAACAGGTTCTGCAGACGTTGTTGAAAAATAAACTTTATTGTAAATTAGAAAAGTGCATATTTTTGGCCAGCCTGAAGTCCACTTTTTGGGTTACAACATCTCTGCATCGGGGTTTCAAATGGATCCTAAAAAACTAGAGGCTGTACTACACTAGCCATTACCCTCTGGTTTAAAAGCCATTCAAAGGTTTATTGGTTTTGCCAACTATTACAGAAGATTCATCAAGGGATTTTCTTCTGTAATAGCCCCCATCACTAATATGACTCGCAAAGGGGTTAATAGCACGGTATGGTCCAAAGTGGCTGTGAATGCTTTTGAAACTCTTAAACAAGAATTTGCCTCTGCGACATACTAAAACATCCTGACACCAGTAAACCTTTTATATTGGAGGTTGATGCATCCGAGACAGGGATAGGGGCTGTTCTCTCTCCTAGAGAAAGCCAGGGAACACCATTGCATCCTTGTGGCTACTTCTCCAGAAAGATGTCTCCTGCTGAGCGCAACTACGATATTGGCAATAGAGAACTGTTGGCCATTATTCTTGCCCTCAAGGAATGGCGACATCTTTTGGAGGGTTCCAAGGACCCCCTGTTGATCATAACCGACCACAAAAACCTGGCATATATAGGGGATTCCAAACGTTTGTCTTCCAGACAGGCTACATGGTCACTGTTCCTTTCACGTTTTAACTTCCTCATTACTTATAGACCTGGTTCTAAAAATACCAAGGCTCATACCTTGTCTAGGCAATTTGATAATGAGTCAGCTCTGGAACAGGTGACATCTCCTAATATTCCACCAGAGTGTATTATTGCTACTACTGTCCTCTCACTGTCTTCTCCACTGCTTGGCACCATACTGGAGGCCCAGCCTCAGGCGCCCAGTGTTAAACCGTGTGATAAACTGTTTGTTCCCCTATGTGAAAGGGTTAATATCATTAAAGTGTTCCATGACAATATAACTGCTGGACACCCGGGCATCAATAAGTCCACTGCCGCGATCACTAGATCATTTTGGTGGGATTCACTCAGGAAAGATGTAAAGCAGTATGTGCAGGCAAGTTCTGTGTGTGCAGTTTCTAAGGTGACTCATGCACTTCCTTGTGGTCTGTTGCAGCCTCTTCCTGTTCTTGAGAATCCATGGTCCCACTTATCAATGGACTTTATTGTTGAGCTTCCTAGCTCTACTGGGTTCAGTACTATTCTCATGGTTGTAGACCGATTTTCTAAAATGGCTCACTTCATTCCTCTCAAGAAGTTGCCATCTTCGCAAGAATTGGTCCTAATTTTCATACGTGAAATTGTCCGTTTGCATGGCATCCCTCACAATATTGTGTCTGATAGGGGCTCTCAGTTTGTGTCCAGATTCTGGAGGGTGTTCAGTAAACAATTGGGGATTGATCTCGCCTTCTCCTCCTCCTACCATCCACACACCAATGGTACAGCTGAGAGGGCTAACCAGTCATTAGAAGTTTATTTGTGTTGTTTTATTAATAGCACACATGACAATTGGTCCCAACTACTCCCGTGGGCCGGGTTCGCTAGAAACAATGCTGTTCATGCCTCCTCTGAGCACAGTCCATTTTTTGTCAATAATGGTAGGCATTCTACGGTTCTCCCTGCCGTATTTTCTGATA
This sequence comes from Pelobates cultripes, assembly GCA_933207985.1. Classification (NCBI taxonomy): domain Eukaryota; kingdom Metazoa; phylum Chordata; class Amphibia; order Anura; family Pelobatidae; genus Pelobates; species Pelobates cultripes. The sequence goes on along the minus strand of OW240914.1, from coordinate 15,113,684 downwards.
CTGCCATTCCTGCTCTGGATGAGCGTCTGGCCTCCATTCGGGATACCTGGGTGGTTCAAACTGCTCTAGGGGCTGCTGCTGAACGCTTCAAACATTTTGCTGATAAGCGTAGGAGTGCCAACCCGGTGTACCAAGTGGGGGACCGGGTTTGGTTGTAATCTCGCAACATCAAGCTTAAGGTCCCTAGCATGAAATTTGCCCCAAGATTCCTAGGTCCCTATAGAGTGCTTCATAGGATCAATCCAGTGTCTTACTCTCTGGCTCTTCCTGCATCTTTGGGGATTCCCAAGACTTTTCATGTGTCCTTACTCAAACCTCTTGTCTGCAATATATATACCGTTCCTTGTGTTCCTCCCCCTCCGGTGGTGGTGGGTGGTCAGGAGGAGTATGAGTTATCTTCTATCATGGATTCTAGGTTTTCTCGGGGCACTTTACAGTACTTGGTTGATTGGAAAGGTTACGGTCCTGCTGATCTTTCTTGGGTTTCGGCTCCTGACCTGCATGCGGGCCGTAAGATCCGCGCTTTCCACACCAAATTTCCTCTCAAGCCTGGTTCTGCCCGCCCGGTGGGTGTTCTTCAGGTGGGGGGTAATGTCATGTATTCATCCACTTATAGAAATGTGGTTAATGACATTTACTGTCCACACAGCAACCTAATCCACAGAAGGGTTGATGCTGAGCAACAATTATGCAAATGAAACCTGGTAACTGACTTTGGGGTCAATCAGAACTGGGGTCTATCAGAACTAAAGGAGGGGTATTTAGGCCCAGTTCTCATCCTGCTCAATGCCCTGTCGTGGTTTCCCTTGTGGTTGTCCAAGAGCGCGTTCCTGTTATTAGTTTTCTACCTGGTTTTTTACTTTGGCTTTGTTTATTGACTTCTCTATATTCTGGTATCCTGACTCCTGGCTTTCCTCATCGCTGCGTCCCTTGCTGTGTTCCTGACCTCGGCTAGTATTTTTGACTATTCTATGTACGTTAAATCTGTCCATTCTAAGGACCGTTAATACGTTACTTATTTGTCATCCATGCTATACAGTTCTACGTGCTGGATCAAACAGTAATCCTGACACAATGCCAAATTGACTGCTGCGCTCATGGAGGATGACCAGTTACGCAATGAGGAAACGAACCCCAGACAGGGGTCGAAGATAAGGAGGAAGTACGCAAGGAGGTGGACCGGTGCCTGGAATATTACCGAGAGCCACTCTCAGAGGATATCGTCAGCAGGACCTTTTTGGAGGTGCAAGCCTATGTCCTTGCCAATAGACAGAGGGCGACCTCCATGAACCCAGATGAAAAAAGAAGGGAGCAGGGGGTGCCAGGAAGCACAACCACCCTGGCCCACAAGTCACCATACAATGCCTTCAAAGAGTTTAAGGAAGCAGAAGAAGGCATTGATGACTTTTTACAAGACTTTGAGCTCGAGTGCCTATTCCAAGACGTGGACCCCAGCGACTGGGTCACCATCCTGGCCAGCAAACTAGTGGGGAAGGCAGCAGATATTTACCGGGCTGTACAAGAAGAGCAGATCAGAGACTATCCCTTTATTACACAGATTCTCCTGGCCCGGTATGCGGTCACACCTGAGCAATACCGCAGAAAGTTTAGTGAGACCCGGAAAGGGGAGAAGGACTCCCATGTGGAGTGGACATGGCACATCACAAGGACCACCCAGAGCTGGCTCAACTCTCATCAAGCCAAGTTCCCGGAGGAGATCACCCAGCTTGTCATGCTAGAGCACTTTTTTAATGGGCTCCCCAATGGCAAGGAGACAACGCATTCGTATGTCATCCATAGCAACTTTCGATGCAATTTACTGCGCATACCATGGTGACCACGGGTAACAGGGAATCAGTGTTCGATTCCGGAGAGGGAGCCTGAGAAATGGCTACCACATGCAATGAAGGCAGCAGGCACGCAAATAACCCACTCCCGACGCGGGAAGGTAGTGACGACAAATAACAATACAGGACACTTTAGAGGCTCTGTAATTGTAATGAGTCCACTTGAAATCCTTTAACTCTGATCAATTAGAGGGCAAGTCTGGTGCAGAGCGACTGACCCGTGCGTGCTGCAGCTGAAACTCCACTATCGCCTGCTGTTGCTCGCACAGTCTCTCCAGCATGTGCAAGGAGGTGAGTGGAAAGGCCAAAGTTACGATGCAGTGCAGACAGGCGAGCAGTAGCAGGATGAGAAGGCTGAAAGAGCGCACAGCCGCTACAGTGAATGTCACACCCTGTTTCAAGTTGCAGATCAATCTGGTGATGGCTTCTGGTATCCAGTACTCTTTTTACTGAAGCTGCATCAGGGTCCTGGTATGTGGCTGCACAAACGCTGGTGCTCAACATCAGGGGGCGTGCGGTTACCCTGCACCAGACCGTGCTAATCCATTCCACACTGTAACTCCTAACTTCAACATCAGACATACTAGATCCCGGTCTTCCGACCGCCGCCCAGACAGTGTCTGGATCCCGGTCACCGGACTATGAAACTGTGAATGGCTCGTTAAATTTGTTATGGTTCCTTTTATCACTCCATCTGTTACTTGCCTAACTGTGGGAATGCTAAAGATAATACATGCCGACGAGCGCTAGGGGATGGCCGCTCTGCTTTTGCACCCTGCTCCTTCTTATGCTGTGCTAGTGCCTCTGTGCAACAGGCCCCTCTTCCTCCAGACTGTGGAGTCTAGGACCTCATCATCCTCCACAGCATCTTCCACCCACTCCTCAACCCTGCCCTCATTGCCGGTCTGCACACTGCAGAAATCCACAGCAGTTGACACCTGTGTTTTTCCAGCAAGTAAAGTCTGCAAAGGACATATGGAAATTGTTTTAGAATTGTATCCAGGCAACAGTTTTCCCTATAAACTGACCTCTCAGTTTGACTTGTGAGGATATTGCCCCAGAATTACAGTATTGTTATATTGGTATTTGACGGTTCTATTTGACTGTCAGATATGAAGTTATTCACTTCACCAGTCAATGGTTTTAATGCTGTGGCTGATCAGTGTACAGCTATAGAAGAGTACAGGCACCATGTCCACCCACCATATGGGAACTTGGAAGGATAATAAAGATATTTGTTTTTAAGTAATGTTGTTTTCTTTTTGAGGAGTACAACACAGTAACATTAACCCCTTCAGGACAGAGTCAATAGTACTGATCAAAACACAATGTAAACAAAAACTGGAATTTGTGCTATATGTCTGTTCAACCATAATTAACCTCTTTCATTTAAAGTGCACCCACACTTAATATATATAATTTCATTCAGGAGAAGCAGGGCATTCATTTCTCATGAACTATTCATATATGAAACAAAATTTAATATGAATACAATTTAAAAAACTGCGAGAAATTACGATCTATTAAAAGAAATTGTAGTTCCACCCGTCATAATACTATTAGCTTTTTCTGCAATAAACTTGTAGAAGCTGGCCATAATCTGGCAAGTCTCAGACCATATGATCATCTCCCCGAGAGGAGGCAACAGGGACACAGCTTTACTGAAACGTGAAGCCTTCTGGATACACACCTTGGGAACGATATTACTATGTGGACTAAATGAGAAGAACTTGTATTGCTTTCTACAAAGATGATGCGCTTTAATAATGAAGATGAAGCTGTATATATTGGGTCCAAATGATGTTCATGTTTATAAGGGGTGGATGATAGCCTAGATGTTATCAGGTTACGGTATTAATTTACGTTATTAATCTTTGTTATGCTAGTAAATATATTTTCTTTATCACTGGTGTGTCAAAGATGGAGATCTGTCTGGACCTGTGCAAATTTGTAGGAGTAGTATCTTTATCTATGTATCTGCCATTTAAACTTTCATAGTAACTTTAGTATCCTCCTTTCTACTTCTCTGTACCAGCTCTGCACTCTGATACATATTAGTCACAATTTAAACTATACTCTGTGCCTCTTTCGAATATGAAGCTTTGATACTACAGACAGAACAATACACATAGTATTCTCTTAGGTTGTTCTCAGAGATCCTTTTTGTATATTCTGTTCATATATCTTTTTATGTATATTTTGTATATATATTCTTTGTGCTTTTTCTCACCCTCACAGGGTTAAACCTGATCACTTATGCTAATTCTCTCACACCACATCATCAGGTGATGTCACACTGCCTCGTTTTCATTTCCACACCTTCCAATTAAACTGTTTTTTTTATGTATATAACAGCCACAAGCTCACATTGTAAATTGTCTTGAAAAAAGTCTGCATAGACTGAAACGTCGACTACTGTGTTTATCACTGTGTTTGCTAAATAAAGCAGCAGTTTGATTTTACTTTACCAAGACTCCAGAGTTCTCTTTACTAGGTATATATATTTTGGTTGGAAATTGTGCAACGGAGCACAAAAAGACCGGGAACATCAAGTGCTGGGACCTGAAAATATATATATATATATGATGTGACCACTGTGCATTGGAGGAGCCTGGTTGCCCGCCTGCTGCCTTTAGACTATGGCCCCATGTTGAAATGCTTGATTTTCATGTTGAATGTACCTGTTTTATGCAATGGCTGCACAGTTATATATTTTTATGTATTTTATTGTCTTTTGCTGCCATGTGTTCAATGGAGTTTTGCCTCTGTCCTTGGAGATAATTGGATTACTTCCCAATTATCTCCAGGATAGATGACTCTGTGGAACTGGTTTTGGGCAGAAAAGCCATGCTTCATTTGGTCAAAAGGACTACGATCTATCTTTTGAACCACTGGACCAATTTGTATGATTTTGACATATGTTTGTATTAGGAGTATGCTGATTCTGAAAATGTAAATAAATTAATGTGATGCATAATTTTAAAATTATGAATAATATGAAAAAACGGTATTTCTCTGCCTGTGATAATTACATTACCCATTGTGCAAGGTAATTGTATCACAGACAGAGAGGAGGATTTTGTGTGGGAGTGTCTGGGTGTATTGTACGTGTTTATTGGTTGTTTTCCAAAACCCTGTGGGTGGTACTAATGTGTACGAATGTGTATATAAGAACAATAAACCCACAGCTCTGTCTGTTCCTGCTTGACCCTCAAAACGGAGCCTTGTCTCGTTCTTGGGGGGACTTGTTGTATGCTGTTCCAGTTCGACTGCTAGGAGTGTAAACCTATTCGTATGGTTTTTCCTATTCGGCTGTTTACAGTATTCGTATGTTTGAGATCATTCATATGCTTCTCCGTTTCGGTGGATGGGTGTCTACAGTAACTGCCTGTATATCTGGAAGGGAATATCTCCTGTAACGGCACCCCCAGGCATAAAAGGGATTAACAGCCTTTTAGGAGATATTCCCTTCCAGATATACAGGCAGTATATACATGTAAATTTGCAGTTATTTGTATTTTATATATAGATAGATATATATATATATATCTATAAAATCTAGAAAATACTAAATGGAAAATAGGGAAGCGTATGTACAATTTATTGCTGTGGAGATTTTGTGAATCTTTAATAATTCATTGTAATATATTAAATGGTTTTAAGGATATTTGCAAGTAATAAATATGTTGATTGACAATTGGGAATTTAGTAAAATTGTATTTATACTCTAGTTCTTTATCAGTCACATTAGGGAGTCACAATGAGGTGTCTGTGGATTTAAAATGGTATATTAAGGATTTGTTTGAAATGGATTTCTGAATATCACACGCTCAACAAGATCCTCAAGGATGCCCATCGTGCCACATGCTAAGTATATATGGTTATTTGTGATCTAGATTCTTATGACACTTGTTATTGATATTGGTATTGCAATATTTTATTGTAAAGTGTTAGAAGGAATTTATGTGAGAGATGAAATAAGATAAGATGCAGTTAATGACTTTGTGATTTGTCCAGTGATCTCAATGTAGATTGTGTGAATGTGGCTATCTCTACAGTTGTCGTATATTATCTAAGTAACCTTTTTAATAATTGCTCCTTTGCTTGTTTTAATTAAATGCAACAGTAGTAACTATAGACCTACTAAGTGCAGATCAGAAGTTTTAGAGTCATTCTCTATTAGCAAGTTATCCTCCATTGAATAAAGTCTAACTATTTCATTTCTTTTTTTTTAATTATTATGTTGCCACATTCAATCCTATTGAAGCATCTGAATTAAATAAACAGCCTCCAACATGATATCAATTATAACTAACAATCTTACCAAACTGTCTTCTGTACTTCTAACTGTTCTCGAAGGCCCAGAATCAATTAATTAAAACATTGAGGTGAGAATCCACTGACAGAGATAAATATGCAAACAAAACAAAAAGGTCAGTTGGTCTCACATTCTGAATTGTGTGAAAAATCCCTGTCACTATAGGAACAACTGTCACCTGACTGCCACTTTTCATAACAATCATTTCAAGAATTGAAAATAAATAGATTTAATAATGTTCTGTAAAAGGCTGTGTGGAGATAGGATTATTATGAATATTTCTTTATACTGTGATTTTTCAAGCTTATTAAGTCTTCCCTGTTTAATAGATTGCAAAGGGCAACGACTTCATATACTAAAGATAGGAATTAATTTTTTCTCCTCTTTTTCATATACCTTAATATAAAAAAATCTAAATACTCGGTGATGTGATTAGATGAAGCATGGAAGACCATAGATATTAACGATCAGCATCTAACAATGTCAAACTTAAAAGTAAATATATAGCAGATAGATCCTTTAAAATAATATAAAATAAATGTAAGGAATATATCATTTTCTCTTTTAGATTATATGCTTATTTAAAAATGTAAAATATATATATATATATTAATACTTGATAGAGGGATTTGTATAATTGAAAACACATATGTATTATTATTATTATTATTATTATTATTTATAAGGTGCCAACAAATTCCCCAGCACTGTGTAATAGATGGAGTATGTACCAAGTAGTCACAAGAAGACGTACAGGAACTGAAGGTACTGAGGTCTCTGCACAAACCAGCTTACATTCTAAGGGGATTGCAGTAAAATGACACAAGAGGAAAGGATAAGAAGTATTTTAGGTAATGGAAAAGTAGATTGCTATAAGAGTTTACAATGAAGGCATAGTTTATTCGATGATGTGGTTGTAGGAGAGAAGATAGGTTAGCGAGGTGTGAAGAGAGAAAGCTGTTAACAGTTTATTTGATATGCAGTGAAAATCAGTGAGTTTGTATAGATTTGGAATGAAGGCTGGGTTAAAGTCTAATGGAGCAAAGAAGGAAGTTTCAAAGGAACTAGAGTAGTTTTGAATGCGAGAAGCAGAGGTATGGGTACCTAAACCATATAACTTATGAGAAACCAATGCAAGAGCTGACAGACATGGCACTGCTGAGCACTGCCACATCATTCATCATAGACTGTATCAGGTTAAGATGGGAGTGCATAAGAGCGCATTGCAGAAGTCAAGGCTGGAGATAAAATTGGCATGGATGAGTTCATTATACAGATAACCACATCCAGCATTAGATAGGGGAAGATGTGAACTATACTTTTGTGATTTAAACAACAGAATTTGGTGACTGACTGGTTGTGAAGATGAGATTAAAATCAATGAGAAAGCCAAGGCAATGAGTATGGACAGTAGAGCTGATGATAGTACCAAAAAAGTGGATGGTGATAGACATGGGAATAGCAGCATTTGAAAGACGAAAGACAAAAAGTCATATTCTTAAAAAAACAGATTAGGTAAGTACACTTCAATTAAATTAAAATTAGCAGAGAGACAGTCAAAGACATAATTCAAAAGTGAAAGACTAGACACAAAGATGTATATGTCATCATCATAGAAATTATATTGGAAGCCAAATGATCCATTTAGTTTACAAACTAAAGGAACCAATTAATTTGCCAACAGATTGAGAACAGTAGGGCACCAAAGTCATTGTGAAAACCCCAATAGAGTGTGGTTGGGAGGAGAAGAAGAACCAGAAAAGGAGAAACTGAAAGAGCACTGGGAGAGGTAAGAAAAGGACAAATAAAGAGCAGAGTATCATATACTGAGAATGTGAAGAATGAGGAGAAAGATTTGATGATAAACAGTGTCAAAAGCAGGAAGCGGTCAATGAGAATCAGAAGAGAGTAATGGCTACTGGATTTTCGAGCAGGGATATTTCAACAGTGTGATAACTGCAAAATGAAGACTGAAGTGGGTCAATCAGTAAGTTATATTCAAGGAAATTGGTCAGTCTTTTACACACAACTCGTGAATGCAAATAGAAGCTGTGTGATAGGGTGGTAGTTGGATGGAGAGTTTGGATAAAAGTTGGGCTTTTTTAGAGTTGGGTTACGGTTGCATGCTTCAAGGGAACACAAAATACACTACCGATGAATGAAAGATTAAGTAGTTTTGTGAGAAGCAGTGCAAGAGAAGAAGACAGAGCCTGAACTGAATGTGAGGGAATAATATCAAAGGAACTGGTGATGGGTGAACAGGAGCATATCAGAGCAGAAAATACTTTTTGTGTAGCAAGTGTGGATGAGTATCGGATAGAAGAGTGAGTCAGGAGGGGGATTGTTGGTTGGGCAGGAAAGAGATTTAAGATCTCATTTGATTGCAGCAATCATCTCAGTGAAGTAAGTTGCAAAGTCTGGGTTGGGCAGTTTAATAAGAGGAGTGGCAACGGTGTGAATATGAATTTTTAAAGTGGATAAGAAACATTTGGGTTCTCAGAAGGGTATGGTTATGAGTGAATTTAAGTAGTTTTCTTTAGCAGAGAAAAGAGCAAAATGTTTAGAATTTGTTTGTAGCAAAGGCAACAGTAGAAAAATATTTCCAAAAATGATAGTGTGTTAAAGGCAATGTAGATGGTTACCCATTGTTACCCATTGTTCTAAATAGATGTTCTGCTTGCATAAAAAGGTTGCCTGGAATCTAGGAATGTAGGAATGTAGGAAATGTAAACTACTATGTAAAATTCTAGTAAACACTAGTATTGCAGATAGTCAGGATTAGCCACATATGTACTATATGTTAATATTGTTACTACTCATACTATTTGTACATATATATATATATATATATATATATATATATATATATATATATATATATATATATATATATATATATATATATTATTATTATTATTATTATTATTATTATTATGTTATTTATACAGTGCCATCAAATTTCGCAGCGCTTTACAAAGGGGTGGACGAACAAACATATAGTTGTAACCAGACAAGTTGGACACACAGGAACAGAGGGGTTGGGGGCCCTGCTCAATGAGCTTAAATGCTATAGGGAGTGGGGTAAAATGACACAAAAAGGTAAGGATAGTATTAGACTAGTGACTAGTTGCAGAAGAGGAATCAGTCAGGAGCTATTAACAGTTGAATTGATACGCTTTTATGAAGAAGTGGGTTTTTAATGATTTTTTGAAGGAGTGGAGACTGGGTGAGCATATACATATATATGTAAAACTATTGTCAAATGATCATTTGTACTTTTAACAAGGTTAACATATAGAGCAGGCTGTGTTTTTAAAGAAAAACATTTCTCCAAAATGCTAAAACCAAACTGTCTACATTGATTGGTGGATATCTCAATAGAGTTGCAAAAAGGAGCATTTGAGTCAGAGATGCCATATATGGAATTTTCCTATGCCTCATCGCTCTGTACACACATTCCATATAGTTGAGTACCTTTTCGGTGAGTTTAGTGTTGAATCTGAAACTAAGATTCTCCATTTGTCTATGAAGCTTAAGTGTAAACTCTCTGAAACCCATTACACTATATCTCTCATGAACTTCCTGTATCTGGACAGAATATAATGTGCCAGGACTGTATGGCTCAACTGACTTGTAATTTATTTTGTTCTTTATCTCTTCACCAACAGTCCTTGAACATGAAGAACCAAACAATGATCACTGAGGTCTTTCTCTTGGGATTTCCAAATCTCGGCAGTTTCAAGATTTTAATCTTCAGTCAAATCCTTGGTATCTACCTTCTGACGTTATTAGCAAATATCCTTATTATTGTATTGGTGATAGTCAGCAAAATTCTTCATTCTCCCATGTACTTCTTTCTCACACAAATGTCCATTTCAGACATGCTTATGACCACAAATATTGTCCCTGAAATGCTTTCTATAATATATAATGAAGGGAATTCCATGTCTTTGAAATGCTGCATTTTTCAGCTTTATTTATTTGGCGTCTCTTTGGGTTTTGAGTGCTTCCTCCTGACTGTCATGTCTTATGACAGATATCTAGCTATCTGTTTTCCACTACTCTATAACTCGATAATGGACTCAACCTTATGCCTTAAGTTGATTGTCCTGTGTTGGATATTAGGCTTATCACTAATGCTAAATACTTCAATAACAATAGGCAATTTACAATTTTGTGGTTCAGAACACATTGACCATTTCTTTTGTGATGTTGCTCCATTGCTGGAGCTTTCTTGTTCTGATACCTTAGTAGTGCAAATAGAAATTCTCTTTCTTTGTGTCCCTGTTCTAATAATACCATTTACAATTGTCATGGTATCCTATATTTATATTGTCCTTACCATTATAAGAATTCCTTCTATTACTGGGAGACAGAAAGCCTTCTCTACCTGCAGTTCACACCTTGCTGTGGTTTCTATATACTATGGAACTCTAATATGTACATACACTGTTCCACCTAAAGGAAAATCAGCATCTTTCGCCAAAATCCTGTGTCTTTTTTATACTGTTGTGACACCAATCCTTAATCCGATCATATACACGCTAAGAAACAAGGACATCAAAAAGGCTGTAATGAAGCACTGCAAAATTCAAGAGTCTTATGGAAGTAACTAATCTTGTAATATATTGCATTGTAAGTGATTCCGGTGGTATCTTGGCACACCAAAAATACTCCATAATACTCCAGGCTGAACGGTGCTAGAGAAAGTCTAATTCTGCGTCTGACTTCCTCTACCATACATTTATGTTATCTTAACATTTGGCTATTTTTTTCTACAAAATAAAACTATTTTAAAACCCTCGTGACCATGTTCTCTTGAGAACTCAAATGCCTCTTTAAAATTTTAACTCTCTACTTCACAATGTCGCTGCTGCTCCTTCTACTAACTTGACTGTTATAAATATCGTAACTCACTTCACTGAAAAGATTTCTGCAATAATGGATAAGATCTCTAATCTTAATTCTTACCCCAACACTGTTCCCTCCTCTTTTTTACGATCACTTGCACATGCTCTAACAGAAAAGGTTCTGTGCTTCCAACCCATCACTTGTTCCCTCGATCCTAGTACTTCACATCTCACTTGTACTATTTCTCCTTCTTTTGCACTGTCCCTAACTAAAATATTGAATCTCTCCTCTGTATATTTCCTTCACCCTTCAAGCATGTGACCATCATACTGATGCTAAACAAACCTAAACTTGACCCTAAGTCCCCATCCAACTATCACCCTATCTCACTACTTCCATAGAGTTGTGTACACTAGATTGACCAACTTCCTTTAATTCAATTTTAAACTTCCAATATCTTTGCAGTTCTATGCAGATGACACACAAATCAATCTAGATAGAAAAAAATGGAACTGGGGGCACACCCAGGACATTTCTTAGTAGTAATGCTGCCATAAAGACCACAATATATACAAAACATCAAACCTAATAAAGTTAAACATTTTACAAGGTTATCAAAACAAATGTGGGGATTCAGTTCCACCATATATCCATTTTTTGTTAAGCCCACCACATCACAGTACCCCAATATTGGTGGGTACTACACTAATTTTAACATAGGATATTAACATGGTAACTGGGATACTTACAGCTTGAACTGCTTCCACAGACTCTCGATAATTTATCCTCTATCTCCTCCAAAGGGGCTCCCATAATGAATGATGGCTTGCTCAGCCTCCTTGGTGAGTGACTTTTCTCTCCTATCCTCTCACCCCTTTAACTTTTTTGCTTATTTATACTACATGTGTTTTTCACTTCATATTACGGTGGATTCCTGCAATAGAGATTGCAAGGTATATTGTGTTTATAGTTAGGTCTGGAAATATTTGGACACCGACATTATTATTTTAATTGTGGCTCTGTATGCCGCCACAATGGATTTGAAATGAAACAATCGAGATGCAATTGAAGTGCAGACTTAAAGCTTTATGTCAAGAGGTTGAACAAAAATACTGCATGAAACATTTAGGAATTGTAACCATTTTCATACACAGTCCTCCTTATTTCAGGTGCTCAAATATAATTGGACAAATGAATACAGTCATAAATAAAGATGTCAATTATTAATGCTTTGTTTGGAATGACTGCTTGAAGTCTCGAATGGACTGACATCACCTAAAGCTGGGTTGTCTCCTTTGTGATGCTTTGCCAGGCAGCGGTCTTCAGATTTGTTTGTGGGTCTTTCATCCTTAAGTTTTGTCTTCAGCAAGTGAAATGTAAGTTAAATGCATGCTCGCTTGGGTTAAGATCAGGTGACTCAACCATTGCAGAATATTCCACTTCTTTGCCTTAAACAATTCTTGGTTACATTCACAGTGTATTTTGGGTCATTGTCCATTTGTAAAGTGAAGAGCCATCCAAACAACTTTGCTGAATTTGGCTGAATCTGAGCAGTCGATATATCCCTCACATTTCAGAATTTGTCCAGCTGCTTCTGTCTTCTGTTACATCATCAATAAATACTAGTGACCCAGTGTCAGCGGAAGGTAAGCATGCCCATATCATCACTGACTCCACCATGTTTTACAGATGATGTGGTATGCTTCAGATCATGAACCATCCCAAGTCTTTTACATACTTTTTTTCTTCTCATCACTCTGGCACAGTTTGATATTAGTTTCATCTGTCCATAGAATGCTCTGACCAACGCCGCGGATAACCCGCCAGAGGACGAGGACGCCATCTGCGACCCATCGGGCCAGAGATTGTTCGATCCAAGAAACCTAAGGCATCCTCGCTCAGGAGACTGGAGGCGCCCAGAGCATCTTGCAAAATTTATGCATCTCTGGCTCCGCAAAGCCATGGACAAGACAGTCCGCAACAGGCTGCGCTCTGAGTGCCCAAGACCCTCTCTACCAGACCACGTGTCAGAGACACCTGAGTTCGACCAGGTGATGACCACGTTTATGTCCCGTGGTGGCCGTGACCCACGCAAGAGTGTAGAGAAAGGCTTCAGGGCAGTCCAGGACAAACTACTGGACTCAGTGGGACCACTTTCCAGGATCATGTACCTGGCAGATGATGCACTCTCAAAAGCAGACCAATTCGACGCGACCATGGTTCGCGAGTGGGTTCACGAAGTGCGGGAGTGGGCACAAAGATGCTTTTGCTTTGTGGGTAATACCAATGCCGCCCTCTCATCCGAGCGGCGAAAAGCAGCTTTACTCCGTATTGACGGAAAGTTGGTGGAATTGGGCACCAAAGAGCTGGGTCCTTTGGCACAGGGCAAACTATTTGGAGACCCTTTCCTCAAAGACTTAAACAAACATGTAAACATATTTACCTCTTTAAACAAAGCTCAATCCTCCATGAGGAGAGTGTTCAGACATAACCCTGCCAGGGGTGTTTTTGGAAGGGCTGGCCGCCAAAGGGGCCGTGCTGACATCCGTTTCTGGCCTTCAGGCCCCCGTAACATGAGGCCCCAACCTTTTTACCCCGAAGTGGGGTACCGTCACCAATTCCCCTACACCAGAGAGGCGGACAGAGGACGTGGACCACGTACCCGTGGCAGAGCACGTTTTTCCACAGGTAAGCTCCCATCTAACTCATTTCCTTTCTTCTCGTATTGCAGGTCGCATCTCCCTTTTCTTTCAGGAATGGCGAACCATTTCCACAGACAGCTGGATCCTACAAACAGTACAGGGCTATATCATCGACTTCACGAACCATCCACAACAGACGGTCGCTCCACACCCTATCAAATGTTCGACGGAAAACACCGAACTCATTCACAAAGAACTACAGGAACTAAGGACGAAAGGCGCGATCGAACCCGCCTCCGGACCACAAGGTTTCTTCAGAAACATTTTCTTAGTGAAGAAGAAAACAGGAGTCTTTCGCCCCGTCATAAACTTAAAAAGACTCAACGAATATGTCACCTACAGGCATTTTAAAATGGAAGGCATACACCTCCTGAGAGATCTTTTACAAGACAAAGATTGGTTCACAAGACTGGACTTAAAAACGCATACTTCTCAGTACCCGTCCACCACTCCTGTCGACAGTTCCTGCGATTCCACTGGCAAGGCCACCCTTGGCAATTCACTTGTCTCCCTTTCGGCCTCAGATCAGCCCCATGGTGCTTCACCAAACTACTGAAGCCCGTGCTCGCTCATCTTCGAGCACAAGGAATCCAATGTGTCATTTACCTGGACGACCTTCTACTCTTCTGCTCCGACAAGTCCAGACTGATACAACACACAGGCTATGCCACAGACCTCCTATCATCCCTAGGGTTTATGGTAAATTTCCACAAGTCAGCCATGACACCATCTCAAACAGTACAGTTCCTCGGATTCGAGATAGACTCTACCACAAGCACCCTAAGACTACCGGCGTCAAAGATCTCCAATATTCGTAAAGAATTGCACAAGACCATTCGCGCCCACACCATTCCACTCCACACCCTGGCTCCAATAGTGGGACTCCTCTCAGGTCCATACAAGCTATCTTCCCGGGCCCACTTCACTACAGAGCGATACAACGCCTCAAGGCTTCTTGCCTCAGGCAAAACCCATCTTACAACCAACCGATCCCAGTGACAGAGGAGGTCAGAGAAGAACTCGGCTGGTGGCTAGACAGCATGGAAGCATGGAACGGTCGAGACATCTTTGGGAGCACACCCGACATAGTCCTAGAATCAGACGCCAGCCTCTGGGGTTGGGGCGCCACAAACAACAATACGTCAACAGGCGGAGCCTGGACTTCCCAAGACCTTATTTTGCACATCAACTGCCTGGAACTCCTGGCAGGATCCTTTGCCATCCGCAGCCTCGCAAAAGAAAAGACGGACTGCTGCATCCTCCTATGGATGGACAACATCTCAGCGGTCCGCTACATCAACCGCCTGGGCGGGGCACGATCCCGAATCTTGTCAGAAATAACGAAGGAGATTTTTGACTTCTGCTTACCCCGCAACATCTCCCTCAAAGCGGAATACCTCCCGGGGGACACGAACCTCACGGCGGACTGGTTCTCACAGCACTGGAGGGACACCAGCGATTGGAAACTGGATCCCCAGATATTCCAAAGTCTACAACAACTTCGAGGTCCATTTCACCTAGGCCTATTTGCTTCTCGCAACAACAGGCAAACTCAGACTTACTTCAGCTGGCTACCGGACCCGGAGAGCAAAGCAACGGATGCGTTCCTCCAGCCATGGCCAACCACAGGGGCATACGCCTTTCCCCATTTGCCATGATAGCAAGGACCATTCATTGCCTAAGACTACAATGAGTATCTCTCCTGCTCATTACACCTCTATGGATGGGACAACCATGGTTTCCAGACCTCCTAACCCTATCTTACCAGGATCCCCACCTACTACCTTCACACCAATATATCCTCACGGATCCGAAAGGGAGCCCCCACCCACTAATCCTGGCCAATCGACTCGATCTTGTGGCCTGGACACTTTCCTGGGTGCCTGGCAAGTCGGCGAACTATCGCAGGCTGCTAAGGACCTCCTATGGGACTCATGGGCTCCAGGAACCAGAAGATCCTACCTATCCGCTTGGCATTCCTGGTCCGATTGGTGCATGGAATGGAACCTCGATCCATTTACGGCCTCTATCCCCTCCATTTTAAATTACCTCACCCACCTGTTCTCTGCAGGACGATCATACAGGTCGATTAATGTGGTCCGCTCAGCCATCTCGGCGGCCCACGTCCCCATAATAGTGTGTCGTCTCCTCAGAGGCATCCGCCTACAATGACCCCCCGAACCTAAGTATTTACGACTCTGGGATGTCTAGATAGTCCTACGCTTCCTGAGGGAATGGCCAGCCAATGATAGACTCTCACTTCGTCAACTCTCTGCCAAACTAACGATCCTGCTCTGCCTGGTGTCCTTCCGCAGAGTATCAGATGTCCGGGCGTTTGACATAGATGCCTTCTCGGTCTCCCCAGAGGGAGTGACGTTCCACATATCACGTCGCACGAAATCAGACTCCTCAACAGTTTTCTACCCATTCTTCAACTCCGATCCACAACTCTGCATGGTAACCACTCTACGACACTATGTTGAAGTTACAACTCCGATTCGGACACCTCCTACCGGACAACTCCTTGTTTCATATGTTCGACCACATGTTCCCATCACTTCCACTACACTCGCCAGATGGGTTCGCTGGATACTCTCATTAGCTGGCGTAGACGCTTCCTTCGGTGCCCACTCCGTACGAGGGGCAGCTGCTTCCTCAGCCTTCACAGCAGGAACTTCATTATCGGACATCCTACGCTCCGCGGACTGGTCAAGAGAATCAACGTTCCGCACCTTTTACTTCCGTCCAAACTCTAACGCAGCTATGTCCCTCTTACCTCAGCGTTAAAAATGCAAAATAGGAAGCCTCCTGTCATGTGATAAAATTGAAGATTATGCTAGCGTCAGTGTACCTATAATCTTAATTTTAATAATGACAGGAGGCGAGTATTCTCCCTCCCTTTCCCACCCAGGGAGGCTGGAACTTTTCGAACTATATCTATATATACTTTTTCTCTCATCCTCATCTCCTATCTGTCTCTACTCTATCCCTTCATCAGTCAGGGGCTATAACTGTTATCTATTGACCTATTATTTAGACATATGTTGCTAATATCATTGCTGGGTTGCTTGTCATTATAACAACCAGTAAGAGACCAGAGTCTAACCCATTTCACACTCTCATTTCAGTCTAACTTCACCATCTCCTGGAGTTTCCTGAGCCACCTTGGCGAACTTCTACGACTACCCCACAGGAGGACCGTCTTATATTGCACACCCATCCGTTGGTGCGGATAGCAGTTTGATCATCACATTATCGGCAGTTCACAGTTTCACCTTCCGGATATCGTTTGATGGATTTTTCTATATGTTACGATGTTTAATTTTTCTCTGTTATGATGTCGCTTCTAAAAGAGGAGGAGGAGCCTATTTTCTGGGAATACCTTACTCCCTATTGCATTTTTGATTGGTTAAACGTTTTACTTTCTTTAATGCTGTGGAGTTTAGTAAAGAGAGATATGCAAAATACTCGCCTCCTGTCTTTATTAAAATTAAGATTATAGGTACACTGACGCTAGCATAATCTTCAATTAGCAATTCTGATGTCAACAATGGTGGCGGGGCCAGTAACGGCGGACCCGCACTGGAAATAAGGTGAGTATTTAAAAAGCTGAAAAGTGGAAGCTAAAGGAACACTTGTATATGGGGTTAACCCAAATACTTAAGAAGTTAAAAAATGGGTAGAAATGAGTGCCCTATATGAATATAAAATGTAACCTTTAATAGTAATAATAAAATATCGTATAGATGTCCATAGTTAAGATAATACTAAATGATAAACTTAGGTATATATATACCATATTTATCGGCGTATAACACGCACCGGTGTATAACACGCACCTCATTTTAAGAGGGAAATTTCATGGAAAAAAAACTTAAAGGACCACTATAGTGCCAGGAAAACATACTCGTTTTCCTGGCACTATAGTGCCCTGAGGGTGCCCCCACCCTCAGGGACCCCCTCGGCCGGGCTCTGGAGAGAGGAAGGCGTTAAACACTTACCTTTCTCCAGCGCCTGGCGGGGAGCTGTACTCCTCCTCTCCTCCTTGCTCGCGACGTCATCGGCAGGAGCCGCGCGCATTCAGCCGGTCGCATAGGAAAGCATTTACAATGCTTTCCTATGGACGCTTGCGTGCTCTCACTGTGATTTTCACAGTGAGAAGCACGCAAGCGCCTCTAGCGGCTGTCAATGAGACAGCCACTAGAGGCTCTGGAGGCTGGATTAACCCTCAGTATAAACATAGTAGTTTCTCTGAAACTGCTATGTTTATAAAAAAAAGGGTTAATCCTAGAGGGACCTGGCACCCAGACCACTTCATAAAGATGAAGTGGTCTGGGTGCCTAGAGTGGTCCTTTAAATTTCAAATAAAGAACTTCTTTTCCCCTCCCCCCTCTTACCCCTTCTTACTCCCCCTCTTCTTACCCCCCTTTCTTACTCCCCCCTGCCCCTCTTCTTACTCCCCCTCCCCTTCTTACTCCCCCCCCTTCTTACCCCCTTTCTGCCTCCCCCCTCCCCTCTTAGCCCTTTCTTACTCCCCCCTCCCCCCTTTCTTACTCCCTCCCCTTTCTTACTCCCCCCTCTTCTTACCCCCTTTCCCCCTTTCTTACTCCCCTCCCCCCTTACCCACCCTCCCCTCTTCTTACCTCCCTCCCTCTTCTTACCTCCCTCCCCCCTTTATTACTCCCCCCCCTCTCTTACTCCCCACTCCCCTCTTCTTACCCCCCCTCCCCCCTTTGCTTTGGCCCCTCCCCTCTTCTTACCCCCCTCCCCTGTAGCGTGGCCGAGCCGCTCTGCCGTCCGCGGTGGCCGGCCGGAGTGATAGGAAGGTGCACGCTCTAGTCACTAACCACAAATGCAACAAGGGTATATGTTTAATGCAGACTTTGTGGATAGAAGAAATATGCTACTGCTATAAGTAGGGGAAATCCCAAGTAATTCAGACTGAGCTTGCAAATATAGACCTTCTGTCTAGTTGAATAACTAGATATTTTATAACAAGTAAATACCAATCCTTCCCACAAGAAAAAGGACATTTTTCGGTAGCAATAAAATAAAACTCAGAATTTAAGACATAAAACTAAAATAGTAAATAAAATAGGAGAATAAATGCTAAGTCTCAAAATCCTTGAGAGCCCCTGACGCGTGCGTTTCGCCCACAGCTCATCAGAGAGGAGGTTTTTTTTCTCTTTTTTTCAGCTTATATTAGCGGAGAAGGTCTTCGTCACTTTTGAACAGGACCTTTTAACCTTTTGTATATACTTCTGTTATCCATCAGTTTATTTAATTGTATATACTTCAGTTACTTATACACTAATACTTTTATGTTTTATATATTTATTCTTTAGAATATATACATTTTTAGGTTTCTGTACCTAACCCATTCCTGTATCAAACTATCTTAATAGTTACAGGAAATCTTTACATTTTTTCCTATTTTGATTGTCACCTATTAGAGTGTATATATATACCTCAGTTTATCATTTAGTATTATCCTAAATATGGACATCTGTACGATATTTTATTATTACTATTAAAGGTTAAATTTTATATTCATATAGGACACTCATTTCTTCCCGTTTTTTCACTAAGGTGAGTTTTAATTCCTTTTAACAGGGCTAAGAGAGTGCAAGCCACCAAAATGGTGGGTTTAACACTATAGGGTCAGGAATACATGTTTGTGTTCCTGATCCTATAGTGTTCCTTTAAACTTACATTCGAGGAGATAAAAAAAAAAAGAATTTCAAACCAACTATCAAGATGCCTAAATAATTGGCATTAATTATGATATGAATTGTAGTCCAATCCCATGATAATCTCTCGGACCACTATTCTAGGTAGTTAATCTATTGAACATATCTCATGTTAGAAAAGTTTCCAAATGATGAATCTAAAAAAAGTTGCCATTAAAGGACCACTATAGTGCCAGGAAAACATACTCGTTTTCCTGGCACTATAGTGCCCTGAGGGTGCCCCCACCCTCAGGGTCCCCCTCCCGCCCGGCTCTGGAAGGAGGAAAGGGGTAAAAACTTACCTTTTTCCAGCGCTGGACGGAGAGCTCTCCGCCTCCTCTCCTCCTCCGATCCGCCCCGTCGGCTGAATGCGCACGCGCGGCAAGAGCTGCGCGCGCATTCAGCCAGTCACATAGGAAAACATTCTCAATGCTTTCCTATGGATGCTGGCGTGCTCTCACTGTGAAAATCACAGTGAGAAGCACGCAAGCACCTCTAGTGGCTGTCAATGAGACAGCCACTAGAGGATTAGGGGGAAGGCTTAACCCATTCATAAACATAGCAGTTTCTCTGAAACTGCTATGTTTATGAAAAAATGGGTTAACCCTAGAAGGACCTGGCACCCAGACCACTTCATTAAGCTGAAATGGTCTGGGTGCCTAGAGTGGTCCTTTAATATGTATCAGACTTTTTGTATATAAATCATTTGGACAGTTTTTTCCAACAGCATGAAATAGTTTTGAAAGCCTATTAAATTGTGGCCTGTGTTGGAAATGGCTCCCTCATTCAATTTGTTCTTGCTTGGTGCTGTTAAGAGTACTTTTGTTTAAGCATCAATAATGCTGCTACTGAACAAATTATATTGAATGTTATCCCCCTTCTTCACAGTATATTATCGCCAAATGATCCCTCCCAGTCCATATTTCCCCCCTCTCTGTGATTCTTGATTATTGAAGTTTGGGATCTATGTGCATCTCTCTAGATCACAGACGAGCTTCCTGACAGTGCTATGTTATGTGGGTGTCCAATAATAAAGAAGATGTGGCCATGACACTATAATTCCACACTCTACCATGGAAGCACCATTTCAGATAAATGAGGGAGTAGTAACAGGTTGTGTGAAGGAATATGCATGCAGACAAGATATCTGCATTCCCCCCACAGCACCACCAACAATTGAAAAGAATACTTGTCAGACGACCCAGTTGATTGCCGCTAAACCAACATGTCTGGTCTCCAATTTACATTTTCTTGGAAAAAGGGCAATTTATCCTGCTTAGATTATGTGGATTATGTAACTACTTCTAGTTAAGAATTCTAAGATTTCTTAAATATTTATGTTTCTATTGAAATATATACACATTCATATCTGTGAAAAAAAACAAAACTGCTCACATTGCAGTTTCTGTTCTCTCTCTGCTGATGGTTCACATGAGGCAGTGCTGATGATGTCCTTAAGGATTTGAGACTTTATATAACCAGTTTATTTAAAAAGATTGTCTTAATATTACAGAACTACCAACACATTAACTGAATGTAATTCATTTTGGTAATTTTACATTTGTTATCTATCTATCTATCTATCTATCTATCTATCTATCTATCTATCTATCTATCTATCTATCTATCTATAATTTATCTACCATCTAATCTATCAACCATCTATCTATCTGTGTATATTATCTACTTACCATCTATCTATCTATCTATCTATTTATCTATCTATCTGTGTATATTATCTACTTACCATCTATCTAATCTATCTAGTATCTGTCAGTGTGTGTGTCTGTCGGTCTGTCTATCAATTTGTTTCTCTATTTGTCCATCTGTTTGTCAACCTCTGCATTTCTATTAACCCATATATTCATCCATCTATCCACCCACCATCCATCCACTGTCAATTGTCCATTCATTCATCTATACATTGTCCATCAATATGTCTGTCTGTTTATAAGTCTACCCATTGTCAATATGTTTGTCCATTCATCTATCTTCTGTCTATCAATTTATCTATCTATCGATCGATCGATCTATCTATCTATCTATCCATTATGTAATGTAAACTCTGTAGAAAGAAGTGTAAGAAGTATGTCTGATGTCATTAAACTAGATTGTGAGCTTCTCTGAATCGACATATTTCTTTAAGATGTGTGTTCTCTTTAATATGTTGTCTAAAAAAAGTTAGATGTTAAATTTATCACCGATTCAATCATAATTTTCATGAATCACTGTTTTGTTTTTTTTGTATTTTTGACATGATCACATTTGTCTAAATTTGGCAGCATTTGTTTTTGCTTGATATATTTTACCTCGATTTTAAATGAACTTTGTATTTTCCCAGATCAATGTTTCCTGTGGATCATAAACCAGAACAAATGTATCTCTAGAAAAAGAGAGAACTGTCACTAGTTCAGAATGTTCATCCTCACGCTGGTTATTTGTTTGATAGTTTTTCAGTTAAAGCATGACATGTAATTGTAGAATGTATACAGCCAAGTCTTAACCTTGATGTCACCTCATTCTTTACCTAATTGCAAAAAGTGACTCTGAGAAAAAAACAGGTAACTATATACTTATTTGGACATATCATATTGCATATGGCACTGGTCTTGGCATGGCACTGGAACATATATATAACTTACTCGAAGACAGCTTTACATATATTTCTGCCTGCCTCTGATCCAAGTCGATGTGCTATAAGCCTATACTAATCTACAGCTAAACATGGAGCCAGTATAAACTTACTACATACTGTGCAGGATCTAATACTCAGGCGGTTGCGCCATTCTCACCCCGGCAATTACTTCTGCCCTGAATATCTTCACCAATGCTCCTGCACAGAAAGGGAAGAGCTCAAACAGAACAGGCGGGAGAGCAGTGTGTCCTCTGCCTCCTGATATCCTACTTCTCAATTATATATTGTTCAGCGCTACGGAATTTGATGGAACTATCTAAATAATTAAATAATAATAATAGAAAACTGCTCTAGAGTGGTGGGGAGGGGGCAATAAATATGTCTATTTTTTATGTGTCCTGTCCAAGTGTTTTTTTATAACCTCCTCCTCCCCACAGAATAACACAAAATTTAGAATACACACACATACAAACTAATCTTACATATGCACCCCTGTATTCACACTAGCTCCCGACACACATACAGTCCTGAAAATACACAGTAGCTCTCAACACACATAAATGCCACACATACATTCACTGTCCCTTCTTACACCAACAAAAACCCTGCACACAAACTGTATGTCTGTACTTTCACAAAGATACTGACACTCCACACTTACTTAATTGTCCTTTCACATATATGTTTAGACACTCTTGCCTTTGCAAACAAAACTCACTGATTATCTACACAAATACAATTCTGCACTGGCGCAACTACCGCGGTCGCGGGGCTGCATTGAAAGAGCCCAGTGGGTGGCCCATTCTCTTGGGGCCACCCGATGGCGAAGGATTTCCTGGGGCCTGGTCAGTGCATTGGCACTTTTTAGAGTGAAATTGACAGGGCTGGGAGGAAGCCATCACTTCCTCCCAGCCAACAGAGTGCCGTTCAGGAGGAGAGGAGGGAGTCTGAGTGAGAGCTCTGAATCCCATCAGCATGAGGCAGCTACAGGATCCCAGTTAAGTCACTACATTTTATTTTTTTAACAGTTTGTGTGTGTGTGATATAGAATGCCTGTATCGGTATATCTGGGTCGATGTGTGTGTCTGTATGTATGTGTGTGTGTGTGTGTGTGTGTGCGTGTTTGTCTGTATTTATGTGTGTGTTTGTCTGTATGTATGTCTGTGTGTATGTATGGGTGTCTCAATGTATGGGTCTCTGTTTGTATGTTTGTGTGTTTGCATGTATGTGTTTGTGTGTATGTGTGTCTCTCTGTATGTATGTGTGTGTTTGTGTGTATGTGTGCTTGTATGTGTGTCTGTGTGTGTGTCTGCTTGTGTATCTGTTTGTCTGCATGTGTGGGGGGGTGGGGATGTGTGTGGGGTAGAGGTATGGGGGGAGGGGACATATGGGGTGGGGAGTAGATGTATGGGGGGGGGGCATGGCAATTTTTGCACCGGGGCCCGGTGGTTTCTAGTTACGCCTCTGCAACTCTGCATTGACATACATATTAGTCCAGCACACACATGCACAGCTGCAACATTCTATTTTGCAGACAAAATGGAATTAAGCCATATGTATTTTTTTATATTTTTCATATTTAAAAAAATATGGAAGATTATTTTATTGCTACCATACTTATAATACTATCTGCTAATAGGATAGTTTATATTTGTTGTATCTCCATGATCTGATTCATAGTATAAACAATACCATTATCCTCTGCTAAATTATCTGTCTCTGAAAATGTTCTATATATCTTCAGATAATGAATGTGGAGAATCAGACAAAGATCACTGACATAATATTATTGGGATTCCATCAACTTCAAAGACTGAGGATTGTTTTCTTCTCTGTAATTATTTTTGTTTATTGTGTGACGATATCTGGAAATACCATCATCATGGTACTTGTGTGTTTTAAGAGACATCTCCATGTTCCAATGTACTTCTTTCTTTCACAAATTTCTATCTCAGACATTTTGTTGTCTACAAATATAGTACCTACAATGCTTTTTGTTGTCATCCATAATGGTGGAATTATAACTTTTGCAGCATGTATTACTCAGTACTATTTCCTTTGTGTATTTGAAGTATCAGAGTGTTTCATTTTAACGGCAATGTCTTATGACAGATATCTAGCAATATGTGCCCCTCTGCAATATAACTCTTTAATGGACTATCGGCTTTGCATTCAATTAATTGTTATTTCCTGGCTCTTAGCTTTCTCATTCTCATTCATCACCCCAGTGACAATATCTCAGATGGTATTTTGTGGACCTGATGTTGTTGACTATTTTTTCTGTGATTTTGCTCCACTGCTGGAGCTTTCTTGTTCAGACACCATAATTGTACAAATTGAAGCTTTCTTGTTATGTTTTCCCATACTGATTATCCCATGTTTAATTGTATTGCTTTCATATGTGTATATTGTCCTCGCCATAGTAAGAATTTCTACCACTACTGGAAGACAAAAAGCCTTCTCCACCTGTAGCTCCCATTTGACTGTTGTTTCTTTATATTATGGAACACTCATTAGCATTTACATGGTTCCAGCTAAGCAAAAATCTCTGACTGTAAGCAAAGTCTTGTCTTTATTTTATACTGTGTTCACTCCAATGCTTAATCCAATAATATACAGCCTGAGGAATAAAGATATCAAAGAAGCTCTAAACAAATTAGTAAATGATATTTACAGAGCATATGCATGTAAAATGAATACCTAAAATAACAATAATTTACTTTTAATCAATAGTTTACTAATTATGGTGTTTATCTTTTTCTTTCCATCAGCCTTGGGTATTTATAAGCTAGAACAAAATTTTAATTCACTTCAAGTATCTTCTATTTCAACATTGATCTTCACTCGTGTAGAATTATTTTTTTTTTCTCCTCCTAGTGTATCTCACACATATACTGCAGATTTTAACAATACAAAGTGAACAAAATTATAAATGCAACACTTTTGTTTTTGCCCGCATTTTTCATGAGCCGAACTCAAAGATCTTTTTCTATGTATACAAAAGGCCAATTTCTCTCAAAAATTGTTCACAAATCTGTCTAAATGTTAGTGAGCACTTCTCCTTTGCCGAGATAATCCATCCACCTCACAGGTGTGGCATATCAAGATGCTGATTAGACAGCATGATTATTGCACATGTGTGCCTTAGGCTGGCCACAATAAAAGGCCACTCTAAAATGTGCAGTTTTACTGTATTGGGGGGGGTCCAAAAACCAGTCAGTATCTGGTGTGACCACCATTTGCCTCACACAATGCAACACATCTACTTCGCATAGAGTTGTTGATTGTGGCCTGTGGAATGTTGGTCCACTCCTCTTCAATGGCTTTGCAAAATTGCTGGATATTGGCAGGACCTGGAACACGCTATTATTTATGCCGATCCAGAGCATCCCAAACATGCTCAATGGGCATCGTGTCTGGTGAGTATGCTGAACATGCATGAACTGGGATGTTTTCAGCTTCCAGGAATTGTTTACAGATCATTGCAAAATAGGGCTGTGCATTATCATGCTGCAACATGAGGTGATGGTTGTGGATGAATAGCACAACAATGGGCCTCAGGATCTCATCACGGTATCTCCGTGCATTCAAAATGCCATCAATAAAATGCACCTGTGTTCGGTGTCCATTTCATACACCTGCCCTTACCATAACCCCACCGCCACCATGGGCTACTCGATCCACAACGCTGACATCAGCAAACCACTTACCCACACAACGTCATAAACGCTGTCTGCCATCTGCCCTGTACGGTAAATACCGGTATTCATCTGTGAAGAGAACACCTGTCCAAAGTGCCAGATGCAATTGGATGTGAGCATTTCCCCACTCAAGTCTGTAATGCCAATGAACTACAGTCAGGTCGAGACCCCAATGAGGACGATGAGCATGCAGATGAGCTTCCCTGAAATGGTTTCTGACAGTTTGTGCAGAAATTCTTTGGTTATGCAAACCAATTGTTGTAGCAGCTGTCCGGGTGGCTGGTCTCAGATGATCTTGGAGGTGAAGATGCTGGATGTGGAAGTCCTGGGCAGGTGTGGTTACACGTGGTCTGCGGTTGTAAGGCCTAGTTGGATGTACTGCCAAATTCTCTGAAACACCTTTGGAGACTGCTTATGGTATAGAAATTAACATTCAATTCACGGGCAACAGATCTGGTGGACATTCCTGCAGTCAGCATGCCAACTGCACGCTCCCTCAAAACCTGCAACATCTGTGGCATTGTGCTATGTGACAAAACTGCACATTTTAGAGTGGCCTTTTATTGTGGCCAGCCTAAGGCACACCTGTGCAATAATTATGCTGTCTAATCAGCATCATGATATGCCACACCTGTGAGGTGGATGAATTATCTAGACAAAGGAGAAGTGCTCACTAACACAGATTTAGACAGATATGTGAACAACATTTGAGAGAAATAGGCCTTTTGTATACATAGAAAAAGATCTTTGAGTTCAGCTCATGAAAAATTTGGGCAAAAACAAAAGTGTTGCATTTATAATTTTGTTCACTTTGTATTGTTAAAATCTGCAGGATATGTGTGAAATACACTAGGAGGAGAAAAAAAATAATTCTACACGAGTGAAGATCAATGTTGAAATAGAAGATAATTTAAGTGAATTTAAATTTTGTTCTAGCTTATAAATACCCAAGGCTGATGGAAAGAAAAAGATAAACATAGAAAAAGTCTTAGATCTTTGAGTTCAGCTCATGAAAAATGGGGCAAAAACAAAAGTGTTGCGTTTATAATTTTGTTCAGTGTATTTAACTGTTCACATTGCTCCATGATTCACATATATAGTGTTGCTAAATAGAAGTTGATTTGAAGATGAAGGAAGGGTCCGGGACGTACTGCAGCACATATGTGCAGGCAGCAACAACAGCCTGTACAGCCATATATAATAAATATTCCTGGATTTAATTAGTAAACTCTATATATAGGTTAGAAAATTAACAAAATGGAAGCTTAATATAGAAAAAGTCTATAGGGCAGTGAAGGGGATTACCCTAATTAGGAATATAGAAACAAGAGGAAAAAAACAAAACAAAAAAAACACTGTCCTGAATGGAGATAGTTAAAACATAACTTTTAATCAGAAAAAAAATCAGTAAATAGCGTGTAATGTAAAAACTTACTCTCAGAGAGCCCATATATAAAAAGGGTTTATAGAGAGATTGTATGTGGAGTTAAAAAACTATTAAATAGGTTGACATTGATAGAAATGTCACTGCAGACAGTCTGAATGAAAATGTCAGTGTCTGGCTCGAAGTATAGAGGTGTAATTACTGCTAGATGTGGCTGGATAGATCGCTCGGAAATGTAGCAGGAAAAAAGGTTCAAATGTTGCAAAATATAATAACTGTAGCAACTTGTATGTAACAAGTCCATCACTGATTGAAGTAGCATGCGCTACTATACAATGCGAGTCATGATAGAGCCAGACAGAAAAAAAAAATTACGTCCAGTCTGTCTGCTTGCTCCAAACCTTGCCTGAACTGTAGGCAATGCTAGAGAATCTATTAGTGTTACTTAGCGTTCAAGGATTGATTTAGCAAAATAAAGCAGAAAGAAAAAGATAATCTGCCTTACTCTGTCACTTATATATGGTATATTGCCAAGTATACAATATATAGGTTGGTTGAAACTGCAGAGCTAATCACTCTGCAGATATATATGTGCCAAGAGCACCTGCCATATAGATCGAGCTGTTGTTCTGACAGGAACTGTTGGTGCTGGCTGATGTTGCAAAGGAACATATATAAAGTGAGATACAGAGATGAGATATATTAAAGAGAGAAGGAGAGATTAGTTAACAGTATCAATATAATGAATGGAACACTGTCTGCTAATATGAACGAAACTGAAATAGTAGGATGTTACAAAAAATCCCTGTTGATAAATATGTGCCTTCAAGAGCACCTATCTCCTTGATAAACCACTAAGCTAACTAGCTGATACTCGCTAACAGATGAACAAACCCCCCTGCAAGGCAAATTAAATCTAAATAGAGTCTGATATCTGCATTCACTTGCAGTATATATGAGCTATATTAGTGCCTGCCGTAATGGTATTAACGGCAAAAAATCCCCAGCCTCAGACAAAACCTCACTAAAATGAAATAAAGTGTAGCAGAATCGAATTCCCAAAATCGAAAGTTAATCAAAGAGAGGAACGGAGGGCTGGGGCTGAGACTGTCTGATACAATCTCAAGCCCTGACGCACGTTTCGCCGATAAGGCAGCTTTTCAAAGAGGAACTGAATACCGGTTAGTGTAGGATTTAAATATGGCGCTCTCAGTCCTGATTGGTGGTTAGGAAAGATGACATCATCAATCATGGCTGACACAGCATGGTGGTCAAAACGGACCACAAAGCCTTAAGTATTTCCAGATTATGTTGTAATAGGCATAAGGTAATCAGTATCCCAGCTTCAATGCCTATAGAATAATGTTTAAAACGAAAATGATTATTAATATTCTGTTATGCAAATACCACATTTCGTGATATGAAAATTCTTTAACTCTATCTGTTACATCTACATTTGCTGTTAATTCAAATGTTCAATAGCTGAAATGAAAGGAACATTACAAAAAAACATAATTAAATGGCATAAATAAATTAAAATCAGTTCCTGTCAGAACAACAGCTCGATCTATATGACAGGTGCTTTTGTAGGCATATATATATCTGCAGAGTGATTAGCTCTGCAGTTTCAACCAACCTATATATTGTGACAGAGTAAGGCAGATTATCTTTTTCTTTCTGCTTTTTTTTGCTAAATCAATCCTTGAACGCTAAGTAACACTAATAGATTCTCTAGCTTTGCCTACAGTTCAGGCAAGCTTTGGAGCAAGCAGACAGACTAGACGTAATTTATTTTTTCTGTCTAGCTCTATTATGACTAGCACTGTATAGTAGCGCATGCTACTTCAAGCAGCGCTGGACTTGTTACATACAAGTTGCTACAGTTATTATATTTTGCAACATTTTAACCTTTTTTCCTGTCCTTTTTTTTGCACGCTGTCACTTTTCAAACTTAAATATCAACATCTTGGAATATTTGACCTATGATATATGAACTAAGGGCTGATTTAAACTAATAATTACATCCTCAGTTAGAAGTACAGTTTGCAGTTCCCTTTCCTTTTGAACACTTTGTGATTTATTTATTTTTTAATTCCATATATGAGCATGAATATTAGTAAAAAATATCTATGCTACTATATGGAAATTCAGAAAATATTGGTGTGTGAAGATAATAATTGCCCAGGAGACAAACTTAACATATATTTACATGAGAATGTTGTGCTAAAAAAGTAGCAAAAAAAAAAAAGGGATAGCAGAGAAAGAAGAGGAGGAAGAAGTAAGGAAAAAAGAGAGAAAAAGAGAAAGACTAGATATGAGATGGGAACACTTAAGGAGAGAAGGAGGGAAAGAGAAGATCATGGCCTACCATGATTCTTTCTAATTTACTTAATGTCTTAGGGAGATTTTTGAATAAACCCACATCTGGATAGAATGTTATAATTGACAGATCTATCTTTTTATTCAGTGAATGTATTCCCTGCCAGAACGGTTGCAATTTTGCACACTGCAACCATAAATTTGTAAGAGTACCAAGGCCTCCACAACCCCTCCAACACCTATCTGAATATTTGGTGTTCACTTTATGAAGGAACTTCCCTCCTCCGTTAGATGCTCACACAGTCTCCACTCCTTCAAAAAAATCATTAAAAACCCACTTCTTCATAAGAGTGTATCAATTAAACTGTTTATCGCTCCCGACTGATTCCTCTCTTGCAACTGTCATTAGTCTAATACTATCCTTACCTTTTGTGTCACTTTACCCCACTCATTCTAACATGTAAGCTCATTGAGCAAGGCCCTCAATCCCTCTGTTCCCGTGTGTCCAACTTGTCTGGTTACAACTACATGTTTGTTCGTCCACCCACTGTAAAGCGCTGCAGAATTTGTTGGCGCTATATAAAAAATAATATAATAATAATTATAATGAATTCTTATAGTGAGTTTCTATATGGTTTGAACACTGTGTGATCCCACTGAGAGATGATGTGAATGCAAGCCATTCCTCCAGGTCCCATTACAGACCCAAATCTTTTTCCCAGGCTAGAATATAATCTGGTTTTGGATCCTGAACAGAAAAAAAATAAGAATAAAGTAAGGAGATCATATATTTTTGATTTGGGTGATATAAATACATTTTCTCAAGGTTTAAAATGTAAAATTTTTCAAATTTATGATCAAGATTGGGGATGTCAAAATGCTCTTGTTGGATCTCAGTAATTGCAGAATAACGGTGGGGGGGAGCAACTATTGTCCAAATCATATTTAATTTTAAATTTTTCAAATGACAGCGAATCATTGTTGAAAAAAGATCAATATTGTTTATGAATTTTGAGTACCAATTAGTCAAATCTATTTGTGGATAATAATGATTTATGATAGAAAGCGGCAAATCTCTTGACTAAGACAAGGTGGGTTTTAAACTTTTAAACAATACATCCCAAGCTTTTAAAGGAGTTTTTGTTGATGGAAACATTAGAGATAATGTAGGTCTTTTAGAAGTAGGGAGCCAAATTAATTATTTAATAGAATATGTTTGTCATTTTTCTGTTTCCATCTCTAAACATCTTGATTTATGTGAAACTAAATTAAATTGAATAACAGCTGCTGCATTGACTGCAGAATAGTATTTTTTTTAATCAGGCACCCCCAGGCCTCCCCAACACCTTATGTTATGTAGAACCGCTAACTTAACTCTGTACATTCTGTTCCTCCAGATAAATCCAAAAGATTTTATAAAATATAAGACTTTAGGGGGAATATTCATTTTGATAGAAGCTATCCTCCCCAACCAGGATAAGTCAAGTTCAGACCATCTTACCAACTCTTTTTTAAGTTATGGCCACAACTTGGCAAGGTTAAATGAATGCATGTTTGACAGGCTTTTGGTCAAATTAATTCTAAATAAGAAATAAATGACTTTATCCAATCAAACTGTCAATGGTTCCAAAAGATAAAATCACATCATCAGCAAATAGGCCCACCTTATGAAAACATCATCTATTTTAATTCCCTTAATTTCAGTTGTCCTGTGTATAGTTTCAGTCACGGGTTCCGTAGCTAAAATGAACAATAATGGTGACAATGGACACCCCTGTCTGGTACCATTAGACAACAGGAACGTATCAGAAACAAAGCCTGATGCATATACTTCTCCGATGGTCTGCAGTACAGTGCGAAAACCGCATCAATAAAAGAGGAAGGCAAGTTCCTCCTGACCATCATCTTTCTCAGATAACCCTTGTGTATTCTATCAAATGCCTTCCCAGCATCCAAAGATAGAAGTAGGGAAGGCATCTGATCAATTTTAATTTGGTGAATCAGATTAATAAATCTTTTGGTGTCATCAATATCTAGACAGATCTCACTAAAGGAACCTTAGAGTAAGAGGTATTCCACAAAGTGTCACAAATCAACAACTAGAAGCCAGCTTAATGTTCTCCTCAATATTGGATATATTATCTTTTGGCTCATATCCGCTAGAGAGATTTCACAGGTTATGGAAACCCCCCCAAAAAAATCAGCACGTAGAGATGTAATTGTCTGGTTTTGAAATTATTCTTTTATAGAAATGATCATGTGGTAAAGCAGAAAAAAATTTCCATTAAAGAAGAAAAATATAAAATAAAATATTTGTCTTGGACGGCAAAAATATGCTTTCAAGAACTAGTGATGCTCTTAAAGGAAGAGAAAATAACATATGACTGTGGATTCCTGATTAAATTAAGAGTCCATTATGATAATCACAAACATTGGCCAAAGTTAGTGTTCATATTTGTTTGTGTGTAAAAAACGCAAAAATCTAATTTGAATGCCAATTTTGGCCTTTGGCTACTAAAAAAGACTGGACATACCACATTTGCAATACCTTGGGTTGTCTACTTTTGCAAATGGTATGCCATCATGGGAGTAATTCTCATTCCTGGGCTATCATACGGTTTAAAAGGCAACATAACCAATGTAACATGCTATTTTTGACCCTGTAACATCATAAAACCTGTACATAGGAGGTATTGTTTTACACGTGAGACATCGCTGAATACAAATATGTGTATTTTATTCCAGTAAAAGCAAACAGTATTATGACATTCACAGTTAGAATGTCACGTAGAACTAAACATTTTTTTTTAATTCTTATTTTCTCCCATTTTTTCATATTTTATTCATATTAAATTATAATTCATACCAAAATATTTGATGTTAAATGAAAGCCTTGTTTCCCCTGAATAAAATTATATATAAGTGTGCACATAATATGAAAGAGGCGAATTACGCCTGAACAGACATATAGCGCAAATTCAAGTTTTTGTTTACGTTTTGTTTTGATCGCAACGTGTACTTTTGGCTCAGTCCTTAAGGGGTTAAAGTAAGTTAAAGGAGGATCTGAGTCCATGATGCCATATGTGCAATTGTTTATTATGTTCAAGGTCTGTTGGTAAAGAGATATAGAACAAAATAAATGACAAGACAATTTAGTGTCCCACAGTCAGGAGAGTTTAAAATAGGCCAATGGAGAATCTGGGTTTGGGATCCCACACAAGGCTCATCTGGATGAAGCTCAAATAGGTGAAACATATATGGAATAAGCTGAAGCCACGAGGTATAAAAATCAAACAATTGATGATACCAAAAAATGATACTCTACTCTAAAAACTTTAAATAGAGTTCATTACTTCATTTAATAATTCATTGTGATATTATATGGACATAATTCATTAATTACAAAAAATTGATTAATCAATAATATATACTCTGAAGTCAAGAAATTGATAATGTATACACTTAAATCAAACAATATATCTTTGTAGAAACAATGCATTATGAGCCTACTAATATAACTCCATGTGACTAAAGATCCCTGACCACAGATTTATGAATTATCAAGTTATGCTGTATTGCTGTATCTTAGAGTCCAAAAAGTACCATCCAAAAAAGGGGGTAATTAAGAAAAAAAGAAGGATAAAAAAATAAATAAAAAATATAAGAAGAAAATGAAAAAAGTGAAAAAAAGTTAAAAAATACAAAAAGAGAAAAATATATACAGTCCCAGTGTGTACACACTATAATATATGGGTGGATCTCACCACATTCTCCAAGGTTGTAGGTCCTGTTTTCAAGCTGTGTGTGTATCTTGATATATAAATCGTGGTGCAATGGTAGATCCCTGTAGTTGATGTCAATCTTTTATTTCTCCCAGATTGTATGTAGAAGGAATCCCTCACTTCTCCTGGAGGTACTGGACTCTTGTCTTCTGTCTGCTGGTACCGGGTCTTGTGATGGGCTGGATCTAAAACATCCCTTCAATGGCCCTATCAAAAATGAAAGAATGAAAAAATCCCATACTTTTTTTTGCCCGCCTGAGTGCGTGGGTCGCGCCTGTGTGACGTCATGACACTCACGTCTGTTTGCCCGCTTGTGTATGTGGGTCGCGTCTATATGACGTCATGGCGCATACATCAGATTGCTGTGCCGGACATGTATATAGTCCCACTGTGTTAATGTTCATCTTGCTGCGCCTGTGCATGCATTCCAATGCACAGGCGCAATGCATTTCAAACAAACACTGTCCACTTTCTCAATCCATGTATATGGGACAAAAAGTCCCACATGTCCATAAGTATGGGGGAACAATTATCTATGTACATTTGTACAGAAAGCTTTTATATACATATTTACAATACAAAAACATGGAGTGTTTAAGTCAATTAATTGCAGCACTGGAATATTAACCAATAAAATAGAGGGATACTAATCATTTTTATACAGTGAGAGGTTAAAGTAATTAACATATTTATGAAGATCTGGCTAAGATTTAGATATTGGCATTTGAACATGACATATTTGTGAAAGTCTATCCAGAACCTAAATATTAGTTGATAGAAATCATAATGTGAAACAATGAAAAGATTACTGATTTTTATTTTTCCCTAGAATAATTGTTCCTGCATACATAGAACCTTTTTCAAACAATTGATGAGTGAGGACTTTCTCTTGGAATTTCTAAATCTCAGGATTATAAGCTTCAGTCAAATACTTTGTATGTACTATCTGACATTATTTGCAAATATCCTTATTACTGTATTGGTGATATTCAGCAATTATTTATTTATAAAATATTTTACTGGGAAAGATACATTGAGATTTCTCTCATTTTCAAGTATGTCCTGGGTCCACAAAAACATTGTATTGATACATTATGGTACAATAAAATCCAAAAACAATATTAATACACAATATATACAAAATTTAACATGGTAGGAAATATATAATCAACCATGACAAGTGCATTCTGTTTTGAGGTATGTAGAGAGGGATCTCTTAAAGTACTTTAGGCTTGGGGAAGATTTTAAAGTGTGCGGGATTTCGTTCCACAATTGCGGCATTCTGTAGGAGGAGGAGGATCGGGTTGCTTTCTTTTTGTACTGAAGTAGACTAAATAAAGTGCTGGTACTGGATTGGAGGTTATGGGAGGTGCGAGAGCATTCTGCTCAGGTACGGTGGGAGGTGGGTGTCTTCATTCTCCCATGCACTTTTTTTCTCACACAAATGTCCATTCCTGACATGTTTATGATCACGAATATTTCCCATAAAATTATTTCTATTAAATATAATGAAGGTAATTACATGTCGTTGAAATGCTGCATTTTTCAGCTTTGTTTTGTGCTTCCTTCTCGCAGTCATTTCTTATGACAGATATCTAGCTATCTGTTTTCTTCTACTCTATACCTTGATAATGGACTCAACCTTATGCTTCAAATTAATTGTACAGTCTTGGCTATTAGGTTTTTTCGATTTTGATAATTTCTTCAATAACAATATGCAATTTACAATTTTGTGGACCAAACCACATTGACAATTTCCTCTACAATATTGTTTTTTATTGTTGGAGTTTCTTGTTCTAATACCTAACTCTCTTACTTTGTGTCCCTGTTCAAATTTCTAGAATATCTATAAGGGGACACATTTTTTTAAAATCATGTTTCATAAAAATGATCAAAAATGTATCAATTTTATTAATATCAAGAATCAATATGTTGGCACTGTATGATTGGTTGGTTTCAAGCTAAGAGTTACTCACTATTTTAAGACCTTATAGACCCTACAGCACATTTGTTAGAGGATTTATATTTCACACAATAATCACAATTCATCATAAAAATATAATTTATTGTGGCAAATAATTAGTCATAATATGTAGCATACATGACAATAATCAGAGAATATTTGGTATAATGATAGGCATGAAATATGGAGATCCCTGTACCCCGTCTGGGTACCCTCACCAAGCTCGCATCCTAGCAGGAACTGGAAATCCTGAAACACTTCTGCCTCATTCGCTGCAGCTGGACTGGGGTCCTTCTGGAGCGTTTTACCCGGCCAGGCTGCAGCTCTCCTTCGAGGCAGGTATCGTCCCCTCTGCCCATTCCTCTGCAGCGCTGCTTGCGGTGATTGGATCCATAAAATTACAC
Source organism: Pelobates cultripes (assembly GCA_933207985.1). Taxonomy (NCBI): domain Eukaryota; kingdom Metazoa; phylum Chordata; class Amphibia; order Anura; family Pelobatidae; genus Pelobates; species Pelobates cultripes. The sequence continues at coordinate 15,078,049 of OW240914.1, read as the reverse complement.
ACAGGACACAAGTCCTAACATAAAAAACTTTATTTTTTACTTGAGATAAGCCAATGTGTTTATTACATAAATATAACTGTGACCACTTACTAAAAATGCAAACAGTAAAATCACATTAGACAACATAGAATAACTTAAAATAGCATAATGACATATTTATAAAGGGGTGGGGAGGACAATAATTAACACAAAATATCTCTCCTGCCTGCAGAATTAGCAATATGCAAATCTAGCTGATTATGCAAATTAGCAATTCTTTCTCATCATGAAATCACAATGCAATGCGCATTGCAGTCAGCTCTCCTTGGCTGCCAGGTTACATTGATGTTGCACAAACTGTTCGCATTATATGAACAATGGCTGGACTTTTTCCAGACCGACCTCGTATATCAAAAATAGTAAATATCATTGCGCTTTAATATTTTAGAATCTGACTGAAATACAAGTTAATTGATATTGAATGGTCTATTACATTTTATTCTACATATCTGTATAGATATCTTTAAATTAATATTATTAATGTTTGCATTTTTCTGTCTGAAGGTGGCCAATGTATCGACAATACAATATCCTAACTAGTAAAGCTTTAATTGAAATAAATTTGCCTTTCTGTTTGGCGCATCCACAGTAAATATGAAATATGTCCTAATGCCAAGCAATATACATGGTGTCTCTGACACATCTGGAACTCCTATTTTTTTCTGCATGGAATATTGACAAGCAGATGGGATGTTGAAAGCAAAACGTCTTCCATCTGGTTTACAACCATGTTTTTTTTCCAATTACTATTAGTCACGAACCCCCAAAACATAAAGGGTTAATGCTACCAAAATCTAGGACTTTAATAAAACACAGTTCTTTGCTCATTGTAACCGTTGCTGAGCTTGTTTGTCACACTTGGAGTAACCCTTTAACACTAGCCTCTGGACTGGTTGAAAGAGGTTCATGACCATTAAATGCCTATACAACATATTGAAATGAGAAATCTTCCCACCCTAATGCTAATTTCTGTGTTTACTGGTGAAGTGCACATACTTAGTTGTGTGCTTCTGTTATTTACCAGCAAGACACTAGTATACGAATCATTGGTACCTGTAGTAGCAACTGTTGTAAGCAGTAGGCTTCAAAAATTCAAACATTTTCAACAATGTGTTAAAGCTGGTGGTAGCGAACAGTTGTTATTGATAAAAACAGTTTTCAACTGTTAAAAACAAAGAAAAAAAGTTACAATTTCTTTGGTTTTTACTGGATGTATTGGGGCTGATGTTTACTATGGTCGTTGCTGCCGTCCAAGGGTAATGGCAGTTTGAGCGCAGGACTTCATTTTTTGTATTAGTTTTAAACTGTTATTTACCGACATATTTACCCATTCACACACTCCACTAAATAACACATTTAGAAACCTTTCGCTCTTTGTTGATTCCTGGATCCTGGCTTCCTGCTCTTCCTTTCCCATGGCTTCAGATTGAGGATTTCTTAGTTTTTTTCTTCAAAGATCTTCAAATCCTGGTTCCTTGGTTCCGAATTCTTGGATTAATTATTCTTTATACAAGAGTATATTTCTATTGTTCAGGAACAGTGTGCTGTTTGCCAACTGGAGGTTGTTCAGGTTCTTGAAATTGTTTGACCAAGATCTCAGCAATAAAAAGGGACTGTAATTTTGATCTAGTATTGGCTATTATACGCTGCATAGGAATAACAGAAGGCACTTCGGTTTCAAGACTAACATAAGGTTTGCATTAACAAGACATCTGCTTTTGAAATATATTGACCCAGGTGTGCATGTTAACTCATTATGAATCTAGTCAAGAAAAGGGAGCCACTGGGCTTCTCTTGAGGATAATCATTTGTTTGTTTGTGCATTCTTTACCCCGCAGTGCATAAGTTTGCATTTTTCTAAATTAAATTGTATCTGCCATTTGAGTGGCCAGTCCCCCAGTCGAAATCCCTCTTCAGCAAAGTAAAATATTGCTCACATTGTATTACTTTAAATAATTTTGTGTCATCTGCAAACATTGAAAGATGACTTTATATTTTTTTTTAATAGCATTTATAAATATGTTAAATAGATGCGGTCCCAGAAAAGAACCCTGTTGGACACCACTTACCACTTCTAGACTTGATAAAGGCTCAGAGAGGAGCCAAAACATTGTCTTCACTTCCTTTTTTCAAAAAAAGACTGCCTTTTTGAAGAAACCTTAGGTGTATCTGGATATTTTGTTTTTTCCCCATTTGATGTCTACAGGGATTGACCCTTTTTTCTGGAGAACCCTAGAGGAAGTATTCCCCCCTTTTATAGTGTGTGCATTTTACTATTGTTTTTTAAAACACTTACACTTAAACACTTCTGTCCAGCTTGAAAATGTACCATTGAGGACAACTCTCTATACTATTTTTAAGCCAATGTTCTACCCAAGAACATGAATTCTGCATCCAACTTTTTTGCCTCTTTTTGTCGATTTAGATTGGCACAAGAAAAGGCAGGTCTAAGACAAAAGGAGTTGGAGGAAGTGGAAATGCCTAATTATTGGGAGAGAAAGAGTTAGTAAAAACTATTTAAACTTTTTAATAAAAGGCCTATACATTTCTGGTAGTATTGGCTTATTTTAAATAATTTCTCCTATAAATTCTTTGTATTGATTTTCTTTAGTGCTTCTTTGATGTCTTTATCCCTCAGGCTGTATTATTGGGTTAAGCATTGGCGTGAACACAGTATAAAATAAAGACAGGACTTTGACTGCAGACAGAGATTTTCCTTTAGGTGGAACAGCGTAAATGCTAATGAGAGTTCCATAATATAAAGAAACAACAGTCAAATGGGAGCTACAGGTGGAGAAGGCTTTTTGTCTTCCAGTAGTGGAAGAAATTCTTATGATGGCGAGGACAATATACAGATAAAATAGCAACACAATTAAAAATGGGATAATCAGTATGGGAACACTTAAGAAGAAAGCTTCAATTTGTACAATTATGGTGTCAGTACAAGAAATCTCAAACAAAGGAAAATTATTGCAGAAAACAATGGTCATTTATACTTGGTTCACAGAATACAAACTGGCCTGTAGATATAGCAGAAATTAGCATTATGGAAATGCTTAAAAGCCAACATATAACTATCAGTTTAATACAAAAGGTGTGGTCCATTAAAGAGCTATATTTCAGTGGGTCACAGATGGCCAGATATCTATCAAAAGACATTGCTGTTAAAGAAAACACTCAACGTTTCCAAGACACCAAAGAAATAAAACTGTGAAATACATGTTTTAAGGGTTAACTTGACATGTCTGTAGATAATGAGGGAAAACATTTCAGGTACAATATCTGTTGTCAACAAAATATCTGATATGGAAATATGTGTAAGAAAAAAATACATTGGGACATGGAGATGTCTGTTCAAATACACCATGATAAGAAGGTTTCCAGAAATTATCATACAATAAACACAAAGAATTATGGAGAAAAATTAAAAAATTATGGAGGAAACCCCAGAAGATGCATTTGAGTGGTGATATTTTCCATGTCTGTAGAAAAATAACATTTCACAGGATAAACAACTGATCTCAAAAATAGTTTTTCTGTTTTTCACATTATGTACCATATCACAGAGAGGTACCAGATCACAGAGTGTGAAAATGTTGGAGAAAAGTACCATTGATAAATTCATTTTAAATGGGCTTCTAGATGACTTATACAATGTATGATATCCTTTAATGCTAGTAGCAAAGCATGTCAGTCTTCCACTCTGAGCACCACACCCAGATCACTCCCCCACTTTGTCAAATACGGCAGTTTCAAGCCTACTTCACCTACAAAAAAGGCGTAGCATGTGGAGATTATTCATTTCTGGCCAGGATCAGAGATGTAAACCTTTTCTAAATTTGACAATTCCAATTTTCTAGATCCAGGTTGGAAATCCCAAAATGATCACTAATTTTTTGAACCAAACTCGAACGTGCATGGGCATCAAAAATGCTATGTTAAATTTACTTTGGAGTTGTTCAATTGTTAAAAGAGTAGAGGATAAAAATTAATTATTAATACAATGAATGGAATGAGAAGACCAGTGTTCTACGTCTAATTCGGGTATACCTAATTTTAATACAGCTAGAGGAGTGGCTCTAGACCAGACAGCAGAAGGATGGATTTTCCAATACAATATATACAATGCTTTAACAGTAGATTTGGTAGTGAGAAACATGTCCGCCAACCTTGTGCACCGAGATGGAAGCAACCATAAGAAATCTTTAATTGAATATGGTGAGAGTTTTCTAGCCTCCATCTCAAGCCAAAAAGGGCGGTCATGCTCTTGATTGAATTTCAGTGCCATTACTGCATTGGCAGCATAATAATAATGAATAACGTCTGGCAAACCCACACCTCCACTAACCCTGAGCTTTTGTTGTATGGATAATTTAATCCTGGTTGGTTTTCTATTCCAAATAAGTTTCAAGAGAGCAGAGTGAGCCTTTAGAAAAAAAGATAAGGAAATGGAAAGGGGGATGGCTTTAAGAAAATATTACATTTTAGGAGGGAGAGTCATTTTCATCTAATTAAACCTACCTAACCATGAAATTTTAAGACTACACCACCTCTCAAGATCGTTTCTAAAATCGGACCAGACCTTACCCAGGTTATAAGAATGCCTTTTGCATAGGTTAATGTCCAGATAAGAGCTATAAGAGTCTCTCTAACTGAAGTCAAACTGATCTTTCAGAATATCTAAATTATACCAAGGTATGAAGAAAGAGAGAGTTGTGCCGAGCAGCAATCAATACACAGGAGGGTTTGTGCTGAGCAGCAATCATGCAACTAGGAACCTGGTAACTACCTTTGGGATCAAAGGCTGGTTACAACCAATCGGATCCACAGGCAGGGTATTTAGGCCCAGTTCTCCTCTTGCTTAGTGCTCTGTCGTGGTTTCTCTTGTGGTTGTCCACTGGTCTTTAACCCCTTAAGAATATAAAACAAAAAAGGTGCGCTGAACCTTTAAAAATTTAAAGTGCAAAAAATCGTGCAATAAGAAGTGTCTATTCAATAAAATCACACTCAATATAACAAATGTGCAAAATTGCAAGTGAATAGTGATGAGAAATACAAATAGTAAATTACAGCAGGAAAATATGTCTCAATATAAATTGCATTTGGTTATTCCAAAATAGGAGATATGGTACATAAAAAAGAAAAAAACACATAGCATAATACTGTTTAAAATTATATAAAACAACCAAGAAAAATGGAATAAAACTCACAAGGAAAGAGCAGTAAAAGTCTGCTCTAACTTTTCCAGCATGTAATCCACAGCATAGGCCTTTGATGATAGTAAAAACAGCAGGACGCCAGCTGAATAAAACGATCTTTATTTCTTCCAATAAAAAGCTCCCTTTACCACATAGAAGGCCAGTGTCCCATTCAATGCTTTGAAGAGATGAACACACCAAATTTCGCGGTCTCTGCAGCTTGCGGCACTATACAAGGCACTTCAGGGTTTTCTTGGTTGTTTTATATATTTTTAAACAGTATTATGCTATGTGTTTTTTTCTTTTTTATGTACCATATCTCCTATTTTGGAATAACCAAATGCAATTTATATTGAGACATATTTTCCTGCTGTAAGTTACTATTTGTATTTCTCATCACTATTCACTTGCAATTTTGCACATTTGTTATATTGAGTGTGATTTTATTGAATAGACACTTCTTATTGCACGATTTTTTGCACTTGTTGCACTTTAAATTTTTAAAGGTACAGCGCACCTTTTTTGTTTTATATTCTTTGTATGGTGTTTTCGAGCTTGTGCACTTTTAGGTGCTGCTCTACCTTTATTTTTAACACTTGCACTAATATATTCATAATTCTAGCGCCTATATTGCTTGTTTGTTTTTTATTTAACCCCTTAAGGACTGAGCCAAATGTGAACGAAACAAAATGTAAACAAAACCTGGCATTTGCGCTACATGTCTGTCCAACCGTAATTCACCTCTTTCATATTAAATGCACCCACACTTATTATATATCATTTTATTCAGGGGAAACAGGGCTTTCATTTAATATCAAATATTTAGCTATGGAACATAATTTAATATGAAAACAATTGGAGAAAATAAGATTTTTTTTATTTTTTTAGTTCTACATAACATTTTAACTGTCTTAATACTGTTTGCTTTTACTGCAATAAAATACACATATTTGTATTCAGAAAAAGTCTCACGTGTAAAACAGTACCCCCTATGTACAGGTTTTATGGCGTTTTGGGAAGTTACAGGGTCAAATATAGCATGTTCCATTTTTCATTTTTATTCACATTGAAGAAGCTAGATTGGTTACATTGCCTTTGAGACCGTATGGTAGCCCAGGAATAAGAATTACCCCCATGATGGCTTACCATTTTCAAAAGTATCAACCCAAGATATTACAAATGGGGTATGTCCAGTCTTTTTTAGTAGCCATTTGGTCACAAACACTGGTCAAAGTTAGCGTTAGTATTTGTTTGTGTGAAAAATGCAAAAAACGCCAATTTTGGCCAGTGTTTGTGACTAAGTGGCTACTAAAAAAGACTGGACATACCCGTTTGCAATACCTTGGGTTGTCTACTATTGCAAATGGTATGCCATCATAGGGGTAATTATCATTCTTGGGCTACCATAGGGTCTCAATGGCACCGTAACCAATCTGGCGTATTTTAATGTGAAAAAAATGAAACGCAAGCCTTATATTTGACGCTGTAACTTTTGAAAACACCATAAAACCTGTACACGAGGGGTACTGTTGTACTTGGGAGACTTCGCTGAACACAAATATTTGTGTTTCAAAACAGCAAAAAGTATCACAGCAATAATATCGTCCGTGTAAGTGCTGTTTGTGCATGAAAAATGAAAAAAAGTCACTTTTACTGGCGATATCATCGTTGTAATACATTTTACTGTTTTGAAACACTAATATTTGTGTTCAGCGAAGTCTCCCAAGTAGAACAGTACCGCCCATGTACAGGTTTTATGGTGTCTTGGAAAGTTATAGGGTTAAATATAGTGCTAGCAAATTAAATTCCCTTTACTTTCGGCATGGGTTGTCAGGCAGGTCCCGCTAATTGTATTTAATTAAGATACCTAATTATGTAAAAATATTACATAAATATATATGTAGAATTAATATATGTGTGTGTGTATATATATATATATATATATATATATATATATATATATATATATATATATATATATATATATCTACGTATGTGTATTTATATATATATATATATATATGTATATATATATAATTTTTAAAAAATATTTTTATTTATATATAGGTATATATATAGTGATATATATGTATATATTTATGTATATAGATATATATATATTATTTCGTTCTACATGTATTTTGATATAAATATATATATATTAATATCACAATACAGTTAGAACGAAATAACACACATCTATATATTTTTTTATTATTTTTTTTATTTTATTTTTTAATGTATTTATATATTTAATTTTTTTACATTATATATAAATATATATATAACAATAATTATATATATATATTTAATCAGTATCAGTCTATGTGTAATTTGATATTAATATGTATATATATATATATATAATTATATATATATATATATATATATATATATATATATATATATATATATATATATATATATATATATATATTAAAATACACCTAGACAGTGTGTGTGTGTATGTATATATGTATATATATACTTATATATGATCTAAGTATATATTTTTTTTACACTTATAAATTTAATTTAAATTTTATTTCTAGCCAGCAGGGGGACCACCTGTAATTACATGCAGCCCCCTGCTGGCAATACAGAAGCCAGCTATCCTGGCCATGTGATTGTGTGGTCCTCACAAGGACCTCACTCTCACATGGCCGGGGGGCACTGGAGGAGGAGGATCTGCCACGGGGGGGCTGGGGTAAGTAAGAAAAAAACGGAGGGTGTACAATTACGCCCGGCGTTTAGAGCCGCCTAAAATAGGGCATAATTGTACGCCCGCCGGTCTGAAGGGGTTAACCATGAGACATACCAAACAAACCTTGGGTTAGTATAGCAATAGATTTTATTGTTTATTTACCTATATCAGAAAATAAAGCTAGTATACACTGCTCAAAAAATAAAGGGAACACTAAAATAACACATCCTAGATCTGAATGAAATAAATATTCTTCTGAAATACTTTGTTCTTTACATAGTTGAATGGGCTGACAACAAAATCACACAACAATTAAAAAATGGAAATCAAATGTTTCAACCCATGGAGGTCTGGATTTGGAGTCACACTCACAATTAAAGTCAATTAAAGTGGAAAAACACACTACAGGCTGATTCAACTTTGATGTAATGTCCTTAAAATAAGTCAAAATGAGGCTCAGTAGTGTGTGGCCTCCAAGTGCATGTATGACCTCCCTACAACGCCTGTGCATGCTCCTGATGAGGTGGTGGATGGTCTCCTTAGGTATCTCCTCCCAGACCTGGACTAAAGCATCTGCCAACTCCTGGACAGTCTGTGGTGCAACGTGATGTTGGTGGATGGAGCGAGACAGGTCTGGGGAACAGGCGGGCCAGTCCATAGCATCAATGCCTTCGTCTTGCAAGAACTGCTGACACACTCCAGTCACATGAGGTCTACCATTGTCTTAGGACCATTAGGAGGAACCCAGGGCCAACCACACCAGCATATGGTCTCACAAGGGGTCTGAGGATCTCATCTCGGTACCTAATGGCAGTAAGGCTACCTCTGGAAAGCACATGGAGGGCTGTGTGGCCTCCCAAAGAAATGCCCCCCCACACCATTACTGACCTACTGCCAAACCGGTCATGCTGGAGGATGTTGCAGGCAGCAGAATGTTCTCCATGGCGTCTCCAGACTCTTTCACATCTGTCACATGTGCTCAGTGTGAACCTGCTTTCATCTGTGAAGCGCACAGGGCGCTAGTGGCGAATTTGCTAGTCTTGGTGTTCTCTGGCAAATGCCAAATGTCCTGCATGGTGTTGGGCTGAAAGCACAACCCCCACCTGTGGACGTCGGGCCCTCATACCACCCTCATGGAGTCTGTTTCTGACCGTTTGAGCAGACACATGCACATTTGTGACCTGCTGGAGGTCATTTTGCAGGGCTCTGGCAGTGCTCCTCCTGTTCCTCCTTGCACAAAGGCTGAGGTAGTGGTTCTGCTGCTGGGTTGTTGCCCTCCTACGGCCTCCTCCACATCTCCTGATGTACTGGCCTGTATCCTGGTAGTGCCTCCATGCTCTGGACAATACGCTGACAGACACAGCAAACCTTCTTGCCACAGCTCGCATTGATGTGCCATCCTGGATGAGCTGCACTACCTGAGTCACTTGTGTGGGTTGTAGACTCCGTCTCAAGCTACCACTACAGTGAAAGCACCGCCAGCATTCAAAAGTGACCAAAACATCAGCCAGGAAGCATAGGAACTGGGAAGTGGTCTGTGGTCACCACCTGCAGAACCACTCCTTTATTGGGGGTGTTTTGCTAATTGCCTATAATTTCCACCTGTTGTCTATCCCATTTGCACAACAGCATGTGAAATTGATTGTCACTCAGTGTTGCTTCCTAATTGGACAGTTTGATTTCACAGAAGTGTGATTGACTTGGAGTTACATTGTGTTGTTTAAGTGTTCCCTTTATTTTTTTGAACAGTGTATTAACTGTAATAGACAGATTTTCACTTTACAAAAGTTACTCTTGTCACCAGAATTGGCTGATATATTTTCATCCTATTTTTCTCCAATCCATATTTCCTTCAAAGGGAATGCCGATGGTTGATCAACACATTGATAATCTGAAATATACTTGTGAGCATGTTCAACACTTACACCTACAACACATACAAATCCAGTCTAAACATCAAAACATGCCGATTGTCAGGTACCCACACCCCAGCTTACCTACCTCACACTTCCGTGCCGCCTCTCCCTTACCTTCCACGGAGACACCGCGCTGGAGCACGACTTAACAATGCTGCATGGCTTGCCCGACCACCCACAGAAGCCGCTTTCCATTCTCCAGACATTACTGCCTTCCGAACACAGCTACACAAAATCCAGAGCTTTGGGAGAATTCTATGGCTCGCGTGTACCGAAGCAACGTTTCTTAAAGAGACAGGAGGCAGAAACCAGAGAAGGGTGTGTGTATGAAGGTGGAGCTGCACTAAGTAGATATAGCCTCTCCCTATTTAAACTCCACTAATCCTTAACTCTTTGCTCAGTTATACTATGCTCCTGTTGCTTTAATAGTTTGATTCCCTGATATTTGATTCCTGCTTGACTCCTGACTACAATCCTGTGTCACCTGTCCTGACAATTGGCTTT
>OW240914.1:15046747-15057380 GCA_933207985.1 Pelobates cultripes | reverse complement strand
TTAAATTCAAACTATTGTGACACAGGATCTAATTAGTGGCACTTGTCAGCGTATCCACTGTTAGCGTAACACACCCGCTTTAAGGACACTGACTGCTATTCAATCTATAACAGTGAAAAAAGATTATTTTTTTTTAAATCAAACTATTGTGACACCAGATCTAATTAGTGGCACTGGTCAGCGTATCCACTGTTAGCGTAACACACCCGCTTTAAGGACACTGACTGCTATTCAATCTATAACAGTGAAAAAAGTGTTTTTTGTTTTTAAATCCAAGCTTTGTGTCACCAGATCTAATTGGTGGCACTGGTCACCGTATCCACTGATGGCGTAACACACCCGCTTTAAGGACACTGACTGCTATTCAATCTATAACAGTGAAAAAAGTGTTTTTTTGTTTTTAAATCCAAGCTTTGTGTCACCAGATCTAATTGGTGGCACTGGTTACCGTATCCACTGTTAGCGTAACACACCAGCTTTAAGGACACTGACTGCTATTCAATCTATAACAGTGAAAAAAGATTATTTTTTTTTTAAATCCAAACTATTGTGATACCAGATCTAATTAGTGGCACTTGTCAGCGTATCCACTGTTAGCGTAACACACCCGCTTTAAGGACACTGACTGCTATTCAATCTATAACAGTAAAAAAAGTTTTTTGTTTTTAAATCCAAGCTATTGTGACACCAGATGTAATTGGTGGCACTGACTGGGGAAATGGGCACAGTATGCACTGTGAGCCTGACACAGAAGCTGGCAGCAGTGGCAGACAACTGACTGCTATTCAATCTATAACAGTGAAAAAAGTTTTTTTTTTTAAATCCAAGCTATTGTGACACCAGATGTATTTGGTGGCACTGACTGGGGAAATGGGCACAGTATGCACTGTGAGCCTGACACAGAAGCTGGCAGCAGTGGCAGACAACTGACTGCTATTCAATCTATAACAGTGAAAAAAGTTTTTTGTTTTTAAATCCAAGCTATTGTGACACCAGATGTAATTGGTGGCACTGACTGGGGAAATGGGCACTGTGAGCCTGACACAGAAGCTGGCAGCAGTGGCAGACAACTAAGTGCATTTACATTAGATAGAAAAAAAAAATCCAAAAAAAGCATACCCTTATCCCTAACCTAGCTATGCTTTTCCCTATCTTATGAACAGCAGCTACACTTTCCCTCCTCTTACTAAGCATGCAGCTTGAGAATGAATCTAAAATGGATGCCTTCCAGGAGGTGGGAGGGTCTGCTAGGGAGGGTGTGCTGCTAATTGGCTGGAATGTGTCTGCTGACTGTGAGGTACAGGGTCAAAGTTTACTCAATGATGACGAATAGGGGGCGGGTCGAACCGCGCATATGTTCGCCCGCCGTGGCGAACGCGAACATGCTATGTTCGCCAGGAACCGTTCGCCGGCGAACCGTTCGGTACATCACTACTGTGGATGCGCCAAACAGAAAGGCAAATTTATTTCAATTAAAGCTTTACTAGTTAGGATATTGTATTGTCGATACATTGGCCACCTTCAGACAGAAAAATGCAAAAATTAATAATATTAATTTAAAGATATCTATACAGATATGTAGAATAAAATGTAATAGACCATTCAATATCAATTAACTTGGATTTCAGTCAGATTCTAAAATATTAAAGCGCAATGATATTTACTATTTTTGATATACGAGGTCGGTCTGGAAAAAGTCCAGCCATTGTTCATATAATGCGAACAGTTTGCGCAACATCAATGTAACCTGGCAGCCAAGGAGAGCTGACTGCAATGCGCATTGCATTGTGATTTCATGATGAGAAAGAATTGCTAATTTGCATAATCAGCTAGATTTGCATATTGCTAATTCTGCAGGCAGGAGAGATATTTTGTGTTAATTATTGTCCTCCCCACCCCTTTATAAATATGTCATTATGCTATTTTAAGTTATTCTATGTTGTCTAATGTGATTTTACTGTTTGCATTTTTAGTAAGTGGTCACAGTTATATTTATGTAATGAACACATTGGCTTATCTCAAGTAAGAAATAAAGTTTTTTATGTTAGGACTTGTGTCCTGTGTGTAATTTTATGGATCCAATCACCGCAAGCAGCGCTGCAGAGGAATGGGCAGAGGGGACGATACCTGCCTCGAAGGAGAGCTGCAGCCTGGCCGGGTAAAATGCTCCAGAAGGACCCCAGTCCAGCTGCAGCAAATGAGGCAGAAGTGTTTCAGGATTTCCAGTTCCTGCTAGGATGCGAGCTTGGTGAGGGTACCCAGACAGGGTACAGGGATCTCCATATTTCATGCCTATTATTATACCAAATATTCTCTGATTATTGTCATGTATGCTACATATTATGACTAATTATTTGCCACAATAAATTATATTTTTATGATGAATTGTGATTATTGTGTGAAATATAAATCCTCTAACAAATGTGCTGTAGGATCTATAAGGTCTTAAAATAGTGAGTAACTCTTAGCTTGAAACCAACCAATCATACAGTGCCAACATATTGATTCTTGATATTAATAAAATTGAAACATTTTTGATCATTTTTATGAAACATGATTTTAAAAAAATGTGTCCCCTTATAGATATTCTAGAAATTTGAACAGGGACACAAAGTAAGAGAGTTAGGTATTAGAACAAGAAACTCCAACAATAAAAAACAATATTGTAGAGGAAATTGTCAATGTGGTTTGGTCCACAAAATTGTAAATTGCATATTGTTATTGAAGAAATTAGCATTATCGAAAAAACCTAATAGCCAAGACTGTACAATTAATTTGAAGCATAAGGTTGAGTCCATTATCAAGGTATAGAGTAGAAGAAAACAGATAGCTAGATATCTGTCATAAGAAATGACTGCGAGAAGGAAGCACAAAACAAAGCTGAAAAATGCAGCATTTCAACGACATGTAATTACCTTCATTATATTTAATAGAAATAATTTTATGGGCAATATTCGTGATCATAAACATGTCAGGAATGGACATTTGTGTGAGAAAAATAGTGCATGGGAGAATGAAGACACCCACCTCCCACCGTACCTGAGCAGAATGCTCTCGCACCTCCCATAACCTCCAATCCAGTACCAGCACTTTATTTAGTCTACTTCAGTACAAAAAGAAAGCAACCCGATCCTCCTCCTCCTACAGAATGCCGCAATTGTGGAACGAAATCCCGCACACTTTAAAATCTTCCCCAAGCCTAAAGTACTTTAAGAGATCCCTCTCTACATACCTCAAAACAGAATGCACTTGTCATGGTTGATTATATATTTCCTACCATGTTAAATTTTGTATATATTGTGTATTAATATTGTTTTTGGATTTTATTGTACCATAATGTATCAATACAATGTTTTTGTGGACCCAGGACATACTTGAAAATGAGAGAAATCTCAATGTATCTTTCCCAGTAAAATATTTTATAAATAAATAATTGCTGAATATCACCAATACAGTAATAAGGATATTTGCAAATAATGTCAGATAGTACATACAAAGTATTTGACTGAAGCTTATAATCCTGAGATTTAGAAATTCCAAGAGAAAGTCCTCACTCATCAATTGTTTGAAAAAGGTTCTATGTATGCAGGAACAATTATTCTGGGGAAAAATAAAAATCAGTAATCTTTTCATTGTTTCACATTATGATTTCTATCAACTAATATTTAGGTTCTGGATAGACTTTCACAAATATGTCATGTTCAAATGCCAATATCTAAATCTTAGCCAGATCTTCATAAATATGTTAATTACTTTAACCTCTCACTGTATAAAAATGATTAGTATCCCTCTATTTTATTGGTTAATATTCCAGTGCTGCAATTAATTGACTTAAACACTCCATGTTTTTGTATTGTAAATATGTATATAAAAGCTTTCTGTACAAATGTACATAGATAATTGTTCCCCCATACTTATGGACATGTGGGACTTTTTGTCCCATATACATGGATTGAGAAAGTGGACAGTGTTTGTTTGAAATGCATTGCGCCTGTGCATTGGAATGCATGCACAGGCGCAGCAAGATGAACATTAACACAGTGGGACTATATACACGTCCGGCACAGCAATCTGATGTATGCGCCATGACGTCATATAGACGCGACCCACATACACAAGCGGGCAAACAGACGTGAGCGTCATGACGTCACACAGGCGCGACCCACGCACTCAGGCGGGCAAAAAAAAGTATGGGATTTTTTCATTCTTTCATTTTTGATAGGGCCATTGAAGGGATGTTTTAGATCCAGCCCATCACAAGACCCGGTACCAGCAGACAGAAATCAAGAGTCCAGTACCTCCAGGAGAAGTGAGGGATTCCTTCTACATACAATCTGGGAGAAATAAAAGATTGACATCAACTACAGGGATCTACCATTGCACCACGATTTATATATCAAGATACACACACAGCTTGAAAACAGGACCTACAACCTTGGAGAATGTGGTGAGATCCACCCATATATTATAGTGTGTACACACTGGGACTGTATATATTTTTCTCTTTTTGTATTTTTTAACTTTTTTTCACTTTTTTCATTTTTTTCTTATATTTTTTTATTTATTTTTTTATCCTTCTTTTTTTCTTAATTACCCCCTTTTTTGGATGGTACTTTTTGGACTCTAAGATACAGCAATACAGCATAACTTGATAATTCATAAATCTGTGGTCAGGGATTTTTAGTCATATGGAGTTATATTAGTAGGCTCATAATGCATTGTTTCTACAAAGATATATTGTTTGATTTAAGTGTATACATTATCAATTTCTTGACTTCAGAGTATATATTATTGATTAATCAATTTTTTGTAATTAATGAATTATGTCCATATAATATCACAATTAATTATTAAATGAAGTAATGAACTCTATTTAAAGTTTTTAGAGTGCATTTTTTGGAATCATCAATTGTTTGATTTTTATACCTCGTGGCTTCAGCTTATTCCATATATGTTTCACCTATTTGAGCTTCATCCAGATGAGCCTTGTGTGGGATCCCAAACCCAGATTCTCCATTGGCCTATTTTAAACTCTCCTGACTGTGGGACACTAAATTGTCTTGTCATTTATTTTGTTCTATATCTCTTTACCAACAGACCTTGAACATAATAAACAATTGCACATATGGCATCATGGACTCAGATCCTCCTTTAACTTACTTTAACCCCTTAAGGACTGAGCCAAAAGTACACGTTGCGATCAAAACAAAACGTAAACAAAAACTTGAATTTGCGCTATATGTCTGTTCAGGCGTAATTCGCCTCTTTCATATTATGTGCACACTTATATATAATTTTATTCAGGGGAAACAGGGCTTTCATTTAACATCAAATATTTTGGTATGAATTATAATTTAATATGAATAAAATATAAAAAAATGGGAGAAAATAAGAATTAAAAAAAAATGTTTAGTTCTACGTGACATTCTAACTGTGAATGTCATAATACTGTTTGCTTTTATTGGAATAAAATACACATATTTGTATTCAGCGATGTCTCACGTGTAAAACAATACCTCGTATGTACAGGTTTTATGGTGTTACAGGGTCAAAAATAGCATGTTACATTGGTTACGTTGCCTTTTAAACCGTATGGTAGCCCAGGAATGAGAATTACTCCCATGATGGCATACCATTTGCAAAAGTAGACAACCCAAGGTATTGCAAATGTGGTATGTCCAGTCTTTTTTAGTAGCCAAAGGCCAAAATTGGCATTCAAATTAGATTTTTGCGTTTTTTACACACAAACAAATATGAACACTAACTTTGGCCAATGTTTGTGATTATCATAATGGACTCTTAATTTAATCAGGAATCCACAGTCATATGTTATTTTCTCTTCCTTTAAGAGCATCACTAGTTCTTGAAAGCATATTTTTGCCGTCCAAGACAAATATTTTATTTTATATTTTTCTTCTTTAATGGAAATTTTTTTCTGCTTTACCACATGATCATTTCTATAAAAGAATAATTTCAAAACCAGACAATAACATCTCTACGTGCTGATTTTTTTGGGGGGGTTTCCATAACCTGTGAAATCTCTCTAGCGGATATGAGCCAAAAGATAATATATCCAATATTGAGGAGAACATATTAATTAAGCTGGCTTCTAGTTGTTGATTTGTGACACTTTGTGGAATACCTCTTACTCTAAAGTTCCTTTAGTGAGATCTGTCTAGATATTGATGACACCAAAAGATTTATTAATCTGATTCACCAAATTAAAATTGATCAGATGCCTTCCCTCCTTCTATCTTTGGATGCTGGGAAGGCATTTGATAGAATACACAAGGGCTATCTGAGAAAGATGATGGTCAGGAGGAAATTGCCTTCCTCTTTTATTGATGCGGTTTTCGCACTGTACTGCAGACCATCGGAGAAGTATATGCATCAGACTTTGTTTCTGATACGTTCCTGTTGTCTAATGGTACCAGACAGGGGTGTCCATTGTCACCATTATTGTTCATTTTAGCTACGGAACCCGTGACTGAAACTATACACAGGACAACTGAAATTAAGGGAATTAAAATAGATGATGTTTTCATAAGGTGGGCCTATTTGCTGATGATGTGATTTTATCTTTTGGAACCATTGACAGTTTGATTGGATAAAGTCATTTATTTCTTATTTAGAATTAATTTGACCAAAAGCCTGTCAAACATGCATTCATTTAACCTTGCCAAGTTGTGGCCATAACTTAAAAAAGAGTTGGTAAGATGGTCTGAACTTGACTTATCCTGGTTGGGGAGGATAGCTTCTATCAAAATGAATATTCCCCCTAAAGTCTTATATTTTATAAGATCTTTTGGATTTATCTGGAGGAACAGAATGTACAGAGTTAAGTTAGCGGTTCTACATAACATAAGGTGTTGGGGAGGCCTGGGGGTGCCTGATTAAAAAAAAAATACTATTCTGCAGCCAATGCAGCAGCTGTTATTCAATTTAATTTAGTTTCACATAAATCAAGATGTTTAGAGATGGAAACAGAAAAATGACAAACATATTCTATTAAATAATTAATTTGGCTCCCTACTTCTAAAAGACCTACATTATCTCTAATGTTTCCATCAACAAAAACCCCTTTAAAAGCTTGGGATGTATTGTTTAAAAGTTTAAAACCCACCTTGTCTTAGTCAAGAGATTTGCCGCTTTCTATCATAAATCATTATTATCCACAAATAGATTTGACTAATTGGTACTCAAAATTCATAAACAATATTGATCTTTTTTCAACAATGATTCGCTGTCATTTGAAAAATTTAAAATTAAATATGATTTGGACAATAGTTGCTCCCCCCCACCGTTATTCTGCAATTACTGAGATCCAACAAGAGCATTTTGACATCCCCAATCTTGATCATAAATTTGAAAAATTTTACATTTTAAACCTTGAGAAAATGTATTTATATCACCCAAATCAAAAATATATGATCTCCTTACTTTATTCTTATTTTTTTTCTGTTCAGGATCCAAAACCAGATTATATTCTAGCCTGGGAAAAAGATTTGGGTCTGTAATGGGACCTGGAGGAATGGCTTGCATTCACATCATCTCTCAGTGGGATCACACAGTGTTCAAACCATATAGAAACTCACTATAAGAATTCATTATAATTATTATTATATTATTTTTTATATAGCGCCAACAAATTCTGCAGCGCTTTACAGTGGGTGGACGAACAAACATGTAGTTGTAACCAGACAAGTTGGACACACAGGAACAGAGGGATTGAGGGCCTTGCTCAATGAGCTTACATGTTAGAAGGAGTGGGGTAAAGTGACACAAAAGGTAATGATAGTATGGCAGACAACTGACTGCTATTCAATCTATAACAGTGAAAAAAGTTTTTTTTTTTAAATCCAAGCTATTGTGACACCAGATGTATTTGGTGGCACTGACTGGGGAAATGGGAACAGTATGCACTGTGAGCCTGACACAGAAGCTGGCAGCAGTGGCAGACAACTGACTGCTATTCAATCTATAACAGTGAAAAAAGTTTTTTGTTTTTAAATCCAAGCTATTGTGACACCAGATGCAATTGGTGGCACTGACTGGGGAAATGGGCACTGTGAGCCTGACACAGAAGCTGGCAGCAGTGGCAGACAACTAAGTGCATTTACATTAGATAGAAAAAAAAAATCCAAAAAAAGCATACCCTTATCCCTAACCTAGCTATGCTTTTCCTTATCTTATGAACAGCAGCTACACTTTCCCTCCTCTTACTAAGCATGCAGCTTGAGAATGAATCTAAAATGGATGCTGTCCAGTAGGTGGGAGGGTCTGCTAGGGAGGCTGTGCTGCTAATTGGCTGGAATGCGTCTGCTGACTGTGAGGTACAGGGTCAAAGTTTACTCAATGATGACGAATAGGGGGCGGGTCGAACCGCGCATATGTTCGCCCGCCGTGGCGAACGCGAACATGCTATGTTCGCCAGGAACCGTTCGCCGGCGAACCGTTCGGTACATCACTACTGTGGATGCGCCAAACAGAAAGGCAAATTTATTTCAATTAAAGCTTTACTAGTTAGGATATTGTATTGTCGATACATTGGCCACCTTCAGACAGAAAAATGCAAAAATTAATAATATTAATTTAAAGATATCTATACAGATATGTAGAATAAAATGTAATAGACCATTCAATATCAATTAACTTGGATTTCAGTCAGATTCTAAAATATTAAAGCGCAATGATATTTACTATTTTTGATATACGAGGTCGGTCTGGAAAAAGTCCAGCCATTGTTCATATAATGCGAACAGTTTGCGCAACATCAATGTAACCTGGCAGCCAAGGAGAGCTGACTGCAATGCGCATTGCATTGTGATTTCATGATGAGAAAGAATTGCTAATTTGCATAATCAGCTAGATTTGCATATTGCTAATTCTGCAGGCAGGAGAGATATTTTGTGTTAATTATTGTCCTCCCCACCCCTTTATAAATATGTCATTATGCTATTTTAAGTTATTCTATGTTGTCTAATGTGATTTTACTGTTTGCATTTTTAGTAAGTGGTCACAGTTATATTTATGTAATGAACACATTGGCTTATCTCAAGTAAGAAATAAAGTTTTTTATGTTAGGACTTGTGTCCTGTGTGTAATTTTATGGATCCAATCACCGCAAGCAGCGCTGCAGAGGAATGGGCAGAGGGGACGATACCTGCCTCGAAGGAGAGCTGCAGCCTGGCCGGGTAAAATGCTCCAGAAGGACCCCAGTCCAGCTGCAGCAAATGAGGCAGAAGTGTTTCAGGATTTCCAGTTCCTGCTAGGATGCGAGCTTGGTGAGGGTACCCAGACAGGGTACAGGGATCTCCATATTTCATGCCTATTATTATACCAAATATTCTCTGATTATTGTCATGTATGCTACATATTATGACTAATTATTTGCCACAATAAATTATATTTTTATGATGAATTGTGATTATTGTGTGAAATATAAATCCTCTAACAAATGTGCTGTAGGATCTATAAGGTCTTAAAATAGTGAGTAACTCTTAGCTTGAAACCAACCAATCATACAGTGCCAACATATTGATTCTTGATATTAATAAAATTGAAACATTTTTGATCATTTTTATGAAACATGATTTTAAAAAAATGTGTCCCCTTATAGATATTCTAGAAATTTGAACAGGGACACAAAGTAAGAGAGTTAGGTATTAGAACAAGAAACTCCAACAATAAAAAACAATATTGTAGAGGAAATTGTCAATGTGGTTTGGTCCACAAAATTGTAAATTGCATATTGTTATTGAAGAAATTAGCATTATCGAAAAAACCTAATAGCCAAGACTGTACAATTAATTTGAAGCATAAGGTTGAGTCCATTATCAAGGTATAGAGTAGAAGAAAACAGATAGCTAGATATCTGTCATAAGAAATGACTGCGAGAAGGAAGCACAAAACAAAGCTGAAAAATGCAGCATTTCAACGACATGTAATTACCTTCATTATATTTAATAGAAATAATTTTATGGGCAATATTCGTGATCATAAACATGTCAGGAATGGACATTTGTGTGAGAAAAATAGTGCATGGGAGAATGAAGACACCCACCTCCCACCGTACCTGAGCAGAATGCTCTCGCACCTCCCATAACCTCCAATCCAGTACCAGCACTTTATTTAGTCTACTTCAGTACAAAAAGAAAGCAACCCGATCCTCCTCCTCCTACAGAATGCCGCAATTGTGGAACGAAATCCCGCACACTTTAAAATCTTCCCCAAGCCTAAAGTACTTTAAGAGATCCCTCTCTACATACCTCAAAACAGAATGCACTTGTCATGGTTGATTATATATTTCCTACCATGTTAAATTTTGTATATATTGTGTATTAATATTGTTTTTGGATTTTATTGTACCATAATGTATCAATACAATGTTTTTGTGGACCCAGGACATACTTGAAAATGAGAGAAATCTCAATGTATCTTTCCCAGTAAAATATTTTATAAATAAATAATTGCTGAATATCACCAATACAGTAATAAGGATATTTGCAAATAATGTCAGATAGTACATACAAAGTATTTGACTGAAGCTTATAATCCTGAGATTTAGAAATTCCAAGAGAAAGTCCTCACTCATCAATTGTTTGAAAAAGGTTCTATGTATGCAGGAACAATT